>CM074722.1:470951907-471391907 GCA_037306005.1 Rhinophrynus dorsalis
TGACCTCTAATAATTCCCCATCTGGCGACTAGCTGCTCAGTAGCTCTAGTCGCCTGAATTGTTACCTTGTTAAATAGAATTCTCCATTCTTCCCGGGCTGACAGGCAGGACGGAGCACAGACATCTTTCCATAGTGACGTCTGCACGCCTGCACTGTCAGTCCCTTTTGGAGCCGAACGGCTCCTAGCAACGCCTCCTAGAGCTGGCTCGGACTGACAGAGCAGGCATGCAGATGTTACTAGAGAAAGATGTCTGTGCTCCGTCCTGCCTGCCAGGCCGGGAAGAATGTGATGAGGGACAATTTCTGTCAGCATAAGTAAAAAAACCTGCCCTCCTTTGTCAAGGTAGTGCGGAAACAGGGTTTTCCTTATACTGACAAAACATTACCCCTTGTTGTGATCTGTCCGGTCAAGCTTGACTGGCTTTCAGATCTGAGAGAGGTCTGTGTGACGTAGGGAAAAGGGGCGATAGGGGACACTTTAAAATAAAATAACACGAAGACATACACTTCATTATAAAAAAAAAAGTATATTGACCGACCATGTCTTAATATCCACACATTAATATCTCTTTAAATAGATTACAGTACCAGTGGAAAAAGTAAACATATAATGTACACTTTTCAGGAAAATACTTCTTATTCGACCAAAAACTGTTATGGCCAATGAAGGAAACTACAGGGAGCTGCGTTGGTTCACACCCTGGATGAAATTAAGGTAAAATAATCTTGTGCAGGTCTTTTTGTTTCTTTTAACAATATTTTCTTATCAACGCGGCGGCCGGCAGTTAAAGTGTTAGTAATGTCTAAAAATCATTTTTAATAAATTTGTAGACTGTAAAAAAGTACTCGTATTGCCAC
The DNA here is from genome assembly GCA_037306005.1 of Rhinophrynus dorsalis. Lineage (NCBI taxonomy): Eukaryota > Metazoa > Chordata > Amphibia > Anura > Rhinophrynidae > Rhinophrynus > Rhinophrynus dorsalis. The sequence continues at coordinate 470,952,767 of CM074722.1, forward strand.
AAACCCCATCTCTAAAACCGCTATGGTTTGAGAGATATTGGCAATCTCTCAAACCATAGCGGTTTTTATAGATGGGGTTTGTGGCAATATGAGTACTTTTTTACCCTCTACAAATTTATTAAAAATGATTTTTAGACATTACTAACACTTTAACTGCCGGCCGCCTTCTCTTGATGTCAGCTGTAAATGCCAAAATACAGCGTGTTGCATTAAGGACAAGGAGGTTAATTTGACATTTAATTCAGCATTGAAATGAAGAGAGGATCAAGAGCGATGTTAAAAAAGAAGTGGGGACTGGTGCGACCCGATGGATTCCTCTCCAACAGAACTGGACGAGTGTCCAGACTGATTATGGAAATGGACTTTTTGGGGATTGTATAAAGAATTCTTATCATATTGAGGAATTGTTGGCCAAAATATTGAAATTTGAGAAGGTGGATTTGATGTTGCCAGGAGACAGTATTAAATACCTTTTCAGCGTTCAAGCTGAGTAAGCCATTAGGGGAGGTGTGGGAGGTGGCAAATGATGATTGCGTGGTGGACGCCCACAACTGAGTGTCTACCCCCAGCCAAAGCCCAACTGATGTGTGCTTATGATGTGTGGCAGTATCTCCTATAGTCTATTTGCCAGAATTTGTAACAGTAGTTTAAGGTCTTTGTTGAGTAAAGCAATTGATCTTTACAGGAAGGTGTCCCTATTGGGTTTTGGAATGAGGATAGTTCTAGAGACTTTATTTTATTTTGTAGGCATTAAAAAAACATGAAGAATGATATAAGTCTTATCTCTCAATCCTTTATGGTTTATGAGATATTCACAAGCAAAGTTTCCCCTCCCGCCCCTTTTTCCTAGTGTAAGCCATCTCTTTTCAGATGTGAATCTGGTTGTAAGACCAGACAGATAACAGAAGGGGACAATTTTCGTTGTATGAAAACAATGAAAGCCCTTCCCCCCTTGACAAGTTTTCAGCTTTTTCCCTTATCTTAATTGAAGATTGTCCCTCTCTGCAGTCTACCTGGGCACCTCCCTTCTGATCTGGTTGAACAGGGGGGGGGATACTTTGTTTGTGAATATCTCTTAAACCATAAAGGTTTGAGAGATAAGACTTATATCATTATTCATGTTTTTTTAATACCTACAAAATAAAATAAAGTTAAAACGAAGTATTACTATCCCTTTAAGCCCACTCGCCACGCCAAGGCAACCCATAGAGAGTGAGTCCTAAACCTAACCTATACACATTAAATGCTAAACTTCCAAAGCTAAATCTGAAGAAAAGTTACAGCTTGCCTATAAACATTAAAAACTAATTAAAAACATCTAGAGCTGTCTTAAGAAACGTCTTAGCTTGCAAAAACTATAAAAACATAATGGTGGAGCTATCATAGCCCCCCATATCAGGACTCACCCAGCCTCCCACCCCCACTGCAACACACCTGATCTCCCCTGGACATGTTATTAAAGGCAATGCCAAAGCTAGGCCAGCAAGGCAAACAAAAAGGCCACATATATGCCCACAATTAACCCTTTATGTGCCATAGCTATGTTTATTAAAACTAAAAAAATGCTAAATATGTGAATTGAATAGAATAAGATACCATGGTGTAAGCAGCTAAGTAGGGAAAAAAGGACAAAGTACAGAACAAACAGAACTAGAAAACCCACAGCGCTAAACCACCATGATGGTGTTTAGTCAGTTTTGTTTAATGGGCATTCTGCAGCAACTGAATAACAAAGTGTAGGTTCTCTGAAGGGGCTTGAGCCTTTCACTTGATAAAAGCAACATGAATCGTTGAGAAATGTGTAGTGATGGTAATGTTATAATTTTTACCTAAATAAACCAATTTTCGAATAGAGGAATGGCTTATTTATTACCGGTTGAGCAGAAACATGGAGAGCCCAAACAAAGACAGGTTAATTTCTCTGTAAGTCCAATCTGCTGCTTTGCAGGATGAGCCTGCATAGCAGCCACTTCTAAATGTGAGTGTATTTCAATAAGTTTACTGTTATATTATCATTGTGTGATTAGGCACTATTGACTCCCCTGTTTTTCATTTTGTCTTCTCTCTGAAGGGGCTTAGTTGCCTCTCTTGTAATTTAAACAACACCTATGTAGCTAGTCCTGCTTTATAACCAAAATCCATAGTATCTATGGAACAATATACCTAGATATTTTGGAGGAAGGGTTTTAAGGGAACATAGCCATTGAAACAACAGCATCCATTTGAAAATCAGCTTGAAGACTGGGCTACTGAATTGGGACATAAAGGACAACGGCTTTATATGAACCACTGGAAATAATGGCACCTTACCCCCATTGAACCATTCATAAGAGATTGAAAAATGCATGCTGGTGTTTGCTCCCTTCTTTAATACCCCATACTGATGCACCAGATTGGAATGTGGGACTCAGTTTTTAACCCTAGGATTGGTTTGACACCGTTACATTCTATTTGTACATGGGTGAGCTGCTGTCTAGTTAGAATTTATATTGCTAAATTATTTGTCATTTACCTCGGTTGGAGACCACCCCCTGGGGTATTGGTTTACTTTATTCATACTATGAGGGCTGTGTATGAAGGAATGTTTTTATTTATTTTTGTCTATTATATGTTTCGTTTTTTGCTTTTTTTTTTTATTTCTTTTACTACTATGGTAGAAATAAAATTTGGAGCAGAGGTGAGTGCCTCTTCATGCAGTTTATTTTGTAGATTTCCCCTTCCCCTTTATTCTTGCTGTGTACCAGGTATAGACTGTAATAATTCCAATAAAAAAAACTACAATATACCAGACTGTTGTGTTAAATGTCCTTGGTCTAGCAATTCCAGGAGAAAAAAACACCTTCTAAGAATACCCCCACACACTTATCTAACTGTGGCCAGAAAATCATAATGGACACTTTTAGCTGTAGAACAAGAAGAAAGGGGAAAAAAAGCAACAAGGGGCGCCCTTGTGCGTACCAATATTTTTTCAAATAGTGATACCACCACCACACCCAATTGTGTACACTCACAATGGGCCTGTGTCAGTGGCGGCATATGCCGGAACCAACAAAACAGGCACGATGGAAAAGATTCCAATCTTCAAATCGTTCAACTTTAGATGAAAAACGTAATCTCTGGCTGCTCCCTTAAAGTGACACGATCACCCTCCTCGGTATAGCATAAAGGTACAAAAAACAACAAAGGGGAGCCAATAGTGAAGTCCAGTCACTAGAAATCACAATATGTTTAAGCATAAATTATACTCCCATTTAGATGTGGTCAGAGCTCCGATACCAGAGTCCACTGACAATCGGACTAACGGAGAAATTAACCCATCTCCATTCGGGACTCGCATGTGCTGTAGATCCTTTAAATCCAAATGTCAGGCGGAACAAAACTTTATATCATATAAAATGTATTCACAATAAAATTAAACAAATGTAGTTAAAACAATAAAGGCTCTATAGGCTAACGCGTTTCGCAGCTAAACAGCCGCTTTTTCAAAGCCACTAACAAGCCGTTGCTAAGCAAGCCATATACAAAAAAAGCGGCTTTTCTTTGTATGTGGCTTGCTTAGCAACAGGCTTGTTAGTGGCTTTGAAAAAGCAGCTGTTTAGCTGCGAAACGCGTTAGCCTATAGAGCCTTTATTGTTTTAACTACATTTTTTTAATTTTATTGTGAATGCATTTTATATGATATAAAGTTTTGTTCCACCTGACATTTGGATTTAAAGGATCTATAGCACATGCAAGTCCCGAACGGAGACGGGTTAATTTCTCCGTTAGTCTGATTGTCAGTGGAGCTCTGACCACATCTAAATGTGAGTATACTTTATGCTTAAACATATTGTGATTTCTAGTGACTGGACTTCACTATTGGCGCCCCTTTGTTGTTTTTTGTATCATAATGGACACTTTGCCTTTGTACCTTTTGAAGATGTTCTCTTGAACAATCAGACCTAGATGCCATGTCCATGGAGGAGTCATGAGAATTGCCAGCAGGAACACAGGACCCAAACTGCACCAGGTGCACATCGCAATCTTAACCCTTGAAGGACAAGAGCTTCCGTAAATGGATAAGTAGACTCATGCACTCTGCCTGCTTCAGTTTGAAAAACCTCTCCGCAGCCGTCATGTCCGCCTCCATGGTCATGATATCCAGGACTGACTGAAGATGTTATCTTTTGGTGTCTCTTGATGGTAGCAATGACAGGGATTTGTTTGTGTAATGCTCCCTCTGAAGTGTCTTCCTGCAGCTCAGTTATCCTGTCTATGAAACAAATTATCTCTCACACTTATCTCCACTAGATATATTACCTATATCCCTGGATCATTATGAGTAGGTGAAATGACTCTACATACACCAAAACTAACCGTAAACACTTGGAGAGGAAGGTGCGAGGAATCTGGGAAGCTATGTTGGGGAATGTTTTTCTCACACTCCAAACTCCAGCATGGTGAAAGAAACACAAAGTAACAATTATTGGAATTTAAAACTGCCGGCCTAAACTTCCAGACTATTCTGATTTTGGATCTGGGATCAACAGCGAGACATTCAGAACCTGTGGAAAGGGTTGTAGAGGATGAGCTAAGAATCTCAGGCCTCAAGGACCAAGCAGGGATATTAGGATTTTCTGTCTATAGCAAGGTGTGCGTGTGTGGTATTATTAGGAGGTGTTACTTCCCGTTTAAATAGTTAACTGAGACCCTGAAAATAACATTTTATAAACCTTTCAACAAAAATGTTTCCAGTATTATTATTTATGATTGAGATGTGCATTGCAAATGTTATACGTGGTTATTTTTGTTTAGAGACGTTGAGGATTATATCCTTCCAAGAACAATACAAGAAATCACAGGACAGGTGAGAACACCCATTTTTGGTTATTTTAGAGCAGGGATGAATGGAAAAAATATATCGCTTTGGAGCCAGCTAGAAGTTTTAGGAGCCAGTGAAGGGGTTCATGTAGGTAGATAACCATGCCTGGGAACTCTCTGGGTATGCCCCGGAGACACTGGTTTTTACAATTAAGTACTGAGTCTTCGGGGACAGAGACTGAGTCTCTAGTGGTGGTGAGTTTATTATGAATCTCTGCCCACTTCTCCTCTCTCCCATCCTGTTCCTCCCACTTCTCCTCCTTAACATCCTGTTCCTCCCACTTCTCCTCCTTCCCATCCTGTCCCTCCCACTTCTCCTCCTTCACATCCTGTTCCTCCCACTTCTCCTCCTTCACATCCTGTTCTGCCCACTTCTCCTCCTTCACATCCTGTTCTGCCCACTTCTCCTCCTTCCCATCCTGTTCTTCCCACTTCTTCTCCTTCACATCCTGTCCTTCCCACTTCTCCTTCACATCCTGTTCTGCCCACTTTCCATCAGCTTCAAGACACTGTCTGTTAATCCCTGCCCCTTTGTGATATCACCCAGTGGCATCATCCGAGCCCCCTCGGGGGACTCTAGAATACAAAGTTCCCAGGTGTGTAGATGACCCTAACACATGTAGGAAATTTTAGGGGCTTGGATTCCCTTTCTTCTGAGATCCTCCCACCCAGTTTTAGCTTGATGATTAATTTTCTCATTATGAAATCAAAACCGATACTAAAAAACAAATACTCAAAATAATCACAGACTAAATGTTGTGCATCTGTTATGTAGATCAGAAGCTGTCAATTGTTGAACTGGGGGTGGGGTTACAACTCCCATGATACCTCCACCAGCCATTCGATGGAGTTGTTCTGGTTTAAACTAACTGTGCCATAGGGAACGAATAAAAATTCCTAAATTCTCATGCACTTGAATAGAGTTTTTTAACTCCTTGAATGCTACAAAAGGTCTCCAGTCTCTGGCATTTATGGGGTTAAAAGTCCAATTTAATTTAACATTAATTTTTATTTGTCTCCTATGGTCATACCTGGGAACTATCAGAATGAGCTGACCCTGAGATATTTTAAATATTTACCCTTAAATTTACTATAATATAGCTTCTCGAAGATATGTCCCTACTCGCAGTAACCAAGAGGTGCTCCAGTCTGTTCTCAAGGAATCATTACCATGCAAAATAAAAGTATTTCCAATTAATCTTCATAGTATTTGGGCCATGGAGAGTCTTATTTCAGTGCTGTCAGAGTTGTAGTTCAAGAGTAATTGAATGATAAAGTATCCCCCTCCCACCCCTTTTACTGGTGTAACACTGCTCACCTTGGAGCAGCAAGACTGTCTGGATGGATCGCAGAGATGGACAATCTTCAGTGATCATAAGGAAAAACCTGTCAATGGGGGCAGGGATTTCCTTATGATCACAGTAAGAAGACTGTCCCTTGATGTGAGCTGTCCGGTTCCAGGACCAGATTCCACATCTGAGGGGTGGTGGCTTACATTAAGTAAAAGGGGCAGGAGGGGGAAACTTTATCATTCAATTACTCTTGAGCTACACCTCTGACAGTATTGAAATAACACTCACCATGGCCCAAATACTATGAAGATTAATTGGTGCTGCTGTTTTTGTGAAACATTACTATCCCTTTAAAGATATCCCTGTACAAACATACACAAGACAAGCACCACTTCTCCCTCTGCCTCCTGGAATATGTAGTAATGTTAGAAGAAAAGTATTAACTATATGGTATATACAATTAAAAGAGAGTTCTTGCATTTATTTGTATCTCTCAAACCGTTATGGTTTGATAGATATAGGAAAATAAAGTTCTCTGGTCCCTTCCCTTTCTGCTTGATGAGCTGTAAAGCTGTCAGAAGCAGATTCCGGTCTCTTGACCAGATGTGGCTCTTCAGCAGCGCCGATAAAATGATATCTAAAGATAAATATTTAATTTGGAATGGTCTACAAAGTATGCCTGGCTTGCAAGCATACTTTGTAGACCGTTCCAATTAAGTATTTATTTCTAAATAGTGTGATTTCAGCTCTGCTGAAGAGCCTCTGTCTGGTCAAATGACTGGAATCTGCAGTTGTCAGCTAGATGGCAGACTTGAGTAAAACAGCCAGGAAAAGGTAACTTTAGCAAGTAATATTTCTCAAACTATAAAGGTTTGAGAGATAAAACTTACATTGATGTTAATCTTTTTTTAATGTCTACAATATTACATCAACTTAAAATTAACCATTACTATCCCTTTAAAGACTAAAGAAGCAGTTAACTGGAGAAAGTTAGGCAATAGATAGCACTGGAGTCTCACACTCTGAGAATTTGGCCCTTCACCCTGAGATTTGGGTCAAACCCTGAAAGTTGACAGGTATGCCTGTGGTGCAGTTGGTTTAATCTGGAATAACTCCAGTTTGCATCTATAAATATTGGCCTTTGGAGGAGAGTGATTAAAAAAAAAAAAAAAAAAAAACAAAAAAAAACACACGTTCTTAGTACTTTTTAACTCATTGAGTGCCAGAGAGGTACGCAATGCATTGGCACTCAAGGGGTTAAAAAAATGTTCTTAAGTCATGGCAAAGGTCTGATTTATAAATGAGTAAGGGAGTTTTTATAAATATAGAGTTATTATTGTGATGTAAACACAGATTATACCTGGTTTAAGATTCTAGCGAAAAATTCTGTTGCTAAATTATCTCATTTAGTGACCTTTCTTTGTAGATTCGCAGCCTCGGAATTTTCCACAGGTGCACTGTCACTTTTCCGAAAACACAACTGTGTGGAATTACGGCTCCTAAAACGGATTTAAAGGGATAGTAATACTTTATTATTACTATCCCCCATATTGTAGATATTTGTAAAATAATGTAATAGCCCCAGGTTCATCTCTTAAACCTTTATGGTTTGAGAGATAACCGAAGGCAAAGTTCCCCCCTCCCTACCCCTTCCCTGAAGTCAGAGTTGTACTGACTGCAGGGGAAGTCTGTTGTACGACAGGCTTGCGGCTCTGCAGCAGAGCCGCGATCGCATTAGTGACAAAGAATGATTTCATTGAAACGGTCTTCTACATGTGATTAGTTTGCAAGCAGACGTAGAAGACAGTTTCAGTGAAATAATTCTTTTTCACTAACGTGATCGCGGCTCTGCTGCAGAGCCACATGATGAAAGACAGACCGGATATCCCTGTAGTCAGTAAAACGCTGACTTCAGGGAAGGGGGAGGGAGGGGGGAACTTTGCCTTCGGTTATCTCTCAAACCATAAAGGTTTGAGAGATGAACCTGGGGGCTATTACATTATTTTGCAAATATCTACAATATGGGGGATAGTAATAATAAAGTATTACTATCCCTTTAAGCTTCTTTATAAATGCTGAACTTCGGTTTTTGCACAGATTACAGCCATTTCTCTTTCTCTACTCCACTTTTATAAATCTCCTCCATAGTTCATAATGGGGGACAAATTAACCCTTTGAGCACCAAAGGGGAGTTCAGTGTGTTTCAATGCACACCACTCTGGTCTTCGCTAACATTACAGATAATACAGAGAAAAATAGCAGCTCCATATGAAAAAAAGACCACACACAAAAACACCTATAAACTCATAATATAGAGCAAAATTCAAAAGATCACATCTTTCAACAGGAGCAGAAAATGGTGTGCAGATCAGAAAGTCTCTTATCTTCCAAATATATGACTCAATGCTAAACAAACAAATGACCTGCACCACTGTGTCTTGAATATCCTGATAGCCACAAACAATGGATTTTCTTTAAAAAAAAAATATTCTTTTATTTTTCAATCAGATAAAAAATCAATAAGACATACCTTCGTGGACATATTCAGACATCACAGGAGCTTACTGTACAGAGTGGAATATAGCAGACCTTAGTGTTCCTGATCAACGCGTTTCGCACCTTTACGGCGCTTAATCATGATCAAAGGTCATTTTTTATCTGATTGAAAAATAAAAGAAGATTTTTTTTTTTGTTTGTGGCTATCAGGATATTCAAGACTTCGCTAACGTTCTCAATAATTAAAATGAGGCTTTAAACCACTTGAATTCTAGAGAGGTCTCCAACAATTTGGAGACCTCTCTGGCACTCAAGGGTTAAAATCTTATATAATTAATTGAATCACTTAATTAGCATTTGAAACGTCACTGGTATCACATGGGTACCACAATTAACATACATTAGCATATGGTAAAAAGTGTTAATATCTCCTTAGCTGTACATTTGCTGATCTTTTGGCTAACATGACACATACACAGTTTTTAATACAGTTTACAAATATGCAAACTTGAATTAAGGTGAAAGTTCCACTTTAAAGCAAACATGTCTTTATGCTTCTTGATGGAGGGTTATTATTAATGAATATTTCCTTGTACAGAATGTTAGTCTTTGCTTCTCTTTATTGCAGGACACAGTTCCTTTCGGTGATGCTGTTATAGCAACAAAAGACACATGCCTTGGCAGTGAAATATGTGAAGAATTATGGGCACCAAATAGGTATTTATTTTAATTCTTTTTGTTGTGAAAAAGTACATCTGAATCACCCCATCACCCCCAAAAAAACTGCTTGTATATATAACCTGTGTTGTGGCGGTGATTTACCCCCCAAACACACATACACACACACACTCACACCTGCACTGTATGCAAAGTAACATTTTTACATACAGGTTCATGCAGAGAGAGGAATTTACCCCACTACAAATGGCAGAAAATTAAACCTCAAATTATTTGAAACTGGCAGCTTTTAAAGAGATAATCCTCCTCTCCCTTTCAAACGTTTCATACTTTACATCTCTGATTGTATTATTTGGTTTATTTAATTAAAGATATAGTATTGTATTCATAAGATTTAAAGTAAATCAATAGTTAGAAATATGTAGAGCAATTATCATGTTTTGCTAAGTCTTTTGGGAGCAGAATTAGTAAAAGTCTGGGGCCTCATTGTGTAGCTGGAAAGTATGTGGCTCCCACAAACCCTTGGGTTGTGTCTGGAGTCTTAATATAGAGTCCACAGAGGGTCTGTGGGAGACCTGCATCAAGTAGGACACAAAGCAATACAGAATCTGAGCATCAGGGGTCGCTCTTCAGATCCCTGTTCTCCTCCACATTGGTATGACTGGGGTCATACTGCATTGAGTTACGTGTGTAGAAAAGACGAGAGAACATCAGGGGCATCCCTTGTGCAGGACCACAGATGAACCTGGATCACCTCCAGAGATCACCCACCAAATAGGTAGTCACAAAAGTAGAAGCCAAGATCCCACATATGCATGTCCCAACCAACCAGACTCCTGGGGGAGTTATGCACTAAGGTGTGATACAGAGGTGATGACGCAGAGATAACTTCTCTAGTGATATCACTTCTCCATTTCCTATGTTACTCTGTAGAGCCTATGCACTAAGATCTCCAATGTTGGAGACATTTTAGTACATTGATTCCATAGAATAATATAGGAACTGGAGAAGCAATATCACCAGAGAAGCCATCTCCAGTTTATCACCTCTTTATCACGCCTTAGTGCATCTTCCACCAGGTGTAATTGGCCTTTGGCCCAGATGCAACTAACTCCAACTTCACGATGTGGGCAATGTATAGAATGGGGCTGCTCTTCAGAACTCGCCCTCTCCAGTGGCAAGCAACATACAAAAAGGAGACTCTTAATACACATAACCGATATAGTTTTCAGCCAACAAAAAGAGAACACAAAGAATTTCCTACATCTCCATTCAGGATAACAAAGCCTCATTCCTTTTGGCTCTGCAGATTTGTGTAGCATCAGTGCAGCCAATAGGAATCATCAGCTGCCTTTACAGAGCTCCCAGCACCAGCTCTCTGGAGGAGAAGTCCAGGGGGTGATCTGTACATTGACGGCTGCATGTTTATAATACGGGCATTTCTAGAGGTTGAGGTATCGGTGATTTAATGTGAACCTGTCACCCTAAAACAAGTTTAGTTTTTTCACAGGGAATAAAAATCTGCCTGTATGTTGCACTAGCCAATATTGCAGTTAAACAAATTTTTAAAGCGTAACTTTCATCCAAGTAATATAGAGCCCCAAACCATAATTACATTAGCAGTATGCATAGACGTAGTTTTATTTTCAAGAATAATTGCCGCATTAAAGAAAAATAGGACCTTTTTGTCACGGTTCCCAGAGAAGTTCAAGAGTCAGTACGGTGTAGTTAAATACAATTTATTGGCAAAAGGTAAACAAAATATATACAATATTTACAGCAGGAACAAGCAGATGGTTACAGGTCAGCGAGCTCTGCTATCAGTAGGCTGCCGAACCTGACCAGTCTGCTGGAGACTAGGCCTAAGCCACTGGTAGTCTCTGCTGGAGCCAGGAGCAGGAACACATGATCTTAATCAGTCTGCTGGAGACTAGGCCTAAGCCACTGGTAGTCTCTGCTGGAGCCAGGAGCAGGAACACAGGATCTTGATCCGACATAGCGGGTGTACCGACTCAAGCCTGCAGTCAGTAGGGAGTGATATCTGACTCACACCTGCAGTAAGAATGGGAATTAGATAGCTGACTAGCCTGCAGTCAGTATCAGAGCTGGTCTACCAGAGCCCCAGGTCCGCATTAGGTTGGGTGTCTGCTAGGTACAAGGAACAAACGTAAGAGTAGTCAGACAGAGCCACAAGTCAGCACCAGAGGGGGTAGTCAGACATACCAGGTCATACACAGTTCAGGTAGTCAGCCAGAGCCACAGGTCTGCACCAGATTGGATGGAAGACTAGCCAGGTCATACACAGAGCCCAAGGTAATAGAACTGCTATGAACAACAACGCAAGGGCAACTGAGTCAGGACTCAGTCTGCCTTTTAAACCCTTACAGAGGAAGTAGGTAGGAGGAGCAGCTCAGAGGGAGGAAGTAGGTAGGAGGAGACTACAGGAAGCAAACACCGGCAGTGATCTTGCAGTAGGCGCTCTCTGTGCCTGCGCTGTCAGTCCCTTCCGGTGCCTTAAGGCACAAAGGCATCCAACTCACCAGTCGTGGAGTTGAAGGGGATGGAAAGCGCAGATGCAGAGATGCCATCTCTGCAAGATGTCTGCGCTGTTCCCCACTGCCTGTCTGCCTAAAATGTTCTATTTTTCTTTAATGCAGCAATTATTCCTGAAAATAAAACTACGTCTATGCATATCGCTAATGTAATTATGGTTTGAGTCCCCTTGCACTTTATTATTTCACTTGTGGTCTGCTGTGATCATTCCTGCACTTGACCAGTTATCTTTACTTGGACCTCATTTTTCATAGCATTGTTATGAATGTAACTCTGTAATTACAGCCCATTGGAGAACTTGCTAATCAATTCACTTTTTAGTTCTGAAGCCCCAATGTTTTCTTCATTCTGTAGTCCTCACATCGATATGGGGCTTGATGGAGTGGAGATCATTACCAATTCCTCCGCCAGTCACCATGAGCTGAGGAAAGCCAACCAAAGAGTAGATTTGATTACAGCCACAACAGCAAAGGTAACACATCTATGAATGTTTAAAGTGGACCTATCAGCCTGAGATTATCATAGTTAATTGTAAATAGAATAAAAAAAAACTTGGTTTGTTCTTCTATCCATTTGTAATATATATATTTTCTAAGAAATTGAGCTTTCTCTTGCGTCCAAGAGTAAAGTTCATTCCATTAGGAGGAAAAAGTCTTTGGAAAATGCCACTCCCACCCAGTTCAGCTTCTCTTCAGTTTTAAAAGTTTGTAGGGCAAGAAGATTGATTTATCGTCCAACAAGCTAGAGGAAGGGTCAGTGGCCACTTTTGAGTTTTCCTCTTCCATCCTGTACTACTCCCCTGTTTGAGTCTCTCTTTCCTCCAGGGGAACAGCTACCACATCTGTTTCTGGTGACATGATAGCCTCATGCTGGGTGGATGCTCCAGCAGGTTTTACAACATGGCAGCGACATGTTCTCCACTCAGGAGTGTGCAGTGTTCTCCACCAAGGCCGAGCTTTCTGGCTGGGGAGTGAGCATCCTAAAGCACTCTGTTCAAGGTCTATATTCAAGGCCACACTTTTCTCCCCATCTCTTTTTAGGACTATGGGTAATTTTTGTTGATGCCCTATTGCAGTGGTTCTGAACGCCTGTCCTCAGGATCCACTAACAGGCCAGGATTTGATGATTTCCTTGTTACAGCACAGGTGAGTTAATCAATGTGAATGAGCCTCTGATCACCACACCTGTGCTCTAGCAGAGAAATCCTTAAGTCCTGGCCTGTTAGTGGGTCCTGAGGACAGGAGTTGAGAACCATTGTCCTATTGACTTGGGCCACCCTCTGGGTGGTTTATTCCTTTTGACTCCAGGCCAACATATTTGCTGATAGGTCAGTCATTAAGGGGGAGCTAGCAACTAAGCTTGGTTGGGAAGGATATTTCTTCAGTAGGTTGGTGATTGGTCTAGGTATGTGGGAATGAACTCTAGTAGTCTTTGAAGTGTTAGGATCTCCAGGTTATAGACCTGATGGCTTTCTGATGCAGTGCATTTTTTCTTGTATTTTTGGCTCTAGATCTAGAGTTCCCAAGTATTTGAAAGTGGATGCTTCTGTGATTCAGAGGGCATACAGTCTGTCAATCTGCATCTTCAGCTGACCCCCATATTACTGGGTTTTCGTTTCACTAAGACTGGAAAGGAGTTCATGTTTGTTTTCTAGTATCAGCTTTGTCCCCAGAATTGTAATATTTTCTTCCAATGGGATGCTCAATAATGGTATTTGGGTGAACTCTATTTCCGTGGTATCGGCTCACTCAGGGATTCCATATATATTCTGGGATTAACTGTTCTTGTCTGTCTCTGAGTGGATGAAGATCTATTTCCGAAATGTGCCTTCCTAAACAGAATTTAGTGCTAGGGACCAGTTGATTTCAAGATTCGCACAGCATTCGCTAATTGCTTTATGCTTTTTTGAGGACAATAGGAGTCTGGCTTTGCTTTGTTCCTTTCCCTTCATTCATGGTTAAAGTAAGGTCTGTTCCTCAGTTCTCTCATTTTTAGACTTGTTTCCTCCTTTTCGTTCATGCATTAAATCGTGGAGTTTTTTGAGTTCATACCTCCTCCCTTTTTCATGGAGTAACATCCTGCTGTCCTTTGGACCTCGAGCTGGCTTTCTTGCTCCCCTTTTTGACCATTGGTCTCTGATCTTGCTTCAATTTCTGGAAGAAGGTGGCCTCGGTATTTATTTTATTGATTTCTGTCTGTCCATCTTTTCTAATTTTTTATAATAGGACAGAATGGGAAGATTATTCGCAAGATGTGTGCTTTTTGACTATTCTCTTGGACTTTCTTTCCTTGCTTTTATGGATGGTACAGCAATTCTTGTTTTGTGTTTTCTACTATTTCTTTAGGATTTAGCATTAAAGCTCACCTTTTTGGCACAGCAGATCACGGTTGCTGTATGTGGTTGTGTTTCCACGCGTTTCCTTTGTGAGGAGACTATGATTTGTCTCAGCAGAGGCATGTTGAGGGTAGGTAAGTACTGCTGATTGTGTTAGCCAAATGTGTAGTCCTGCTGGTGTTTTCCTCTGTATGTTTTCTAGTATGTCTGTTGTCAAGTTTTGTGCTGGTATCTAATTACCTGTGCAGGTCATGTGTGCTTGCGTTAGTGGTGGTTTGCTTTGGCTTTGCCCATGAGAGTTTTCTCTCCCCGCTCATAGAGTTTGGGATTACACTGGTATTTCCCCAAAGTCTCAGTGTCTGCCATAGAATGGAGGAGAAAAGATTTTTGTATTACCTACCAATAAAATCTCTTTGTTCATGGAGGACACAGGGCATCCATCCCAGAGAAACCTCTTGTCTTTTCTATGGTGGGATGCATTCTTCTTTTTTGGCTTCTCTGCATTAGCTAGCGACTTATTCTCTACCCATGCTTTCTTTTCCTTCTCTCCTTCCTTCCACTTTTATAAAGACTTTGACAAAAAATATGAATGTTGCGTTTCAGATGTGTATTTATAGAAATGTTTATGTGTAATATGTATGTTGCTGTTATTCTGATTGGGAGATCTAAGAATACATATATTTTACTTTTTGCACCATGCATAACACCACCCAAAAATCGAGATTGTGTTATGAGTGGCCTGCACAAAAAATATTTAAGAGCCGAGTGTTAAGGATGAGTGGGAGTGTCTTTCTTCAGAGATCTTTTTTCTAAAAGTGCCCTTTTTGAAGTGCCTCTTAGGATAAAGGCCTGCATGGAGCCACCAAAAAGGATTGTTGTGCTAATTAACAATAAACCACTTTCTCTTAGTCCAGGGGAGACACAGGGATAATGGGGTTAAGTTTCTTCCACTTGGAGGTAGAAAGTTAACCCCATTATCCCTGTGTCTCCCCTGGACTAAGAGAAAGTGGTTTATTGTTAATTAGCACAACAATCCTTTTTGGTGGCTCCGTGCAGGCCTTTATGCTAATTTGTTTCTGTACTAAGACATTATTATCACACACTCTGAATACATGTAGGCAGAGAGCCCACACACTGGAAGCATATCTAATAACATAGTGAGAGGTAAGTTTGGCCGCTAACATAACTAATTAGCTTACTGTGCTGGAACTGACATAAAGGACCATATGTTTAAAGGGATAATGACAAAAAATTGTCATATGAAAGACAAAGATAAGTAATTGAATGCATGAACTAGTAATGTCAGTTGTGTATGACACAACTCCAGAATTGACGGGCAAAGGGGTGGGGCAAGGGCGTGGCTAAACTATTCTCCAGTGTCGTAACTAACAACAAAAAATGTCTTTCAAAAGACAGAATTTGTACGTTAAGAAAAAAGTGGAGGGAATGTGTTCTGAATGTGAGAATTTTTGTCTTTAGTTAAGACATTTTTAAAGACAATTTTTGTCGTTACATACGACAGTTTCAGTCAGGACAAAAGACATATTTCCAATCAAAACCGAAACAATCTGAAAATATTAATGAGCCCAATGACACTGTACGAAAAGTCGTTACAAACGACAAAAGCTATTTCGCTGCTACTTTGAACATATGGCCCAAAGTGTCACCAAAACATACAAGGTAATTTCTCCAAAAAGCAGCAGTGGTGATTTTCTGGCCGGTCATGACTGGAGTTATTCTGGAATAAACCAACTGCACATAGGGGACAAATAAAAATGTTTAAATTCCCATGCACTTGCATAAAGTTTTTTTTTGTTTTTTTTTAACCCGATGAATGCTAAAGAGGTCTCCAATGCATTGCAATCAGGAGAGCCTCAAGCTGATGCCCCAACACAAGGTCCGAATGTTTAATAAAAATAAATAAATAAAAAATACATTTATGCTTAGAGTGCCGCACAGATATCCGATGCATTGCAACTCAATGCATTGGATGTCACTCTGTGTCATTCACTGGTTCATGCACGGGCAAAGTGGTGACACCACTGCTAAAATATTATCATTGTTATTTTTTTTTTAAAGAGATAGTAATGTTTCATAATAAAAGCGGCTCTAATTAATCATCATAGTATTTGGACTTTGGAGAGTGTTATTTCAATTCTGTCAGAGTTGTAGTTCAAGAGTAATTCAATGACAAAGTATCCCCCTTCCCCCCTTTTACTGATGTAACACTGTTCAACCAGATCAGAAGGGAGGTGCCCAGGTAGACTGCAGAAAGGGACAATCTTCAATTAAGATAAGGGAAAAACCTGAAAAACTTGTCAAGGGGGGCAGGGCTTTCATTGTTCTCATAGGAAGAAGATTGTCCCCTTCTGTTATCTGTCTGATCTATGGACTGGATTCCACATCTGAGAAGAGATGGCTTACACTAGGTAAAAGGGACGGGAGGGGAAACTTTGCTTGTGAATATCTCTTAAACTACAAAGGTTTGAGAGATAAGACTTATATCATTCTTCATGTTTTTTTAATGTCTACAAAATAAAATAAAGATAAAACAAAGTATTACTATCCCTTTAAGTTTTACTATCCTTTTAATTCAAGGACATAGCTTCTCTTTAAAAGAGCCTATCTGGTAATGGCTGTACTCATGTCTTCTCTAGAATGGTGGCATATATCTACTTTCCAATCTGAAAGGTTGTGACAGTGATCGGCTGTACTTTGATGGCTGCGCCATGATATCAATCAATGGAGACATAGTGGCGCAAGGCTCCCAGTTTTCATTAGATGAAGTGGTAAGATTATTATCATTTTTTTTTTTTTTTCTCCTTTAATAGTACAACTGGAGCTGTAATCCAGAGGCAGGCGATTGTCAGATCTTCAGCTGTTGGTGATTACAACTCTGATCATGATGGGAGTTGTAGTCCCCTAACTATTAGAGGTCAAAAAATTGACTTGTAATCCAATGACAGCTAAACAGGTGAAAAGGCTACTTACCCTGATTTAACCCTTTCTTGTAGGTGAAACTAATATGGCATGTTTCTTTATCCCGTAGGAAGTTCTCACTGCAACGTTAGATCTGGAAGATGTCAGAAGTTACAGAGGTCACATTTCATCTCGATGTATTTCGGTATGTAAGTACAAATAATAGAGCGCAATCTGTAAAGGGTAGTAAAGAACTGTGATAAGTTGAATACGTTTTTCTTTACATCCTTCGACTGCGTGTCTGCTAACAGTTAAAATTCACAATGTCTTCTCCGCTATCTGAAAGTTGGCAAGAGATCCTGGCACACATTTTAACGAAGCTTTAAATGTTTATATATGAAACATATATGAAATAGAGGTTTTCCCATTGCGTAAAACAAGGGTTCCCAAACACACACGCACATAATTTCTTTATTTATGTTCAAATAAACATCACCAGCTTGTATTCAAAAGGAAAAAGCACCACGTTGAATCAAGCTTTTTAGTTTGTCTAAAACAAACCCTTTATCTGTAATAACTTTTGAATTTATTATCTCCCAGCAGTGAGGGTACTCTTGTTTTACTTAGCTGGAAATGCACTACACCATATATTTCTCTTGTGGGGGACTCAGGGGCCATATGGTTACACTCCTGATACTAGAAAGAGGGTACTTGAATAAAAAGGTCTCTGGTTGGATGCCACTAGCATGAAGACTTACTTAAACCCCACCGATCGGCTCCTCACTTTTAAAGTGTCCTCAAGGAGGGTTCATGGGCTGGCTTCTCTCTGAAGCCATTTTCTATGTTTTTTTATTTTACACAGATGAAAATTTATTTGGTGTGGAGGAGCCATATCTTGTAGTATTACCCTCCACCTTACTGCGTTGGAGTCATCACATGTTCCCTGAATCCAGATCATAGGCCTGAATGGGAACCACAGATATAAGCATCTAATCATTCCGTCTCTAGGAGACCTACATTGGGCAGAATGAGGAAGTCATACTCCTTTCAGAGCATGGATTGCCTGCTGTGACATAAGTATACTCCTCCAGGAACCAGGGTGACCACACGTCCCGGAATGCCCGGGACTGTACCTTATTGTAGGTCTGCGTCCCGGGTCACCCCCCACTGGGACAACAAAGAGTCCCGGAATGGAGCAACAAAGCCGGCACCCACAGCCTACCTACATAGCGCATCACGCACCAGTCCAGCCAGCCAATGAGGACCATAAAGCAAATACATTTCATTGGCTGGCTGGACTGGTGCATGCGAGACAGCAGGGATGGCACAAGTATGCTGACGCTGTGAGTGAGTCTCACGGCTGAGGCTCCCGCCAGCGCTGACCATCTTTCTGAGGCTGATATAGAGTAAGAGCTCCCACTGGGAACTCACATTCCCTTTGCCAAAACTACACCCTTTATGAACACTTGCATCTAACACCTTCTTGGCTTATTAACATGTTAGTACTCTGAGGTAGACCTGCCTTTAACAATCCAGAAATAATTATTTAACTCTTAAAGGATCAAGAGGTTGTGCAAAGCATTGCCCAACAATGGTTTGCACCCCCCTATGGTCTATAAAGAGTTAAAGAACAAGGATCATTTATATAGTGCCTGGGCTGCATTGTGATCCCAAGCCGATTAGCTGGCGTCCCAACCAGAGGACAAAAATGTGACTTTCTGTGATGTTCTCCTTATCCCACAGTAGACATTGAACTGTAGTTCTGAGTCACTAGAAGCATGACCCACAGTCCCGAAAAACTACTAGGGACTAGTGATGATCGAGCACCCCAATGCTCGGGTGTTCGGGTGCTCTGGCCGAGCACCCCCGGAGGCTCGAGTGCTCGGCCGGGCACCCGAGCCCCATTGAAGTCAATGGGAGGACTCGAGCATTACACCAGGCACCCCCTGCTCTGATGAGGGGAGGGTGCCTGGTCCATAGGAAAAGGGCAGAAAATGATGGAAACACCACAGAAATGGTTCAGGGACAGCATAGGGAGGATGTCTGGATGCATCTTGGACTCCAACGTCGCTGCTGGGAACGATGTTTCGCCTGTAGTACGCCATTTTTACAGACTGACCGTAAAACACACAAAAAGGAAGATAAAAACGACTTTAGGCGAAAAATTGTTACCAAACAGTATTTGCTGTATATTTACTTGTATATCATCTGCAAATTCTGCAAAAAATTTCATAGATTTTTTGGAACTGGGGCCATGATTAAGAGGGAAACGTGCGCAGAGGCAAATTCTGCAAAAAATGTCCTCGATTTTTCTGAACTGGGGCCATGATTAAGAGGGAAACGTGCGCAGAGGCAAATTCTGCAAAAAATTTCCTCGATTTTTCTGAACTGGGGCCATGATTAAGAGGGAAACGTGCGCAGAGGCAAATTCTGCAAAAAATTTCCTCGATTTTTCTGAACTGGGGCCATGATTAAGAGGGGAAACGTGCGCAGAGGCAAATTCTGCAAAAAATTTCCTCGATTTATCTGAACTGGGGCCATGATTAAGAGGGAAACGTGCGCTGAGCCGACCATCTAAAACATTATGGGTGAGGGTCTGCTGCGGAGCTGACCATCCTAAACATTATATGCGAAGGCCCGCTAGTGAGCTGACGCTATAAAACATTATATGAGAGGGCCCGCTAGAGAGCTGACCCAATAAAACATTATATGAGAAGGCCCGCTGGTGAGCTGACCTATACAAAAATTGTCAAACAGCGCCCGCTGGTGAGCTGGCCCTATATAAAAATTATATCACAGGGCCCGCTGGTGAGCTGGCCCTATATAAAAATTATATCCCAGGGTATATGGAAGAGAGTCAACCATATACCCATTTTTTGGGTGGAAGGGGTGAATGGGAATACAGAGTATTCCCATCATTGTAAATAACATATATAAAGTCACTTTATGTTCACCCGGGGCTTTCCTCCAGTGGAGTGGAGAAGTCGGGGAATCCAGGCCTTGTTCATTTTTATAAGTGTCAACCTATCAGCATTTTCGGTGGAAAGGCGGATACACTTATCTGTTATGATGCCACCAGCAGCACTAAATACCCGCTCAGACAGAACGCTGGCAGCAGGGCAGGCCAGCACCTCCAAGGCGTAGAGTGCCAGTTCATACCACGTGTCCAGCTTGGACACCCAGTAGTTGTAAGGCACAGAGGGATCATTGAGGACACTGACACGGTCTGCTATGTACTCCTTCACCATCTTCCAAAACTTTTCCCTCCTTGTGACACTAGGCTGCGCATCAGAGTGAGGGTGCTGGCGGGGTGTCATGAAGGTGTCCCACGCCTTGGAGAGTGTTGCCCTGCCTTTGTCGGAACTGCTGTGTGCTCCCCTTTTCTCCCCTTCTCGGTTGGCCAAGGTAGCACGTACTCTGCCGCCAGCGTTGTCAGATGGAAAATTTTGGAGCAATTTTTCGACAAGAACCTTCTGGTATTGCACCATTTTGCTTGTCCTCTCCACCGGAGGAATGAGAGATGAGAAATTCTCTTTGTAGCGGGGGTCCAGAAGGGTGAACACCCAGTAATCCGTGTTGTCTAAAATGCGTACAACGCGTGGGTCACGGGAAAGGCAGCCTAACATAAAGTCAGCCATGTGTGCCAGAGTACCAACAGGCAAGATTTCGCTGTCCTCACCAGGAGGATGACTCTCAATCTCCTCATCCTCTTCGTCCTCTTCTGCCCACCCACGCTGAAGAGATGGAACTAAAGTTCCATGGCTACCCTCTGTAGCGGAGGCAACCGTGTCTTCCTCCTCCTCCTCCTCCTCCTCCTCCGCCTCCTCCAATTGTCGCTGAGAAGACGAAGTGAGGGTGCTCTGGCTATCACCTTGTGTAAGCTCTTCCTCCCGCATTTCCACCTCTTCCACATGCAAAGCGTCGGTTTTAATTGTGAGCAGCGAGCGTTTCAGTAGACACAGAAGTGGGATGGTTACACTGATAATAGCGTTATCGCCGCTCACCATCTGTGTCGATTCCTCAAAATTGCGTAAAACCTCACAGAGGTCTGACATCCATTCCCACTCCTCACTTCTGATTACAGGAAGTTGAACGGAGAGGCGACGACCGTGTAACAGCTGGTACTCCACTACTGCCCTCTGCTGCTCACAAAGCCGGGCCAACATGTGGAAGGTGGAGTTCCAGCGCGTGCTCACGTCACACAGCAGCCGGTGAGCTGGCAATTGTAAGCGCTGCTGCAGCTTCAACAGGCCGGCTGAAGCTGTTGATGACTTACGGAAATGTGCACACACGCGGCGCACCTTGGTCAAGAGATCATGCAAATTGGGGTAGGTTTTTAGAAATCGCTGAACCACTAAATTAAATACATGCGCTAGGCATGGTACGTGTGTGAGCTTGCCGAGCTCCAAAGCCGCCACCAAGTTACGCCCATTATCACACACAACCATGCCTGGTTGCAGGTTGAGTGGCGAGAGCCACTGCTCGGTCTGGTGACTAATCCCCTGCAACAGCTCTGAGGCCGTGTGCTGTTTGTCCCCAAGGCAGATCAGCTTCAGCACGGCCTGTTGACGCTTCCCCACTGCAGTGCTACACTGCTTCCAGCTACCGGCTGATGGGTGAGTGGCGCTGCACGCAGAGAATTCGGAGGTGGAAACGGAGGAGGAGGAGCCAATAACGTAGGTGCTGGCGGAAACCCTGATGGAGGTAGGGCCCGCAATCCTCGGCGTGGGTAGCACCTGTGCCATCCCAGGGTCCGAGTCGCTCCCAGCCTCCACGACATTCACCCAGTGTGCCGTCAGGGAAATGTAGCGTCCCTGGCCACAAGCACTTGTCCATGTGTCAGTCGTTAAGTGGACCTTCCCAGTAACTGCGTTGGTCAGGGCACGGGTGATGTTACGGGACACATGGTGGTGTAAGGCGGGGACGGCACACCGGGAAAAGTAGTGGCAGCTGGGGACTGCGTACCGAGGGACAGCTGCTGCCATCAGGCTGCGGAAGGACTCAGTCTCCACAAGCCTAAATGGCAGTATTTCGATGGCCAGTAATTTGGAAAGGTGTGAGGTTAGTGCTATGGCCTGTGGGTGGGTGGGTGGCTGGGTATTTTCGCTTGCGCTCAAATGCCTGGGGTAAGGACATTTGGACGCTGCGCTGGGACAGGGAAGTGGATGTGGTCGCTTATGGTGCTTCAGATGGTACAGGTGCAGGGCGGGAGGTATGCGGGCCTGCGCCTTCGACAGGCGATTGGCCGGCACTGAAAACAGGGGAAGAGGAGGCAGTGGTGTGGCCTGCAGACACAGATTGGCGATCCGGGCGTTCCTCCCACTTATTACGGTGCTTGGATGCCATGTGTCGGATCATGCTGGTGGTGGTGAGGTTTCTAGTGTTCATGCCTCGGCTCATTCTGGTGTGGCACAGGTTGCAAACTACAATTTTTTTGTCGTCCGCACTTTCCTAAAAAAAAAACGCCATACCGCGGAACACCTAGCCCTTGGCAAGGGAGATTTACGCAAGGGAGTGCTCCGTGGAACATTTGCGGGCCGGTTTGGTGCGGTCCGCCTTCTTTCTTTAGCCACACCACTGCCTCTTCCAGCCTGTTGCGGTGCTGCAGATGGCTCACCCTCAGGACTGCTGTCATCGCTCGGCTCTCCACCTTCCCAGGTGGGGTCAGTCACCTCATCGTCCACCAAGTCCTC
This sequence comes from Rhinophrynus dorsalis, assembly GCA_037306005.1. Lineage (NCBI taxonomy): Eukaryota > Metazoa > Chordata > Amphibia > Anura > Rhinophrynidae > Rhinophrynus > Rhinophrynus dorsalis. Next base: position 470,975,593 of record CM074722.1, read on the forward strand.
CTCCACTTCCTCACTCTGATCATCCTCCTCATTTCTTGATCCCACCACATACTCAGTCATTGACAACTGTGTATCATCCTCCTCATCAAGGTCTTGAGACAGTAATAGTGGTTGATTTGCTGGCAACTGTGTCTCATCATCATCATCCACTTCCTTTGACATTAAATGCCGTTCCCCTCTGTCATCTTCTTGTGATTGGGTACCCTCTAGAGGTTGTGAATCAGGGCACAAGATGTCATGTTCCTCTGCAAGCGTGCTTGGAGAGAGGTTCAAATGAAGGATTGGTGATGAGACGAGCTCCTCACTATGTCCCAGTGTGGGATCACTTCTTTGGCCAGACCCTCTATGGTGGGAGGAAGGATGATCAGGGTGAGGATTATGTTGACCAGACTCTTGGCTACTGAGAGTGGACTTGGTGGAAGACAGGGTGGTGCTTAACCGACTGGAAGCAGTATCAGCTGAAATCCAACCGACCACCTGTTCGCAGTGGTCTGACCTCGAGAGTGATGTCCTGCGACGCCTTGTAAACTGAGACATGAAGCTAGGTATGGTGGATGTCTTTCTTTCTTGTGCTCTGGCACCAGGCACAGTTTCTACGCGTCCTGACCCGCGCCCTGAACTATCAGGATCACGTCCACTTCCCCGTCCCTTTTTACCCGCCTTCTTCATATTACACGGAATATGTGCTGCTAATCTGCAACTTTGCACACTAAACAGAATGTGACGCTAATCTGCGGCTAGGCACAGTGAATGGAATATGTGACTTTTATTTTTTACACTTTGCACACTAAACAGAATGTGCTGCTAATCTGCAACTTTCCACACTAAACAGAATGCGCTGCTAATCTGCAACTTTGCACACTAAACAGAATGTGCTGCTAATCTGCGGCTAGGCACAGTGAATGGAATATGTGACTTTTATTTTTTACACTTTGCACACTAAACAGAATGTGCTGCTAATCTGCAACTTTCCACACTAAACAGAATGTGCTGCTAATCTGCAACTTTGCACACTAAACAGAATGTGCTGCTTATCTGCGGCTAGGCACAGTGAACGTAATAAGTGACTTTTATTTTTTACACTTTGCACACTAAACAGAATGTGCTGCTTATCTGCGGCTAGGCACAGTGAACGGAATATGTGACTTTTATTTTTTACACTTTGCACACTAAACAGAATGTGCTGCTAATCTGCAACTTTGCACACTAAACAGAATGTGCTGCTTATCTGCGGCTAGGCACAGTGAACGGAATAAGTGACTTTTATTTTTTACACTTTGCACACTAAACAGAATGTGCTGCTTATCTGCGGCTAGGCACAGTGAACGGAATATGTGACTTTTATTTTTTACACTTTGCACACTAAACAGAATGTGCTGCTTATCTGCGGCTAGGCACAGTGAACGGAATATGTGACTTTTATTTTTTACACTTTGCACACTAAACAGAATGTGCTGCTAATCTGCAACTTTGCACACTAAACAGAATGTGCTCCTTATCTGCGGCTAGGCACAGTGAACGGAATAAGTGACTTTTATTTTTTACACTTTGCACACTAAACAGAATGTGCTGCTAATCTGCAACTTTGCACACTAAACAGAATGTGCTGCTTATCTGCGGCTAGGCACAGTGAACGGAATATGTGACTTTTATTTTTTACACTTTGCACACTAAACAGAATGTGCTGCTAATCTGCAACTTTCCACACTAAACAGAATGTGCTGCTAATCTGCAACTTTGCACACTAAACAGAATGTGCTGCTTATCTGCGGCTAGGCACAGTGAACGGAATATGTGACTTTTATTTTTTACACTTTGCACACTAAACAGAATGTGCTGCTAATCTGCAACTTTGCACACTAAACAGAATGCGCTGCTAATCTGCAACTTTGCACACTAAACAGAATGTGCTGCTTATCTGCGGCTAGGCACAGTGAACGGAATGTGCTGCTAATCTGCAACTTTGCACACTAAAAAGAATGTGCTGCTTATCTGCGGCTAGGCACAGTGAACGGAATGTGCTGCTAATCTGCAACTTTGCACACTAAAAAGAATGTGCTGCTAATCTGCAACTTTGCACACTAAACAGAATGTGCTGCTAATCTGCAACTTTGCACACTAAACAGAATGTGCTGCTTATCTGCGGCTAGGCACAGTGAACGGAATAAGTGACTTTTATTTTTTACACTTTGCACACTAAACAGAATGTGCTGCTTATCTGCGGCTAGGCACAGTGAACGGAATATGTGACTTTTATTTTTTACACTTTGCACACTAAACAGAATGTGCTGCTAATCTGCAACTTTGCACACTAAACAGAATGTGCTGCTAATCTGCAACTTTGCACACTAAACAGAATGTGCTGCTTATCTGCGGCTAGGCACAGTGAACGGAATGTGCTGCTAATCTGCAACTTTGCACACTAAAAAGAATGTGCTGCTTATCTGCGGCTAGGCACAGTGAATGGAATGTGCTGCTAATCTGCAACTTTGCACACTAAAAAGAATGTGCTGCTAATCTGCAACTTTGCACACTAAACAGAATGTGCTGCTTATCTGCGGCTAGGCACAGTGAACGGAATGTGCTGCTAATCTGCAACTTTGCACACTAAAAAGAATGTGCTGCTAATCTGCAACTTTGCACACTAAACAGAATGTGCTGCTAATCTGCAACTTTGCACACTAAACAGAATGTGCTGCTTATCTGCGGCTAGGCACAGTGAACGGAATAAGTGACTTTTATTTTTTACACTTTGCACACTAAACAGAATGTGCTGCTAATCTGCAACTTTGCACACTAAACAGAATGTGCTGCTTATCTGCGGCTAGGCACAGTGAATGGAAAAAGTGATTTTAGTTTTTACACTTTGCACACTAAACAGAATGTGCTGCTAATCTGCAACTTTGCACACTAAACAGAATGTGCTGCTTATCTGCGGCTAGGCACAGTGAACGGAATATGTGACTTTTATTTTTTACACTTTGCACACTAAACAGAATGTGCTGCTAATCTGCAACTTTCCACACTAAACAGAATGTGCTGCTAATCTGCAACTTTGCACACTAAACAGAATGTGCTGCTTATCTGCGGCTAGGCACAGTGAACGGAATATGTGACTTTTATTTTTTACACTTTGCACACTAAACAGAATGTGCTGCTAATCTGCAACTTTGCACACTAAACAGAATGCGCTGCTAATCTGCAACTTTGCACACTAAACAGAATGTGCTGCTTATCTGCGGCTAGGCACAGTGAACGGAATGTGCTGCTAATCTGCAACTTTGCACACTAAAAAGAATGTGCTGCTAATCTGCAACTTTGCACACTAAACAGAATGTGCTGCTAATCTGCAACTTTGCACACTAAACAGAATGTGCTGCTAATCTGCAACTTTGCACACTAAACAGAATGTGCTGCTTATCTGCGGCTAGGCACAGTGAACGGAATAAGTGACTTTTATTTTTTACACTTTGCACACTAAACAGAATGTGCTGCTTATCTGCGGCTAGGCACAGTGAACGGAATATGTGACTTTTATTTTTTACACTTTGCACACTAAACAGAATGTGCTGCTAATCTGCAACTTTGCACACTAAACAGAATGTGCTGCTAATCTGCAACTTTGCACACTAAACAGAATGTGCTGCTTATCTGCGGCTAGGCACAGTGAACGGAATGTGCTGCTAATCTGCAACTTTGCACACTAAAAAGAATGTGCTGCTTATCTGCGGCTAGGCACAGTGAATGGAATGTGCTGCTAATCTGCAACTTTGCACACTAAAAAGAATGTGCTGCTAATCTGCAACTTTGCACACTAAACAGAATGTGCTGCTTATCTGCGGCTAGGCACAGTGAACGGAATGTGCTGCTAATCTGCAACTTTGCACACTAAAAAGAATGTGCTGCTAATCTGCAACTTTGCACACTAAACAGAATGTGCTGCTAATCTGCAACTTTGCACACTAAACAGAATGTGCTGCTTATCTGCGGCTAGGCACAGTGAACGGAATAAGTGACTTTTATTTTTTACACTTTGCACACTAAACAGAATGTGCTGCTAATCTGCAACTTTGCACACTAAACAGAATGTGCTGCTTATCTGCGGCTAGGCACAGTGAACGGAAAAAGTGATTTTAGTTTTTACACTTTGCACACTAAACAGAATGTGCTGCTAATCTGCAACTTTGCACACTAAACAGAATGTGCTGCTTATCTGCGGCTAGGCACAGTGAACGGAATATGTGACTTTTATTTTTTACACTTTGCACACTAAACAGAATGTGCTGCTAATCTGCAACTTTCCACACTAAACAGAATGTGCTGCTAATCTGCAACTTTGCACACTAAACAGAATGTGCTGCTTATCTGCGGCTAGGCACAGTGAACGGAATATGTGACTTTTATTTTTTACACTTTGCACACTAAACAGAATGTGCTGCTAATCTGCAACTTTGCACACTAAACAGAATGTGCTGCTAATCTGCAACTTTGCACACTAAACAGAATGTGCTGCTTATCTGCGGCTAGGCACAGTGAACGGAATGTGCTGCTAATCTGCAACTTTGCACACTAAAAAGAATGTGCTGCTAATCTGCAACTTTGCACACTAAAAAGAATGTGCTGCTAATCTGCAACTTTGCACACTAAACAGAATGTGCTGCTAATCTGCAACTTTGCACACTAAACAGAATGTGCTGCTATCTGCGGCTAGGCACAGTGAACGGAATATGTGACGTTTTTTTTTTTAAATCTCTGCCCCCCCAAACAAAATAAACTGCTGCCCCCACACACAATAGTCCTAAAAAGGACTTTTGGGTCTTTATGTTGTTCAAACACACTTTTCTTCTCCCTACACTGACTTTCCCTTCCTATCCTCATCTCTCCCTGGCTAAGACTGAGCCGAACTCGCTGGTCAGGTGCTATACAGCACCCGATCACGGGTTCTGGCCAGCCAATCAGTGTAATGCCAGCAGCCAACATGGCTGCTGGCATTACACTGATGGCAGAGCCTCCCCGCACGTTTATTGGCTGCGCAGCAGCCGCTAAACGTGCGGGGAGGAGACCCGAACATGGCGGGCGAGCACATGCGGTACTCGTACGAGTACCGCCATGTGCCGAGCAGAGCGATGCTCGAGCCGAACCGAGCTTCGGCCGAGCATGCTCGCTCATCACTACTAGGGACATGTTTTCCAACAGCTAGTCTATAATGGGTTCAGTATTCTGACCCCATCCCCAAAACTGCAGACTTGAGCAGTTCGGTTTATGCACAGTGCAGCCCTGGCTTATTACTATATCTGACCTGTAGGACTAAACTTGGTTTCTCTTAACTGAGCGTAAACAACTTGTAAACTTAGGGCTTTTCCTGCTAAAAACAACAGATACTCCTACAGTCATAGTCATAGGCTATGGCTTTCCATAGTAAAGGAAATCATCACTGCCACCTGGTGACGATAATATAGAATTGCAGTGTAACACTAATTAAGTTGTACATATATAGTAACTTTAGAATTACATTCTCCCATCCATAGCAGTGACCTTGTTTTTCTCGGCAGGAAAAGCACTATAACATACAGTATATGTTTATATAAAAATATAGTGCTTAATGGGAAATTGTACTTTGTTACTATTCATATGATAAGTTCCCTTTAAATTGGGGATAAAAAAAAAATCGTGCTGTGGTTACTCTACTTTTTAGGACCTTATTAATCACATAGAAGAGTGATGATCTTGGAGCATTTCAACTGCACCATAAGACTGAAATGAAAAGTCTGTTTAGCCCATTGATTTAAATGGGATCTTTAAGCCCCTGATTAACAGAGAGGACTCCAATGTATCGCAGAGCATTCAATGAGTTAAAACCCCCATTTAAACCAATGGGTTTCTTCATTTCCTGCCACATGGTTCATTTGGTTTGCTCCAGTATTATGTCTCTATAGCTTGATGAATAAGACCATTAGATTTTAACTACATTAATTCTCTGTTTAATTTTATCCCTGTTGTGCACCCCTCTGGCACTCAAATGGTTAACCGTTTAAATGATACTGCAGGTTAAAGAAAATCTTTAACCAGTTAGATGCTAGCTATATCTCCATTGCATTGCATTGCAAGAAGCTGCTATTTTAGCATTTTTTTTCTTACTCATGGCTTCTTACAGGCCAGCAGAGTGAAGCCATTCCACAGGGTGCAAGTGGACTTCTGCCTGTCATCATTTGATGATATTTATACACCAACGTCTAACCCACTTCGGTGGAAATACCACAGTCCAGAGGAAGAAATAAGGTAAGAAAATCGGACCATATGTGTAAAAGTGAAGGATCAATTCTGGTGCAAACTTTACCAGAGTGGCAAATAAAATAAATCGCTGATTTAAATGGTGTTTTTAACACATTGAATGCTAGAGAGCTTTGCAATACATTGCTTTGCATTGTAGACCTATCTAGCGTTGAAGAGGTTAAAAAGTTAATTTCAAATAAATGTGAATTTTGGGAATGATTTTGTCCCCTATGACGCAGATGATTTGCCCTAGACTCTCTCAATTTCACTTTTATACATAAGGCTTTCCAAGTTTCTCTCTTTTAGACCCAAAGCCGTCTGTACCACTTTCCCACCCTGGTATCACTACACTGTATAATTATGATGAGTAGAATAATGATCACATTGCACTGTATATGATAATGAGTATAATATTCTCCCTGCTTTGTATAATGATACATAATAATGATCACATGGCATTTTGTGTGACCTTTTTAGGAGATCAGACTGTGTGGTGTGTATGTAAGTGTATCACATTGCTCCACAGCAATAAAAGTCACATTAATGTTTGTTTAACCTTCAGTATATCCTATGTAATAATTCACTAAACCGTGTGTAACAACGCAGTCATGCGCAGTAGAGACTGTCCGTGCCGCAGCTGATACAGAGGGCAGTCTCTGCCGCACATGACTGCCCCGTGACCGGCTGGCAGTGGCACTGTGGCCCGTGTGACGGGCTCTTCAACTAGTGTGTTTATAAATTCGTCTGTATAGATAAAATACTTTTTTGGACTTACTGTAAAAAAAAAAAAAAAAAAAAAAAATTATTCAGTTACACAAAGAGGTGTCAATGGGTTATGAAATAATCAAAAAATTATTGACAATGCTCCACCCACCAGCCACGCCCCAGCAACACCACCAAAAACAAAAGCGTTGTTCATTGGCCATGTGTAATGTTTTGGAGGTGTGTTAAGGCCCACTGTATTGTAACGGCCAACATTTACAGCTAAGTTATTGTCGTTCATTAAAAAAAAAAAAGTAAAGCTCTATGGTATCATGAGTGCATATTTACAGGAATAGTAAACCTTTATTGTGGGAAAAAAGAGAAGATATGGCATTGCTTTTCCTGCTGATCAAAACAATGTTCTCCCACTGCTGTGAGATGCTTTGCTAAAAGGTTATTGCAGTTCAAACCCGATTTTTACATTAAAATGCACCTACCTCCAAATGCAACACATACACAGTTTTTGATTCTCTTCAAAATTAAATGAAAGCTAATACCTGAAAATCCAAACGAAAACAACAAAGAAGAGCACCTAATAGTGCTATAAAATACAGACACAATTTATTGCACTATTTGGCACTCTTCTTTGTTGTCTTCATTTGCTGCTTTGGGAGAGCAAGGTTTTTGGAGTGAGCAGCTGATTGATCCAGAACTGAGCTCTAGCTTTCTAGACCAGAGGTTCGCAGCCCATGCCCTCAGTGGCCACTAACAGGCCAGGACTTAGGAATTTCCCTGCTAGAGCACAAGTGTGTTGATCAGAGGCTCAGTCATATTGATTAACTCACCTGTGTTCTTAAAGGGATAGTAATACTTTGGTTAATCTTTATTTTATTTTGTAGGAATAAAAAAAACACGAAGAACGATATAAGTCTTATCTCTCAAACCTTTATGGTTTGAGAGATATTCACAAGCAAAGCTTCCTCTCCCGCCCTTTTACCTAGTGTAAGCCATCTCTTCTCAGATGTGGAATGCAGTCCATAGACCAGACAGATAACAGCAGGGGACAATCTTCTTCCTATGAGAACAATGAAAGCCCTGCCCCCCTTGACAAGTTATTCAGGTTTTTCCCTTATCTTAATTGAAGATTGTCCCTCTCAGCAGTCTACCTGGGCACCTCCCTTCTGCTCTGGCTGAGCAGTGTTATATCAGTAAAAGGGGCAGGAGGGGGACACTTTGTCATTGAATTACTCTTGAACTACAACTCTGACAGAATTGAAATAACACTCTCCAAAGTCCAAGCTGCTTTTATTATGAAACATTACTATCCCTTTAAAAGGAAATTTTCAAATCCTGGCCTGATAGTAGCCACTGAGGGCACGGGTTGAGAACCACTGCTCTAGAAGGCATAAGCCTTCTCTGACACATTATTTTTGTGAGTACGCACCCATAGGGTGTCTGGTGGTGGTTCAATGTTAGTTAAATTGGGAGGGGCTTGTTTGTTCTCCTTTTTTCTTTGTAGTGCATTACCTGAAAATGAAACTGGTTTATAACGTATGTGCAGCTAGGATCTGTGAAAATTTGTTATTTTATATTACACTGCTAAAATTTCTAAACGTTCTTTATATAACCCTTTATGTATCAGAGGAGTGCTTCATAATGCATTGTGTACTCCTCTGGCATTCAAAAGGTTATAAATGCAGGCAGACTGTCCTGTACAGACCCCATTTGGTTAATTTTGTTTATGCAGACTGTAATGGGAGATGGGAGCTAATTTGGTTCAAGTATAGAGATGAGTATCTTCTATTAAGAAAGAATTAACATTATATCAGCCCATTTAAATGCAATACAATACAATCACTTCTGATTTACCCTATTAAGATTGCTATGGTTATATGGGAGTGCTTGAAAAGGGAGGAGTGACTTCTCCCTCAGAGCTTTTTAGGCTTCAGGAAAACCAACAGAGAATTTTTGCAGATGCTAGCATGGGGTTTATACATATAACCTAGTGTTTCTATTAATTACATTAATGCGTTGTGTACCCTTCTAGCACTCAAAGGATTGAATTGTTAGTGACAATGTCACCTTGTGTCCAGACAGTAATTCTGTTGCATTCTGTGGGAGAATTGAGCTACTGACTTCTCCATAGAAAGCAAAAGTAACAGTTCTACCGCTACATGACCATTTGACCTGTTATAAAGTTTGAATAAAACCACTACCAGCAGTGGAAAAATCCTTGTTTGACTCAAAAAAACAGTATGTTTTTCTTTTTAATCATGAAAAGAAATGCTGATCCTGACAGAGGGTCTATCCTATACAGTGTGTGGTCTCCTGTTCCTTTTTGTATATCCTCGACAATCCTTTAACTTTTGCGTGACAGAGGTATCCAACGCATTGTCAAAATCAAGGCTCAGGTCTGTCCCTAGTGTTTAGAGCTCTGTCTGGAGGCCATTTTGTTGTAGCCCAGCAGAAGCTTTCTGTCACAGTAGACAATGGGCAGTTCACCTTGTAGTGTTTAGAACTCTGTGCTCTGGAGCCTTCATTCAGGGACTTTGTATTGTCCCTGAAGGGGTCTGTTAGGAACATGGGACACAAACTTAAAATCGGGGACTATCCTGGGCAATCAGGGACACGTGGTCACCCTATATGGGACTTATATATAAAATAATAAAATAATAAAGGAGCAATTATGGAGCAAACCAAATGCAGCATAAGGGCCAAATATACCCCACTCTCCTATAACAGTGAATCTAGGGTGACCACATTTCCATTCTGCCATTCAGGGACACTGCAGACATGAGAGCAGCAGAGTACTTGTCCTCGACTCTAGTACAGCTATGTGTGAGGGGTCTCTATACATCACTGGACATCACTGTGTAACCTGCTCTTTCTCTGGAGCCACAGAGAGTTCTAAACACTGAAGGGAGAGCTGCCCATTCAGTGCTGTGTAGGGTTGCCACCCAGCCGGTATTTTACCGGCAGGCCGGTAAAAAATTGGCTTCTGTCCAATGTTAAGTCTATGGAGGGAATGCCATGGCCGGTATTTTTTTGAAGAAAAGGTGGCAACCCTAGTGCTGTGATAGAAAGTGATACCTGTGGTCAGCTACAAGATATATCACATCCAAAGCCTTAGACTAGCATTACTCTACATCAACACAGCAGCTCCTGTCTGATGTCAGGATCAAGACACATTTCTCTCTCTAGCATTTAGAGTTCTGTCTGGAGGCCATTTTCTTGTAGCCCAGCAGAGGCATCACATTCTGTCACAGTAGACAGTGGAGAGTAGTCCTTCTAGTGAGTAGAACTCTGTGGTCTGGAGTCTTCAGTCCAAGACTTTATATTGGCCCTGAATGGGGCTACCTGGGACATGGGACACACATTTAAAATGCGTGACTGTCTTGGGCAATCAGGGACATGTAGTCACCCTAGTGCCAGAGAAGTATCCAACACATTACTTTGCTAAATCGGTGGGTCATATTATTTGTCCCCTTTGGTGCAACTGGTTTGTTCCAGAATTATTTTTCTCTTCCTCTGTTCATATGGCCCTATGTCTATACCTAGTAACCTGTAGCTCTAACTTTTCTTATTGTAGCCTTGGACCTGCGTGCTGGCTCTGGGACTATTTGCGGCGCAGTAAACAGGTAAACTTAATGTGTTTTCATTATCGCTTTATACTAAAGATCACTACTGCTTGTACCTACTTGTTCCTGTATATTCTAGAAGATCCTGCAGACACAAGTAATATACCGTGGTCTCTTGCAAAAAAAGGGATAGTAACTGTTAATTTTAAGTTGATTTAATATTGTAGACATTAAAAAAAAGGTTAACATCTATGTAAGTCTTATCTCTCAAATCGTTATGGCTGTTTCACTCAAGTCTGCCATGTAGCTGACAGCTGCAGATTCCAGTCATTGTCAGTCCCTTTTGGAGCTGAATGGCTCCTAGCAACTCCTCCTAGAGCCGACTGGGACTGACGGCGCAGGCGCGCAGACGTCACTATGGAAAGATGTCTGCGATCCATCCTGCCTGTCAGTCCCGGAGCAGTAGATAATTAGCATTAACGAGATAATAATTCTGGCGCCTAGCACTACTGAGCAGCTAGTCACCAGATGAGGATTTATTTGGGGCCATCTTTGTTAAAGGTGGTAGTTCCACTTTCAGTACTCTATGGCTTGTAGTTCAACCACATTTGAATGAGAAAGGATCCACCTCCCGCCCCTTCTGGCCGCCTCCCATCAGTTCTGGAATCCGGTCCTGGGACCAGACGGATTGCATCAAGGGACAATCTTCACTTGGTAAGTATAAGGAAAACTCTGCGCCATTTGACAGAGGGCAGGATTTTCCTTATGCTTAATGAAGATTGTCCCTCATCATGCACTATCCAGACCAGCATGAGAGGCAGAGTACCGCAGGGGAAAGGGACAGGATCCTTTCTGATTCAATTGTTGTTGAACTACAAGGCAAAATAAAGATTTTCTTTTTATAGTAAGACATGTCGGTTTTACAAACTGATCTTTTTCTTGTATGGTTCTGGCCTGGAAGGTGAATTTAGCTGTGGATTGGTAATCAGCAGTGCTACGATCTGTTGTGGATTTTGGCGAATTACTTAAATGTATATGTCAAAAATGTAGATTTGTAAAAACATGAAGCTGTGAATGCAATACAAAACACTGATGTACATGTACTGAACTGCAAATGAGGTACACCTTTATTGGTAAGTTCTTCTGTTAACCCCTTAAAGACGCATGACATGTCAGGACTTTAAGGTCCAGTGACAGTCCTGGCAAGTCACGGATGTTTGTGATCAGAGCACCACTACATGCCGCTCTGTGGTCACCGCTGATGTAAATTAAAAAAATAATGTGCCATGACCTCTAGAGCACCCTACCCCTGGACCACGCGGTCATGAAGGGGTAAACACTTTAACCCTTTTAGTGCCTGAGAGGTGATACTTCTCTGGCATTCAAAGGCTTCAAGTAGAATGAACACCTTCTAATAATACTTACCATACTACGGCCAGAAAATCCTAATGACCACTATGCATTTAACACTAGCGCCACTGTTGAAAAAAGAACGTTTTCATTAAATCCTAATTGTTATGTCCTTGGAGGAGGAAATTACAGTTGGTAGCAGGACCAACAAGACCTCATACTCTGCTTGCCACACATGGTAATCTTAAACCTTTAACCCCTTAAGAACCAAAGACCACAGGGCATTTTTTTTTCTTCTGAAATGGAATCTGGGTCCCTGAGCAGTGTGCAGCCGCTCTGTGACCCTGCATTCATGACGTACATACAAGTTTTCCCATGACGTGTATGTACATCCTGGGTACTAAAGAGGTTAAGGACCAGGGTCACCTCTCTGGTCCTTAAAGGGTTAAATAGGATCTTACACTTTGTGTGCTTCAGTTTGAACAACTATCATGTGTGCCTCCATAGACGTTGCATCAAGAACAAAATTTATAGGGACAGTTGATATTCTCTGGCCATAGAAAGGTAAGTAGATGTTAGTACACCTTTAAGAAAAGTATATGTTCAAGTAAGTGGGTAGGTGTTAGTACACCTTTAATAAAGGTATATGTTCCAATGGGAAAGAACCTTCAGTCCAACATTAATGTTTGTTTATGGAAATGTTTTTCAGTCTGGATTTCTCCTTCCTCTCAGCGGTGGGGTCGATAGCTCATCTGTTGCGTGCATTGTATACTCCATGTGTTGCCTGGTTTGTAGCGCCGTGGGCATGGGCAGTAAGTGAGACTCAAATTATTTTCTGTTGACAATACTCATATTGTAGAATTCGTGATAAGTGTGCACCTGTGCAGTGCTCTACTGATGTCAGGGCCGGCACCACCTATAGGCGAGGTAGGCGCCGGCCTAGGGCGCACAAGTACTGGGGGCGCGGGCATGCAGAGGAGAAGAGCTGCGCCCGCACCCACCACACCGGAACGCAACACAGTCAGGTCTGTGTTGCTACTGCGCTCCTTCATCGCGGTTGCTCTATAGTAATGCAGAGCGCTCTGGGAGTCATGATCTCCCGGCACGCTCTGCATTACTGAAGAGAAGACGGCGCGGGAGCTGCAGGTATGTTATGGGGGCAAGTTGGAGCTGAGGGGGCATAGTGGAGCTGCTGGGGGCATGTTGGTGCGGATGGGGGGCAAAGTGGAGCTGCTGGGGGCAAGTTGGAGCTGAGGGGGGCAAAGTGGAGCTGATGGGGCATAGTGGAGCTGCTGGGCGCAAGTTGGAGCAGATGGGGGGAAAAGTGGAGCTGATAGGGGCAGGTTGGAGCTAAGGGGGCATAGTGGAGCTGCTGGGTGCAAGTTGGAGCGGATGGGGGGCAAGTTGAAGCTGATAGGGGGCATAGTGGAGCTGGTGGAGGCAAGGTGGAGCTCATAGGAGGCAAGTTGCAGCTGGTGGAGGCAAGGTGGAGCTGATAGGGGGCAAAGTGGAGCTGGTGGGGGCAAAGTGGAGCTGGTGGGGGGCATCTCTTACAGGCATCTCCAGACCAGGGGCAGACTGGCCCAGGGGGCAGAGAGAGGACAATCATGAATATTGTAATATATAAGTAGGTGGGGTATAAAGGGGTGGGACACAAGGGGAGGAGCCAAATGGGCAGCAAAATTAGGTTTTGCCTAGAGTGGCAAAAATCCTTGCACCAGCCCTGACTGATGTGCCATTATGTTCACAGACTCTCAAAGCAACAGCTATCCAGTTGGAAGCTGTAGAGGTTAATGCATTGAAGAACTCTCCTGTGAGTTAACTGTAGTGTTCCAGAAGGGTGTCCAATGCATTGTTTTGTAACTTATGGCTAGAGTGCTGGACACACCCAAGTGTGACAGTAGGGAGGAGCTGGAATAAATGCATTCTGGGATTGGTAGTCTTGATTTCCTAGGATCTGCTCTGTATCCTGAAATGAAAACTACTAATCCTTGTTATGACTCTATGATCGGAATCTAAATATACAATATCACAGATGTGCCATCCTGTTAGTGGAACACCATTTCCTGTTAAGTAAACCATGCTACATCTACTGCTGGAAGATTCTTCACTCAAAAGGTGTTACACTTCAAACTGTGATGAGGAGGTGGAGATGTTGAGAGCTGTTTTATGTGGCTTCAGCTCTCCCATATGTTAAATATAACACTTTAAGAACCAGAGTGGTGTGCTTTGGAATGTGTGGCACACTCCTCTGGTATTTAATGGGTTAACCCTTTGAGTTCCAGAGAGGTATTCAACTCAATGCTTCGAATACCCCCTCTGATACTCAAATGGTTAAAGTGTAAAAGGCTGAGTGAGCTGTATTCACTTTTGAATGGAGCTACTCCCTGCAGTACAAGCTGGTAAATCATTCTATAGAGTGCATATTTTATGTAGCATCTGTAGAGAAAACGGCTATTACTGAATGCATTAAAATATGTGCATTAAAAGTGTTTTGCCTTTACAGATAATTCTTAAAAAATGTTTTATTATATCTAATAAAAAAAAATCCCTTTCTTGATTTCACCACTCAATTGATGAATCTGTCAGTGCAGCGGTTCCGAATTAGGGTGCCATGGATACCAGCTCTGGGTACAGAGTTTTTGCTATAAACCTGTGTTACAAATCACATTCAGATATTGGGCAACTTCTTTGAGGACTCTTACTGGCAGATCATGCTGGGTGGGTGTGTCAGCACTCAGCAGTGGCCAATCAATGACTAGAAATGCTGACTCACGTAAGCACACACAAGCAGCAAGGAGGTGCAGTTCTCCAGCAAACCATCTGCGCCATATGGGACAAACGTTTCTAAAATTCCTAATTATATAAATTGATCTTTTAACCCCTTGAATGCTATAAAGTGTACTACATTGGAAAGGAATGCCTTGGAGACCTCCCTAGTGGTAATAATCCCACATTCAAATCAATGTGAATTTTCATTTGCTCCTTGTGCTGAAGTTGCTTTGCTCTTTAGCATCTTTAGAATGGCATCTCTATTTTTTATATAATTCAGATGCAAATTTAATTCTTTAACCCCCTTAATGATCGGCTGTGCTGCTGGACCATGGGCATTATGGGGTGGGGGGCAATGGGTTCAGGGATCCCCGAACGGTTTGTAGCCACGTGGAGACCCTTGAATTCCATGACTTGCCAGAATCGTCATGGGTCCTTAACGCAAGTTTTCCCATGACGGCCCTGGCATGTTGTGGGACCGTGAGGGATTAAAAAATAGTTATACATCATACTCTTTGTTCTGCTGCTTTTGTCATTCTGAATGTCTTCGCTAAAAATAAATATATATGTCGGTGATTGTCAACGTTAGCCCTCTGGGCACCCAAACAGTTCATGTTTTCAGGGTATCCCTGCTTGATTACAGGAAGGTAATCAACAACTCAGTCGTTGTGATTGATGTACCTGCGCTTAAAGGGATAGTAATACTTCGTTTTAACTTTATTTTATTTTGTAGGTATTAAAAAAACATGAAGAATGATATAAGGCTTATCTCTCAAACCTTTATGGTTTAAGAGATATTCACAAGCAAAGTTTCCCCCTCCCGCCCCTTTTTCCTAGTGTAAGCCATCTCTTCTCAGATGTGAATCTGGTTGTAAGACCAGACAGATAACAGAAGGGGACAATCTTCTTCCTATGAAAACAATGAAAGCCCTGCCCCCCTTGACAAGTTTTTCAGCTTTTTCCCTTATCTTAATTGAAGATTGTCCCTCTCTGCAGTCTACCTGGGCACCTCCCTTCTGATCTGGCTGAACGGGGGGGGATACTTTGCTTGTGAATATCTCTTAAACCAGTGATTCTCAACCAGGGTGCTGTGGCACTTTGGTGTGCCACAGACATCAACTTAGGGTGCCCCATGTTTTCTATGAAGACTCAGAAAAATGGACTTTTAAATAAAGATTTATAAAAATTGTTATGCACAATAGATTTAGTTTTGTTATTATGATTATACAACCTAATAATAACTGTATATTTATGTATTGTACCCTTCTTATGCCCTTGATAAAGTACATTACATATGTTAGGGGTGCCCCGAATGTTGTAGATTATGTGTTAGGGGTGCCCTGAACAAAAAAGATTGAGAAACACTGTAATAAAGGTTTCAGAGATAAGACTTATATCGTTCTTCATGTTTTTTTAATGCCTACAAAATAAAATAAAGATAAAACGAAGTATTACTATCCCTTTAAAGGGATAGTAACGATTAAAGGGATAGTAATGTTTCACAATAAAAGCAGCTCCAATTAATCTTCATATTATCTGGGTCATGGACAGCTTTATTTCAATACTGTCAGAGTTGTAGTTCAATAGTAATTGAATGATAAAGTGTCCCCCTCCCGCCCCTTTTACTGATGTAACACTGCTCATCTCAGAGCACAAAGGTGGTGTCCAAGTGGATTGCAGAGAGGGACAATCTTCAATTAGCATAAGGGAAAAACCTGTCAATGGGAGCAGGGCTTTCATTGTTCTCACAGTAAGAAGATTGTCCCTCGCTGTGATCTGTCTAGACCAGATTCCACATCTATCACTATTAATATGTCTATATCTATTACTATCGCTTTAATATGGAAAAACATTTTAGGGTTTATCCTGCTGAGTGAAGCATGGGTATTCCTATTGCTGATACATATTTTATTAAAAAGTTAGTGCATCTGAAACCTGTATTTCTTTTGTGTGCAGTACCTCAATGGCTTGAAATTTCACTCTGGATCTGTTGCTACAGCATCCTATGGAGGTTTATTATCAACTTACCACAGCTGTCTGTTGTGTCAACAGCGCCACAATAAAATTTCAGGCCATGGAGGTACT
This sequence comes from Rhinophrynus dorsalis, assembly GCA_037306005.1. Classification (NCBI taxonomy): domain Eukaryota; kingdom Metazoa; phylum Chordata; class Amphibia; order Anura; family Rhinophrynidae; genus Rhinophrynus; species Rhinophrynus dorsalis. The sequence goes on from CM074722.1 coordinate 470,992,353, forward strand.
GCACCCAATAAGTTAAAGTCTGAGCAGCAAACACATTTGAATAAAATGTCTCTCAGCGGTTGGAGTACCCTTGTTTAACTCAGCAAAATAAACCCTTCTATATATATATATATTTTTTTTTTTTTTTTGTCATATTAATCCTTACTATCACTTTAATCTGGGATATCTTGGAAATGTAACTTATCGGTGTGTCCCAAGGATTGGACTTGGGAATCAATGATACAAATTCCCTTCATTAGATCGCTGTCATAAGAAGTAAGGGGGTGCTGTGGATATTCAAGACTCTGGGTCGGTGGGTCTTGGGCAAAAACATGATTGAGGACTGTTTCACTAAAGACATCATCTATTATTATTTTTTTTTTTTTTTGTAGATCAGGAGGTGCTGAGTGATGTTCGTCAGATAGTAAATGATGAATCCTATGTGCCCAGTGATCCCAGGGAATTGTGTAGATGCATTTTAACCACCTGCTATATGCCCAGTGAAAACTCGTCTCAGGACACACGTGACAGAGCCAAGGATCTCGCAGAGCAAATAGGCAGGTACACTAATAATAAAATTACTTTTATACCGTTCAATTTTCCTGCTTTCTATAGCTTTTTTTATTTCATACTTTGAGTCCGTCAATTATAAAGTACTTTTGTAATAAAGAACTCATACGAGTGATTTAATGGTTTTACCTTTTAACCCTTTGAGTGCCACAGAGGTATGCAAAGCAATGCGTTGCGTACTCGTCTGGCACTCAAAGGGTTAATGGCTAACAGAGAGCACAGAGAATTCAAGCTTCCAGGACGCTAATGTTTATTTCAGGCTTCACATACAGCTAAAATATCACGGCATTTACTCAGACAGGTTATGACTCAAACATATGGATTAAACTATATGAATAAAAAAAATAGAGAGAAATGTAAATTGGTGAACTTAAAGGAGCAGGAAACTTTTTTTTATAAAAAAATATATATTGTAGGGATTTTCCTATTGAGTAAAATAAGGGTACTCCCACTGCCAAGCGATTTATATTACAGTTTAAACCTATGTTTTTTTACATTAGCAGTGCCCTCTAGTGGTCAAATTCTAATTAGATTTCCTGTTAGATTCTAATGGAGAGAAAAGTCAGAGACATACAGTTCTCCATAGAATGTGATAGAAACTGCCTGTCACTTCCTGTCAGTTAGAACTATCAGGGAGTAAACACAGTAAATTCACTTACTGATTATTTGAACTGTTATAATTTTTGAATAAAACATCTGACAGCGATGGGAGTGACCTTGTTTTATTCAGCAGGAAATGCTCTATAAAATATGTGTTTTCGTTAAGAAAAGTTGACTGCTCCTTTAAGGTCTGCATAGATGTGATCTATTATGAATATGGTCCTTACTGTTAAAGGGATAGTAATGTTTTCCTAACACAAGCAGCTCAGATCGTTTATCTTAGTTAATAGTACTGATGCTCACACTGTTCATAACTTGCTATTTACTTTGTAATTATATAATGACATTTACCCCTCCTGCCCCTTTTCCCAATGTCAGCGTTTCTCACTCAGATCTGACAGTGGATCACTATGAGGGACAATCTTCAGCTGGTATTAGGAAAAACCTGCCCTTCTTCGTCAAGAGGGAAGATTGTCCCTCGTTATGATCTGTCTGGTCCGATGACCGGTTTTCAGATCTGAGGGCAGGCGGCTTACGATCAGAAAAAGGAGCAGGAAGGGTAAACTTCATCAGTGCTTTCTGTAGAGAGCTGTAGTCTAAGACTCATGGGGGTTATTCACTAAGGTGTGATAAAGTGGAGATGACTTCTCCAGTGATACCGCTTCACCAGTCCCTATGTTATTCTATAGAGCCTATGCTCTGAGATCTCCAAAGCAGAAGAAATCTTAGTGCATTGACTCATAGAATAACATAGGATCTGGAGAAGTGATATCACTGGATAAGTCATCTCCACCTTATCGTCCGTTTATGATTCCTTAATGCATCTCCCTCTCGATGTCCCTTAAAGAGCAATTGGGTAAAACATTGCCGTTTGGACATTAATTAGCATTTTTGCTAACAGTTTGATTAAACAAATGTTGCTAATGATTTTTATTAAACAAAATGTTTATCTTATTCTTTTGATACCATATTATTTTGTTTTAGCTATCACTTAACTCCTTGCATTGATGATGCGGTTAAGGCCCTTATTGGCTTATTTAGTGCTGTGACTGGTAAAATCCCAAAGTTCCGTGCTCATGGAGGAAGCAACCGTGAGAATATGGCACTGCAGAATGTGCAGGTAAACTTAGAACTATACTGAGTTTGTAACAGAGAGTAACATCAAACATTTTAAATGAAGGAGAATGTATCACCTTAAAAGAATAGTATTACTTAAAAAAGACATCCCTATGTTAAAGCCCTTCAATAAAGATGAAAAATGCCCCCAGCGGCATCTCTCAAACCCTTATGGTTTGAGAGATAACCGCTATCAAAGTTCGCCACTTGCTGACGTCAGCATTCTAGCTGACAGCCAGGGAATCCGGCCCCAGGACCGTCTGTGGCTCTGCAGCAGAGCCGAGATCGCATTAATAAAACAGAAATCCTTGACTTAAAAGGTCTTCTACATGTGCTTGCAAACTAAGCACATGTAGAAGACCTTTTTAGTGATGCATTTCTTCTTTATTAACTCGATCTCGGCTCTGCTGTAGAGCCGCAGCTGATCTCAGGAGAGGATTCCCCTGCTCTCAGCTAGAATGCTGACGTCAGCCAGGGGCAAACTTTGTAAGCGGTTATCTCTCAAACCATAGGGGTTTGAGAGATGCTGCTGGGGCATTTTTCATCTTTTACTGAAGGGCTTTAACATAGGGATTAGTCATTTTTAACCCTTTTTGAGTGTCAGAGTGGTACTCAAAGGGTTAAGTAATATTAACCCTTTAAGACAAGTTTTTTTTTTTGTCATCCAACTTCTTGATTGCTATGTTAGTCGCCATTGCTCTGCAAAGCATCCAAAGTTGACACGTTACATCCTAAATTACCATGAAAAAATTGTGTATCATGTCACAGGTAAGGACTGCACCAACTAGGCATGCCACAGGGTGGTAAGAAGGGTCCATGGGCCATATATGCATATGCACACAGGTAAAAGTGGAGTGATTATAGCACAAACCAGCTGCACCAAAGGGAACAGACACAAATTCCCAATGATTTAACCCCTTGTGAATGAGTGATGTGCCAGGACATTTTCTGGGGGACTCTGTGCACACAATGGAGACAGCTGGGACCCAACAGCCACCTTTGTCCTCTGTAGACAAGACCTCCTTTATCCCTACTGTAAAAAAAAAAAAAAGTGCGTGTTTCCAAATGTATATCTACATCCAGGAGCACAGCCATAGAGATGAATAGGTCAGCATGGATCATCAAGGGGACTGCGGGCAAGTGAAACAGGTGAGATGGCTGCTGCTTTGGACCTGCAGAGTTATACCTCCTGAGTGTCCCTCTTTATGAGATATAAAGGGTCTATACCTCCCAAAGTGTCCCTCTTTAGGAGATATTAGGGGTCCATACCTCCAGATGTCCCTTTTATGAGATATTAGGGGTCCGTACCTCCCAAGTGTTCCTCTGTAGGAGGGGCAGTCCCTCTCTGAGACCCAAATCCCTCTTTCCCACCCTGGTGGGAAATTAATATTCTCTGTGTTGTAAACTGAGCTGTTATCCCTTTAAATGCTGTAGTTTTTTTATGGGTTAACATGCCTATTAAAAGCAGTGGAAGTCTGCAATCCTGTGGTGCAGGTGGATTGTTCCAGAAATGGCCCTTTTTAGCTTAACTCTTTGAGTGCCATAGGCATACGCAATGCATTGCAAAGCAATGCGTTGTTACCCCTCTGGCGCTCAAAGGGTTAATGAATAAGGCCATAGAGGCCTTGTGTATAAAAACAAAATAGGGCAATCCACTAGCAAACCAGTGACACCATATGGAGCAAATAAAAATTACCATTGATTGAAACGAGATTTTAACACCTTAAAGCAGAACTATTACTCCAATTAAAGTGCCCCCAAAATAATTATTCATATCCTGAATAAATCCAGCATTCTTGAAAAAATACATCTTGTTCAGAAACTGACAGGCAGGCACCTTGCTGTACCGGCACCTGCACCATCAATCCCTTCCTGTTACCTTAAGGTACAATGCAACTCCCCTCACCGATCCTAGAGGAGACCAGGATGGACAGCACAGGCGCACAGATGCTGAAGAGGCAAGGTGTCTGCACTGATGCCTGCCCGTCAGTCTCCGAACAAGATGGATTTCTCAATAATTCTGGATTTATTCAGGATCTTACAACCATTGGTATGCATAACGCTGTATGAATAATTATTTGGGTGACATTTTAATTGCAATGATAGTTCCGCTTTAAATTCTAGAGAGGTCTCCAGTGCATGAGAGGGAATCTATTGGAGACTACTGTAGCATTCAAGGGGTCAGAAATCCTCATTTAAATCAGTGAGGGTATTGATGTCTACCTTATGGTGCAGTTGGTTTGCCTCAAAATTGCTCCATTTTGTGCTCCTGTATGTCATGATCATGTCTTACATTTTATTACAGGGGTGTGTTTTTTAATATTTCTCCACAGGCCCGAATACGGATGGTAATAGCCTACTTATTTGCACAGCTCAGTCTTTGGGCTCGAGGCTTGCCCGGTGGACTCCTGGTGCTCGGTTCAGCTAATGTGGAAGAAAGGTTGTAAATCATTTTAATTTAATCCATTGTAGTCTCTTGTAAATAAAGCACAATGGGAGAGAGTTATAAAACTGGAGTTAAAGGGATAGTAATGTTTCATAATTAATCATCATAGTATTTGGACTTTGGAGAGTGTTATTTCAATTCTGTCAGAGTTGTAGTTCAAGAGTAATTCAATGACAAAGTACCCCCCTCCCGCCCCTTTTACTGATGTAACACTGCTCAGCCAGAGCAGAAGGGAGGTGCCCAGGTAGATTGCAGAGAGGGACAATCTTCAATTAAGATAAGGGAAAAACCTGAAAAACTTGTCAAGAGGGGCAGGGCTTTCATTGTTCTCATAGGAAGAAGATTGTCCCCTGCTGTTATCTGTCTGGTCTATGGACTGGATTCCACATTTGAGAAGAGATGGCTTACACTAGGTAAAAGGGGCAGGAGGGGAAACTTTGCTTGTGAATATCTCTCAAACCATAAAGGTTTGAGAGATAAGACTTATATCATTCTTCATGTTTTTTAATGCCTACAAAATAAAGATAAAACAAAGTATTACTATCCCTTTAAGGGAAAATAAGCATTATTTTGCACTTAGTCATATGGAAGACATATATAGAAATACTTACGCCAGTTTTGTAAGTCCTTAAACTCTGTAGTCGACTTTCTGTTGAAGTGACATTAGATTTGGCAAAAAAATGGTGCAGTGAATTTATAAAGAAATGTTGCTAATTGCAACTATTTTGCAATGGAATTTTCTCCAAATATTTAATGGCAGGTATAAAATTTTCTTATGGAAACGTTTTATTGCCGATTAACACTGTATTTGTAAAGTTTCCATCGTTCAACTATAAATAGTACCGCATGTTACAACCATTAGTGTCTTAATAACAATTGACATTCAGGAATCCTTTTTATAAATCTCCCCTCCCATTGCCCATATTTATAAAATTAAATTGGAGTTATTGTGGAGTAAAACAACAGCTACATAGGGGACAAATAAAAATTCCTGTTAAATTAAATTGGGCTTTTAACACCTGGGGGAGATTCACTAAGCAGTGATAAAGAGATGATAAAGTGGAGATGACTTCTCCAGTTTATCACTTCTCCAATCAGTGGCGTAACTATAGGGGTCGCACCTGCAACCGGGCCAGTGCACTCCAGGGGCCCGGCCTCCCCCTGCGACCCCTCCGCCTGGCGCCTGCAATCTCCCGCCAGTGCTCTAGTAATGCAGAGCGCTGGGAGATGACATCATCTCCCAGCACTCTGCATTACTAAGAGGACCACTTGGGAGCTCCAGGTAGGAGATAGGGGCATTGTGGAGGGGGTCAATGTGGTCAGGGGGGCCAATGTGTTGGTGGGGGGGGGCCGTGGCACTTCTTGTACCAGGGCCCGGAGGTTTCTAGTTAAGCCTCTGTCTCCAATTCCTATGTTATTCTATGGAGCCTATGCACTAAGATTTATTTCAGCTTTGGAGATCTTAGTGCATAGGCTCTAAAGAATAACACAGAAACTGGAGAAGTCATCTCCACTTTATCACTGCTTAGTGACTCTCCACCCTAGAATGCTAGAAAGATCTCCAATGCAATGTGATTTCTGGAAGAATATTGAATCTCCCCACAGCAGGGTTGGTTGGTTGGAAAATGCTGTTTCTGTCTTGGGTGTGTGTTCTTTGGGAAGGATTTAATGAAATGTTGGCATTGTGTGGTATATTTCTTGGTGGGGGTCTTGACTACATTTTTTTGTAGTAATTGATGTCAGTTGTCAGTTTCCCTCTCATATATATAGCCCTGAATGTTCATACTAACTAGTACTCACTCCTCCTTCATCTGTGTCAGTACCAAACTCTGAATGCCAGTCCGGGCCTCCTCATCATTGGAGAGCAGACGCCGACGTCATGACTTAAGCCGGCATGCTCATGTCAACGTCCTGATGTCCGACCTTCCAGGCCTATATAAAGGAGTACACGGAGCAGCTCAGAGTGCTCCTTTTTATAGGCCTGGAAGGTCTGACATCAGGACTCCGACGCTGACATGAGCACGCCGGCGTAACGTCATTCCCTCGGTGCCTGCGCTCTAACGATGAGGAGGCCGGGACTGGCATCCGGAGTTTCCTCCTACGGCCCACAGAAGTCGGCAGGTACCGAAAATCTGCCTGCTTAATGGTGATTTTGTGGCTGGTGTTTAAATCATCTGTCGCACGTCGCATTAATGGTGATAGGTTGTTGCCTGAAAGATCTCGCCCTTCCCATGGCTGCAATCCGAGGGTAGGCATGGCCCAAGTGTTAGGGGCCCTGGGGGCGCCACATAGTAAGGGGGAGGGGAGGGTACTCCTTGGGCTCCTTTATATAGGCCAAAACCCAATTAAACAGAGCTGCAACCTTACAATTTTGCCACCTTATTTGGTGCTATCAGAGTGTTCGGGCAGGGGTGGGGGGTTGTTGGGGTATTGTGTTGTTGGTGGCTGGAGCGAAGGGAAAATGGCCCTTAAAATGGTGGAGGGCACCAAATGGCACCTGAAAGCCCATTAAGGGCAAGGAGCCTGCACCGTATATGGCCTTTTTCTGTTCTCAAAGATACAGTTCTTATGTGAATTTTTCTGTAGTTGCCAATAAATACTTTTTCCTTAGTCCATGTAGAAACATGGGGTTAAGTAACCTCTGGCCAGGAGGGCAGGGCACTTGCCTTAAAGGGGAACTACCACCCCGTAAAAACTTAACCTGGATTGATTCTTCATCTGGCGACTAGCTGCTTAGTAGCGCTAGTCGCCAGAAATATTACCCGGTTCTGAAGATTTCGGCCTTTTTCTGACGGTCACTGGAACAGGAAGCACGGACGTCTCAAAAGGGACTGACAGCGCAGGCGCACGGACGTCACTGTGACGAGACGTCCGTGCTTCCTGTTCCAGTGACCGTCAGTAAAAGGCCGAAATCTTCAGAACCGGGTAATATTTCTGGCGACTAGCGCTACTAAGCAGCTAGTCGCCAGATGAAGAATCAATCCAGGTTAAGTTTTTACGGGGTGGTAGTTCCCCTTTAAAAGGTTCTTTGAAGGTGGAAACTCCCTCCCTTCTCCACTGTACCCTCACCAGTCATGTGTATGTTACTCACTCTGGGCAACACCCAGGACATTTCTGATAATATATGTAGCAGACCCTTCCCAAATGATGGCCAAACTTTACTGATGGTTTATGAAGTTTATTGAACTCTATTCCTTTAACTCCAAAAATTCACCGTAAGAGCTGAACAAAAATACAGAAATACACACATTAATATCTCATCCATAAACTCTGTCTATCTACTGCATTATTATTCACACAAACAGTAAAAATTAACTAATACACTGACCTTATGCCTTATCCAGGGAGGGTTTGCTTAATAAACTGGTAAATTTTGTACTTATGCAAGAACTCTACAGATGCACAGCATTGCTATGTTTCCCTCTTTCCTTACTGCTGTGAGCTGTATCTCTCAGGATATCCTGTTACTTTCACTTCCTGCTACAAGTCCTCCCCTAAACTCCTTCCCTATGCAACATAGACAGTGCAAACATTATGCCTATCTGAACTTACAGAATCCTTGAAATACAAACAAAATAAATGGTACAATAAATCACAGCTGGGTCTGTTACACTCCCACCAAATTATACATGTTTTTTAAGCATGAATAATTTTAACTTCTAAAGATCTTAGTCAAAACATATAAGGCATGTTAAAGTCCTTTTTAATCAGCTTCCAAAAACAATATCAACTTCTGAGCTGGTCTCTCTATTACTGAAGTCTTGTTTGTCCGTTCTCCTTTCTTGTTTAGTTTCTTGTCTCCAAGTGCTATTGTGGCTCTCCTTACCAATCCATCTGGACTAGTTACAGTGTCGATGATTCTTCCTAGTCTCCATTCGTTTCTTGGTAAAGTATCATCTGCATCCATGACTACGTCACCAATTCTAAAGTTTCTCTTGGGAGTGTGCCAACATTGCCTAACAGCGATGTTGTGTAGATATTCCCTTTTCCATCTACTCCAAAACTGTTCAGTAAGATACTGTACCCTTCTCCATCTCCTTTTCCCATATACATCTTCTCTTATGAACTCTCCAGGTGGTGGCATGGCTGTAGTGGATTTCATAGTGATCAGATGGTTAGGTGTGAGTGGTTCTAAGCTCTTGGGATCATTCAAGTTGTCCACTGTAAGGGGGCAACTATTGACTATTGCCATGGCTTCATAAAACAAAGTCCGTAGTGAAGCATCATTAAGTATGCCTGATGAAAGGGAGACTGTAGCATTAAGAACACTCCGTACAGTTTTGATTTGGCGCTCCCATACACCACCAGCATGACTGGAATGAGGGGCATTCATAACAAAATCGCACTGTTTATTGGCAAGAAAGGCAGTGAGTCTTTCTGGATCAAGCTCCTGCAATGCTGATTTCAGTTCGTTCTTTGCACCTATGAAATTGGTACCTTGATCACATTTGATCTGTTGAACTGTGCCTCGAATGGAAATAAAGCACCTTAGACTGTTAATAAATGCATCAGTAGACATGTCTTCTAACATTTCTATATGAATGGCTCTTGAACAAAAACATGTTATAAGCAGTCCATACCTTTTGTACTGTTTTCTTCCTTCTTTAGTCAAGAAAGGACCAAAACAATCCATACCGCAATACACAAACGGTGGAGAAGGCTCTACACGTTCTGTGGGGAGATCATTCATCCTCTGGCCTTCAACAGATTTTCTCAGCCTTCTACAAGTTATACAATGGTGAATGAATGATGTGACAGCTCTGTTTATTCCAGGTATCCAATACCCGCAAGATCTGATTTCATTAATCGTGAAACCTTTTCCTTGATGCTTTACACTTTCATGACAGTATGCGATTATCAGTTTTGTTACATGATGATTCTTAGGAAGTATCAGCGGATGCTTGAATGAGTGAGTGCATGATGAGTGGTTTAATCTTCCTCCCACCTTGATCATACCATCTGTATCTATGAAGGAGTCCAGATGATGAAGTTTATGACCTGGAAGTTGTTTCTTCTGACTCAGAATATCTATTTCTTTTTGATATATTTGTTTTTGCACTCCCTTTAGAATCAAGCGTTTTGCATCCTCTTGTTCACTTAGCGATGCCGGTATGCTTTGCAGAACAGCCTTGTCACTTGATATAAACTTGTGAAGTCGAAGATCACCTTTAGCACATAACTCTCGTGCTTCCCTTGCCAATTGAATGGCCTTTTCTACTGTCTCCACACTTGTGACTCCATCATCAACATAAAAGTCTTTTATGATGAACTGAGCTAATGAGTGTGTTTGACTGTACTCATTGGCCAGATATTTTAATCCATAGTTTGCACATCCTGGTGAGGATACTGCACCGAAAAGATGCACTTTCATTCGGTAATCTTGAAACGCTGAGTTTGTGTCTCCGTTTTCCCACCATAGAAAGCGTAGATAATCCCTGTCACTTTCTCTGACATGGAACTGGTGGAACATTTTTTCAATATCACATATTAAAGCTATGGGATGTCTTCTGAACCTCAAAAGAACACCTGTAAGATTGTTTATCATGTCTGGTCCTGTTAACAAATGTTCATTAAGACTCGTGCCTTTAAATTTTGCAGAACAATCAAAAACAACCCTTAGTTTGTCTGGCTTCTTTGGATGATAGATGCCATGATGGGGTATATACCACCTTTCACCATCAGATCCTTCTTCCTTCACTATTTCTACATCACCTCTCTCAATGATGTCCTTCATGTAAGTAATGTAGTCTGTCTTGTATGTCTCATTTTTATAGAACTTCTTGTTCAAATGATTGAGTCTGATTTCAGCAAGTTTCCTGTTGTCAGGTAAGTATGGACGTTGTTTAAATGGAAGGGGCATTTCATAATGTCCTTGAGCATTTTTCTTTATATTGTTCTTGAGTTGTTCTATGAACATAATATCATCTTGAGAAATTGTCTTGTCATCTGTTGTGACATCCTTAAAGTCCGACTCTAGTATACGGATTGCCTCCATGGGTGTCAAAGATGGTAACTCCTTTGTAGTTATTCTGTGGCAATGACTGACTGTTGTTGATACGTTAATGCTTGGTGTGGAGTAGCCTACAATACTCCATCCTAAGTCTGTCAGGATAGCATAAGGTTCGTCTTCCTTACCTAGTATGACTTGTCTAGGCGCTAGCAATCTAGGGCAGTTGTAGCCAATCAATAAGCCTATTTCACAATTGAGAAGAGGTGGCATTTCATCTGTGATTACCCTCAAGTGAGCCCAGTTTTTTGCTGTTTCTTGCGTTGGTATGTGATCATGATTAATAGGAATACACTCCTTTGTGTATACCGGCGGAAGATTGATATGTACTGAGGAATTGTATCCTCTCACACGAAGATCAGATACTCTTTTACTTTTGATGATCATATTGTCTCCTATCATGGTAGTAAGTTTGAGTTTTATTGGGTGAGTATCTACTTGCAGAACATTACTTATTTCTTCGTCAATAAAGTTAGTGTCACTCTGAGTATCTAACAAAGCATAGACAAGCTGTTCATTGGAAGGATTTTTAACAGATGATACCCATACAGGTACTATCATAGATGTAACGACTGACTGACCTTTGCTTATGACATTGAGTGACATGGCATTAGTAGTTTCACTTTCATGTACATGCATATTGCTTACTGTGGACATTGGTTGTTTTCTATCTCCATTACTCTCATAGTTGTAATCATGAAGACATGAGGGATGTCGCAATTTGCATACTTCACATATGTGGCGATGGCGACATTCTTTAGCACAGTGACCTGGTCTTAGACATCCATAACAGAGTTTATTGTCTTTAACATACAATCTTCTATCTTTCAGAGACTTTTCCATGAGTTTTGGGCACTTGCTAATTTGATGATTGTCATCTTGACACAAGATGCATGGCGATTTTAACTGTCCCTTTACTGTTGTCTGTTTATTATTGTTTAAGGTTGCTTGCGTTTTAAGAACAGTTGCTTTGTTTCTTTTGGTTTCCTTTAAGGTTCTTCTCTCTACAGGTGACTCACGTAAATGTAAAGCATGAAGGGAAGTGATAGGATTACACATAATTTCTGCTTCCTTTGACATAAACTTTGCAAAATCCTCAAAACTTGGAAAATCTTTGCCATCCATAAGGGAGGTTGAGACTTGACGATTCCACCTGGAAGCTGCCCAGTCAGGAAGTTTCTGTACCAACTTTTGGTTCTCTTCACAGTCATTCAATATATCCAGGCCCTTAACATGAGGTATGGCTTGCAGGCAGGCATTTAAAAAGTCCGAAAATGCTCTCAAACCTTCTGCATCTTTGTACTGTATTTTAGGCCATTTTGATAGCCTTTCCCTGAATGCTCTTTGAATAACGAAGGGCTGTCCGTATCTTTGGTTAAGCTTGTTCCAAGCATCTTTATAAGTTTCTTCATCATTTCGATAAAAGGTGCCTTCAAGACATCTGTGTGCTGAACCGCTCACATACTTTCTCAAATAGTAAAGTTTATCAGCTGCTGAGATGCCCTTTCTGTCTATAAGTGACATAAATGAAGCTTTCCAGACCACAAACTGGATTGGGTCTCCACTGAATACTGTAGGCTCAGGTACAGGTAACCTGTTGATGGCTATACTGTCCTGAACTGCTTGAGCAAGATGAGACACTTCATTCAGAGTTGTTGATTGGACAACATTGTACTGCGGACATTTTGTAGTTTCATTTATCTGACTTTCAAGTTCATTTTTTATCAACTGATCTTTCATATCTTGCTTTACTTCTTTATCATAGGATTTTACTCTGGCCCGTGCAACTTCTAAATCCTTTTCTAATTGCAGACGTTCTAATTCAAACCTTTGACTTTCCAATTCCCTTTTGAGTTGCTCTTCTAAAGTTCTTATCTTTTCCCTTTGTTGCCTTTCCATTTGCATCATCTTATATTCAGCCTCTTTTGCAGCTAATTCTGCTGCAGCATCTACTCGTTTGCTCGCTGCACAAGATGACCTAGCACAGCTGCTGGCACTTGTTTGTGAAGCATCAGAACCATATATGGAGCGAACATAACTATGAGCTGAAAGTTCATGTAGACGGCCCTTTTCCTTTTCTGCATCAAAATCTCCATCTACCGTTGCTAGTCTTTCTAACACAATTTTAACAATGTCATTGGTCACAGCTTCGCATGCATCAACTTTACGCCTTAAATCAGTGACAGGTGTGATATGTTCCCTTATTTCACTGAAGATTGTCATAATACAGTTCATTTTACCCTCTAGAGTGTCAGCAATTTCAGCAAGCTGCTTATCAGATATATTAGATTTTAAGTCCTGTCTTGCTTTACGAACGTCTGTTTTCCATTGTTCATACAAAACTGTCAACCTTTTTTCTTTTCTACAGCATTCATCTCTTTGGTAAGCAAGCATTTTTTGTGTAGGTATATGTGGACGTTCTGACCGTCGAGGGAGTTCTGCCCTGTCTGGTGCGTGATACTGAAGTTCAGACATAAGTGTATCTTTGCCTTTAATTACTCCTTTTAAGTAATTTTCCTTTGTACCTTCTGTTTCCATTTGAGGTAGGCTTTCAAATTCCTGATCTACAGCTTCTTTCTCCATAGTGAACTCTTTTGCTATGTTTCAGCTCAGTATGACCTCAGGTTGTAGTCCATTAACTGTTATTACATCACCATCTTGCAAGCATGTGCAGAGGTATCTGAATCAGTGAAGGTGAAGCTCTTACTGTAGCAGACCCTTCCCAAATGATGGCCAAACTTTACTGATGGTTTATGAAGTTTATTGAACTCTATTCCTTTAACTCCAAAAATTCACCGTAAGAGCTGAACAAAAATACAGAAATACACACATTAATATCTCATCCATAAACTCTGTCTATCTACTGCATTATTATTCACACAAACAGTAAAAATTAACTAATACCATACCTCCCAACATTTCAAATGGCCAAAGAGGGACACTTTGTTTTAGGGGGTGTTGCTTGGGGGCGTGGCTGGTAGGCGGAGCATTAACCGTAATATTTGTTATTTCATGAGCTATTGAGAGAGCTTTGTGTTACTGAATAAGTTATATAGAAAAAGGAAAAGGTATTTTATATACACAAACTAATTTATAAACATGTATACTAAAGTTTAAACAAACATTAATGGTTGTTTCATTACTGTGGAGCAATATATCTCCTGAAAAAAAGGACACCAGGGTGGGAAAGAGGGGACATAGGGATTTGGCTCTCAAAAAGGGACTGTACCCTGAGCCATATACTGATACATTAATACTCATGTTCTTCAGCCATGCTCACCCCTTCTCCCTCCACTATTCAGCCTTACTCCTCAGTCTCTCCCTTCACACCTGATTAACCCTCTCCCTCCTCAGCAACACCTGATTAACCCTCTCTCCTCTATTCTCAGCCCTGCTTACCTCCTCCCATCTCCAGTACTTAATGCTACACTCCTCCCCCCAACCCCGTGAGGTAAAAACCTGCTCAGCTCCTTAACCCTTTGATTACCAGATAACAGCCCTCTGGCACTCTAAGATCAGGTAAAGTGTATATTAGTTGCTGGTGGTAGGGGAGAATGGAGGCTCCAGTGATGGATCATTGTGAGGATGGGAAAGGAAAAGTTCCATGACTGTATGGAGGGAGTGTCTCCTGTCATAGTGAAGGAAGCCGCTGCGTGTGTATGCATCTTTTGACATGCAGCACTCATGATTTCAATACATTTTCACCCCCACCATGCTGCTACAGTCTCCCCTCCGTGAGTGTGCGCAGCGGCTTCTGGAAGTAGTATGTGAGCGCTGCATGACCACTCCTCAGACACACCACTGTCTGACACTGCTCTGTCCGGGTGTCTTAATTGATTCAGACACCACCAGCAGCCGGGATACTATCCTCCCGAACGATGAAAGGATGCCACCAGGCAGGCTCAGTGTGGCGGAGACAGACAGCGCTGCGCTGTGCGGTGCCTTTAGCAACCCCCACCCACACAAATAATAGCTGTGTACTGTATGACAGCCACCGCTGCTATCTCGGACACACTGAAAATTATATGTACCTGAGGCTGTACGGTACAGGAGGACCAGGACACAGTCTCAGAGATGATCTGTATTTGTCACTTAGGCTGAGGCGCGGCAACCCGGTATACCAGCACACGCACACACGATCTCACTCAGCGTGCCGTGCGTCTAGCTGCTGCTTGAGCCGGCAGTATGTGGGCAAAGTGTGGGCAAAATGTAACAGGCCTGGTAAAACGGGACAGATAGTAATGCGGGCGGGACAGCGGGTTTGGGCCATAAATTCGGGACTGTCCCGCGTAAATCGGGACAGTTGGCTGGTATGTACTACACTGACCTTATGCCTTATCCAGGGAGGGTTTGCTTAATAAACTGGTAAATTTTGTACTTATGCAAGAACTCTACAGATGCACAGCATTGCTATGTTTCCCTCTTTCCTTACTGCTGTGAGCTGTATCTCTCAGGATATCCTGTTACTTTCACTTCCTGCTACAAGTCCTCCCCTAAACTCCTTCCCTATGCAACATAGACAGTGCAAACATTATGCCTATCTGAACTTACAGAATCCTTGAAATACAAACAAAATAAATGGTACAATAAATCACAGCTGGGTCTGTTACAATATATCTATAAAAGAGGCTAAAGCAGGGGTGCCCAATGTCCAGCCCGTGGGCCAAATGCCACCCACCTGACTCCGGGGTGTGGCTCACCAGAGATTTTTAGAAAAAACTTTTTTCATGCATAATTAATTAGCACACATGCACTAGTAGGCCAGTAAGTACCAGATCCCCTGCCTGTCATATATCAGTATGGTCATTGACTTGATCAATAAATAAATAAACCCATATTTTTCAATAGCTGACAGGCTATAATTCACCATCATTATCAATATAAAAAAAAATGTGGCCCTTGTACTTATGGCTTTCTGGTCATGTGACCCACGATTGATAAAACTTGGACTCCCCTGGGCTAGAGTGTTCCTGCATCTCTGGCAGACACACCCAGGGCCGGAGTAGGGAGTTTCATACAGTTGGCTTCCTGTTCCGGCTGTAAGCAGGAGTGGCAGCGTTAAAAGGTATTGGAGTAACTAGATGGATCCCAGAGAGGTGTGAAGTGCATTGCTTAGCAACGTGTTTCACACCCCTCTGTCACCATAGCGATAATGATGGCAGTGGCGGCTTCCACAGGCCAATTTTAATTTTATTTGATTCTTCGGGGGACACAAAGAAGGGGAGAGAAGTGGAGGGGGGGGGGGAGATGAGAAAAAGGCAGTTTGAAGGGGGGTGACAAAGGGATGGGTAGCTGGTGGAAAGCAGCTCTTTATGGTGGAGGTGAACAGGGAAGAATGCCAGGCAGAGTATGTGGGCTTCTGTGACTACCAGTGAAACAAGTCTGAGTGTGGATTATCACTTGAAAATTGGTTCTGTTCTATTGTTGCATGTGTTTGGCTACTTATAAATGTTTAAAAGGGCATAGTTTCTAACTAAATTCTGAATCATATATATATATATTTTTTAAATTAAGCCTTCGAGGTTACCTGACAAAGTATGACTGTTCCAGTGCTGACCTAAATCCTATTGGTGGAATTAGTAAGGCCGATCTTAGAGGATTCATGCAGTATTCTATTGACAAGTTCCAGCTACCAGCAATTAAAGGGTAAGTGATCAACAATGCTGATAAACTAGTGTGGCCACTTGTCCCTGATTGCCCACAACAGTCCCTGATTTAAAATGTGTGTCCCATGTCCCTGGCAGCCCCCTTCTGGGACATTGCCTACTGTGATAGAAAGTGATTCATCTGCTGGACTACAAGAAAATGGCTTCCCGACGGAGATGTAAACAGTAGAGGGAGAACTGAGCCTCATTCCTGACATCAAACAGGAGCTGCAGTGCAGTGCATTATTGTTGTAGAATAATGCTAGTCTAACACTTCGTACCCACCACAGCCATTGCTTTCTGTCAAAACATCACTGGGCAGTTCTCCCTCTAGTGTCTAGAACTCTGTGGTGCGTCAGAGAAAGAGCAGATTGCGCACTGATATACAGTAATATAGAGTGACCCCTCTCACATTGCTGCACTAGTGGTGAGGAGAAGTACTCTGTTGCTCTCTTCTCCATGGTTTCTCTGAATGGCAGAATGGAAATGTGGTCACTCTGATAAACAGGTGTATTCAAATGTGCATTTTAACCCTTTGAGAACCAGGGGTGTGTGCATCCATTGATTTTCAATCCTTTAGACACCCAGCTGATCCCCAAAGGGTTTGTTCACTTTCTATTTCTGAAAATCTACAGCAGGAAAAGGCAAATTGTGGCTCTCCAGCTGTTGGGGACTACAACTCCCATCATCCCCTACTAGATGAAGAGAGATAGTAATTTCCTGTGTATAAGATTCTCTTAACGACCGGCCGAACGGCGCGGCGTGGTCAGTTAAGGACCACGGAGCATTTTTTTTTTTCTTTTACGCTTCCGGACTCCCCGAACGGCGTGCAGCCACGGGGGGAGCCTGGAATTCCACGATGGTCATAGTACGTCATGGGTCGTTCAGTCAGATTTAACCATGACGTACTATGACCGTCAAGGGTCGTTAAGGGGTTAAGAAATGTCTCTTGATTTTCCTTTGAATCTTATATTCCAAACAAATCAATTACTTTTATTCCTAACTCACGTTTAAAATCTTAGTGCATCTTAAAGACCAGTGCATCTTGTAGTCCGTAATATACAGTAGTCTTTAACAGCTGGAGTGCCAAAGGTTGCCTATCCCTGATCTCATCAAAGTATCTTTGCAATTTGTTGCACATCTCTCTGGATCTCAAGGGGTTAACTATATTCAGAGATGTTCCACTTCTCCAACCTTATGTCTTGGTAAGTGACCAAGGTCTGACTGCACATGTGTACATCCCTGCATACACTTAATGCTGATTAGTGAAATCATAGCGAAATCTGTTTGTAGTATTTTTAATGTCTTGTTTATGTTGTAGAATCTTGTCTGCTCTACCTACAGCAGAACTGGAGCCCCTGACCGATGGGAAAGTGTCTCAGAACGATGAGGTGAGGAAACTCTTCCAACCCTTTCAACTTTCCCTATTATTACTATTACTAATCAAAATACCCCACCCAGTGCCTGTACTGTTCCTATAAATACTAGTAAAAATAATAACACTCATACTCCATGCCTGTACTATTCTTCTCAGTAAAGCATTTGACACTGTCCCTCCTAGAAGGCTCACTAATACATTGCAGTGTTTGGGTTTGGATGACAAAATAGTTAAAAGTATAAGGCAATGGCTGAGTGACAGGAGACAGAGGGTTGTAGTCAATGGAGAATATTCAGAGGAAGGTTTTTACCAGTGGGGTACCTCAGGGATCTGTACGGGGGCCCACTGTTTTGAATATTTTTTTTAGTGATCTTGCAAACCGTCTTCAAGGTAAGGTATGCCTTTTTTGCAGATGATGATAAAGATCTGCCACAGGGAATATATTCCTGGGGGAATAAGCCAAATGACAAATTATTTAGATAAATTAGAAGACTAGACAAGAGTGTGGCAGCTGCAGTTTAATGTTGATAAATGTAAAATAATGCATGATGGACATACAAATCCAAAGGAAAAAAATACTATTAAGGGTACTGTGTTGTCCGAGACAACAGAAGAAAGGGATTTGGGAGTAATTATTTCTGAAGACTTAAAAGTAGTCAGGCAATGTAGCAAAACATCAGGTACTACAAGCAGGGTGCTGGTTGTATAGCTAGGGGCATTAGTAGCAGAAAAAGGGAAGTGGTCATGCCACTCTACAGATCTCTAGTTGGACCTCACCTAGAGTATTGTGTACAGTACTGGAGACCCCATCTCCAGAAGGATATAGATACTCTAGAGAGAATTCAAAGAAGGGCTACTAAAATGGTGACTGGTTTACAGGAAAATAAATATCAGGATAGACTAAAGGATCTGAACATGTATAGCTTGGAGGAGAGAGGGAGAGAAGAGAGAGAAGAGAGAGAGAGAGAGAAATATTCAGTACATGAAGGGATTCAGCAAAGTGCAGGATGGAAGTATATTTCAAAGGAGTAAAAAATGTTAGGACACGAGGCCAGAGTCTAAAACTAGAGGGACACAGGTTTAGATGTAATGTAAGAAAGTTTTACTTCACTGAGAGGGTATTAGATAAGTGGAATAGCCTACCATCAGAAGAGGTAGACGTTAATACAGTGACGGAATTTAAGCATTCATGGGATAGGCATAAGGAGGTCCTTAACATAAGAGAAAGCCAAGGACCAAATAAGGTTGGAGGTTTTTACAGTAGGAAAATGGGAAGATTAGATGGGCCGAATGGTTCTTATCTGCCATCAAATTCTATGTTTCTATCACTACATCTAGTAATATCACAACTCATCATGTTTCACTTCTGTTAGTAATAACATACTTTCTCCAGCCCGGCACTGTTCATGTCACTACATCTAGTAATAGCACATCTATGGTTCCTACCACTACTACTAATTGTAATACCATGCTTCCCTAGGGCCTGCCTCTTCTGTTCACTATTTACAAATGATAGCAAGCCTCCTCCGGTTGTTCACTGTTCCTATCACTAGTACTGTTTATGACACCTGCTTTAGTCCTGCAATATGCCTGTTGCTACCAATAGTAGTGATGAGTCCTGCGGTACTACAATAATTACTATTAGTATTAACACGTCTTCTTCTCTATACTTGCACTATTCCATCACTACTACTACTACTTCTACAGGAAGGAATTTTTTTACCCACTTGGGGCTAAATTGGAAATGGCTTCAGGATTGTTTTTTTTGCCTTCCTCTGGATCAACAGGAGTGTTTTGGCATGCACTGGACTTTTGCAGCCTCGTCATCTGTTACTATTGGCGGAATGCAAGAAACGTGCGCATGCTCTGAAGGCATTTTTCATGAGCATGTTCTAATGCAAATAGCACATAGGTAGGGGTGCTCTTAAAGGGATAGTAAGGTTTCAAAATAAAAGCACCTCCAATTAATCTTCATAGTATTTGGGCCATGGAGAGTGTTATTTCAATACTGTCAGAGTTGTAGTTCAAGAGTAATTGAATGATAAAGTATCCCCCTCCCTCCCCTTTTACCTAGTGTAAGCCACCTCCCCTCAGATGTGGAATCTGGTCTTAAGACCAGACAGGTCACAGCAAGGGACAATCTTCTTACTGTGAGCATAAGGAAAACCCTGCCCCTCTTGACAGGTTTTTCATTTTTTTACCATTATGGTAATTGAAGATTGTCCCTCTCTGCAAGCCATCTGGACACCACCTTTCTGTTCTGAGGTGAGCAGTGTTACATCAGTAAAAGGGGTGGAAGGGGGACACATCATTCAATTACTCTTGAACTACAACTCTGACAGAATTGAAATAACACTCTCCATGGCCCAAATACTATGAAGATTAATTGGAGCTGCTTTTATTTTGAAACATTACTATCCCTTTAAAGAGGAACTATCACCCTATTTAAAGTCCCCCAGAATAATTAGGGATATGGTGACTAGCTCCTTAACATTGTTATTACTCAGAAAAAGTACCACATTCTGAAGTAATCCTACTTCTCCTGAGACCAGCGGCTAGGAGGCATTGAATGGTACCTTAAGGTACCGGAAGGGACTGATGGCACAGGTGTGCAGATTGTCTCTAAAGCAAGAAGCCTGGCGGTCAGACTCAGAAAAAGAAGTGGTAGTTCTGCTTTAACCCCTTAAGGACCAGCGGTCCCAGGGTGTGTGGTCCTTTAAGTGTACAGGGGTACCCTGAGGAAAGAGCAGATGTAGCTTGGAAACTAGCAATTTGATAAAAAGGATTTTATCTCCAAGAATTACATCTACATGTGTTTATTGTGTGACCAATTGTCCAATCAGGGGTGGAAGTAATTCCTCTGAACCCTTAATCCGGTTTGTGTTGCTAACAAACCAGCAGGAACCACACAAGTAAGAAGTTTGGTACTTGATTTAAATTGTTGTGGTGTGTATATATTAACCCCTTTGCGTCCTGTGACGTACCCGGACCGTCACGCTGGTCCGGCACTTAAGGACCAGTGACGGTCCTGGTACGTCACGTACTTTTACTCACCGCGCTCCTGCAATACCGTAGACTGAAGTTGATTGCTCCAAGACCGGAACGATCTCTCTCAGTCCCTCGTTCGACGTGCCGGAACACATGATCAGTCACGTGGGATGGCACATCGAACTCGCCTATCTGGTCCTTAAAGGACCAGACACCCCTGGACCGCTGGTCGTTAAGGGTTTAAGAGCACCCCTACCTATGTGCTATTTGCTGGTGGTTTTATTTTCTTCTTTTTAAGAGCAAGAAAAGGATTGTTCGAGTAGGGAGCAGCTGTATCGTCTGTGTGGAGGCAGTGTAATATCCTCCATAAGTGCACTAGCTACTAGATTGTATTCAGTAGCAAATTTTAAATGTGAGTACCATAAAATCAGGGACTTATTGGAATTCCCGTTATATTGAACATTATTACCCTGTGAGGCACCCTCTCTTTTTTTATTTTATATGTTCTAATGCAGAAAGCCCTATACCGAACTCTTTTTGGACTGTGCATGAAAAGTGAGCTTTTAAGACAAAATTGCACAGATGTATAAAATCATTTGCTAAAGCATTTCCTGCATTAGGCGCATTCGTTATTCCACTCATTAACTTTGAACATGCCAACAAAAAAAAATATCCGCAGCTGTTCACTAATCTTGATTTTTCATGCACAATTCAACAAAATCATTCGCAAACATATTCGCTAGTGGTTTTCACACTGGAAATAGCGATTGCGCATGTTTCCTGCATTCCGCCATATGTTCTAGTAATAACACCTCCTCTGAACATGCACTATTCGTTTCACTACTACTAGTAATATAACGCACTTCCTCTGGTCCTGCACTGTTTCTTTCACTACTGCTAGTAATAACACCTCCTCTGAACATGCACTATTCGTTTCACTACTACTAGTAATATAACGCACTTCCTCTGGTCCTGCACTGTTTCTTTCACTACTGCTAGTAATAACACCTCCTCTGAACATGCACTATTCGTTTCACTACTACTAGTAATATAACGCACTTCCTCTGGTCCTGCACTGTTTCTTTCACTACTGCTAGTAATAACACCTCCTCTGAACATGCACTATTAGTTTAAAAAAACACTCCGGAGAGCACTATATCCCAATATAAATACTCAATAATCTATCCAATGAGCTTATAACAGCATGTAAGGATGTACAATAAACATTTATTAAAATGAATAAATAGAAAAGGGAGAAATTTACCTTGAGATATTTCCTTTTCTTCTGTGTCCCCCCACGGCCATAGACTTCTATGGGTATTGTCTCCTCCCACTAGCTGGTGTAGGACCAATCAAAAACTACTTAAAGAATCCCCTTGCCTCCTCTCGTCAGTCATCTTTTGTCAGAGCTGAAAAATATTTAAGGTAGATAGGTTATAGGGCAGGGGTGCCGTGGGGGGACACAGAACAAAAGGAAATATCTCAAGGTAAATTTCTCCCTTTCTTCTGTGTCCCCTTCCACGGCCATAGACTTCTATGGGACATACCAAAGAAAAAGGCATATAGGGTGGGAAATGTATTTACATACAAATTATTTACTAATGTATTTAATAATTATATGGAAAGACCTTACCCAGTAGGAACAGTTGCAGCTTTTAAGACTCTCCTGCCGAATTTTGCTGCGGAAGATGCTTGTACATCTAAACGATAATGTTTTATAAAGGTAGAAATGGAAGACCAAGTGGCCACTTTACATATTTCTTCCACCGTAGCGGCATCCTTTACTGCCCAGGATGTTGTCATAGCTCTTGTTGAATGAGCCCTTATGGTTCTAGGGGGCTCTTTTCCTGTACTCATATATGCTTCTTTAATGCATTCTGTTATCCATCTTGCAATTGAGGGTTTTGAAGCAGATGACCCCTTAAACTTCCCTTGATAATGTACGAATAGGGAATCTGACTTTCTTATCTCTGATGTTCTCTTCAAGTATTCCAGAAGACATCTTTTTAGATCCAGCTTGTGCAATCTTTCCTCCTTTCTGTTCTTAGGATCAGGAAAAAAGGTTGGAAGAACTATATCTTGGTTCAAATGAAGAGGAGATACTAC
Source organism: Rhinophrynus dorsalis (assembly GCA_037306005.1). NCBI lineage: Eukaryota > Metazoa > Chordata > Amphibia > Anura > Rhinophrynidae > Rhinophrynus > Rhinophrynus dorsalis. The sequence goes on from CM074722.1 coordinate 471,015,188, forward strand.
TTTAGATTTAAATTCGCTTTTTGTTCTAAGTACTACCTTGTCCTGATGGAAAATTATATAAGGTTCCTTAGAAGATAACGCCTGCAATTCACTTACTCTTCTTGCAGATGTAACAGCTACTAAGAAAATAGTCTTCAACGTTAAGAACTTTATAGAAGCTTCCTGAATGGGTTCAAATTTGTTTGATGTTGTCAACTGATTTAGTACAGTGTTAAGGTCCCAAGGAGGAACAATACTTCTAACTCTGGGCCTTGATTTGTCTATTGCCCGCATATACTTCTTGACTAGGTCATCCTCAGCAAACTGCTTTGCTAAACAAGCGGAAATAGCAGAAACTTGCACTTTTAAGGACGCTGGGCGAAGTCCAGCCTCATAACCGCTTTGCAAGAAACTCAGTAGTTTAGGGGTAGAAATTGCCCTCCTACTCACATCGTTTTTTATACACCATGTAGAAAATATTGTCCATACCCTATTATAAATCTTTGCTGTGGACGGTTTTCTTCCAGCAATAATAGTACTGATTACTGACTCTGATAGGCCTTTCTGCCTCAAGGAATTCCTCTCAGCCTCCAGGCCACTAGTTTCAAAAACTCCGGTGCTGGATGAAACACAGGACCTTGATGTAGAAGGTCTGGCCTGGCAGGCAGGGGCCAAGGCTTCCTTACCGACATGTTTACCAGGCTTGAATACCATATTCTCCTTGGCCAGTCTGGTGCTATCAGAATGATATCCAGTCTTTCCTGTCTGATCTTCCTTATGACTTTCTGGATCATAGGAATTGGAGGGAATACATATGCTAGACTGAATGTCCAATCCTGCGTCATCGCATCTATGGCTTCTGCTTGTGGATAATACCTTCTTGAGAAGAATCTCTGGCATTTTGCATTCTGTCCTGTGGCCATCAGATCTATCACTGGATGACCCCATCTTTCCTTGATCTGATTGAAAACCTCCTGATTTAAGGACCATTCCCCTGGGTCTAACTGTACACGACTCAGAAAATCTGCCTGTATGTTCTGATTTCCTGGTATGTGTATTGCTGATAGAACTGCCAAATTCCTTTCTCCCCATAACAAGATTCTTCTCACCTCTGAGTTTAGGAATCGGCTTTTTGTTCCTCCCTGATTCTTGATATACTGTACTGCCACCATGCTGTCCGATATTATTAGCACTGGTTTTTTCTTCAGCTCTTTCTTGAAGGCTTTCAGACAATAGTAAATTGCTCTTAATTCCAGTATGTTTATATGTAGCATCCTTTCCCTTGCATTCCATTTTCCTTGTATGGACTTGTTGTGCCAATGTCCTCCCCATCCTGTGAGACTGGCATCCGTCGTAATCTTTTGCCATACTGGCTCTATCAAAAGTTTTCCTTTTTTTAGGTTTTTCTTGCATGTCCACCATTTCAGTTCTTTCCTTACTTGAGATCCCAATGGAATCACCTGAGCTGAATTTGCTGGATTCTTGTCCCAATGATTTAGGAACCATCTTTGCAATGGCCTGAAGTGTAACTTGGCCCATGGGACAACCTGTACTGTTGATACCATGACCCCTAGGATTGTCATGTATTCCAGAGATGTATGTTTCTTTTGTCTCTTGAATCTCTTGACCTTCTTGACTAAGGAGTTTATTCTGTTGTGAGAAAGAAACACCTTGCTTTTCACTGAATTCAATATTAGACCCAAGAACTGCAATTTCTGGGTTGGAAACAACTGGCTCTTTTCTGTATTGATTTTCCATCCCAGGTGCTGAAGGTGGTTTATGGTGATCTTGTTCTGAGTCACCGCTGAACTGAAGGAACTCGCTATTAGTAATAGATCGGCTAGGTATGGTATTATTATTATTCCTTGCCGTCTCAAAGGTTCTAAGGCTACTGCTAGTACCTTGGAAAATATTCTGGGGGCTGATGTAAGCCCAAATGGCAGCGCCTTGAATTGCCAATGCTGCCCCATGTGTGCAAATCTGAGGAATTTCCTGTAACTCTGAGCCACCGGAATGTGATGGTAGGCGTCTTGTAGATCTATTGTAGTCATGTAAGCATTGGGTATTACCGCTTGAATGACTGATGTTACAGTTTCCATCTTGAATCTCTCTTTCTTTATGAAGGAGTTGAGTATTTTCAAGTCCAGAATAGGTCTGAACCCTCCTGATGTTTTTGGAACCACAAACATTGTGGAATACCAGCCTAGCCTTTTGAATGCCGCTGGAACTTCTTCTATGACTTGTTTTGTTGATAGTTCCTGGATTGCTTTTGAGAGTTCTAAGGCTTTTATAGCATTCTGCGGAGTCCTGGAACTCCTGTAGTGATCTTTGTGGGGTCTGCATTCGAATTTTAGCGGGCATCCTGCTTCTAAAAGGTGGCGCGTCCAAGAATCCAGATTCGTCTTGTCTTCCCAACTCTTGATAAATTTTCCCAGATGACCCCCGACTGGTGCAAGAAGCAGGTTCCGCTGATCTTCAGGAAAATTCTTTCTTGAATTGATTACCACGAAACCCATCCTTCCTGAATGAACCTCTTTTGGCTTGTGCAGGCAGTTGTTTTCGTGTTTCATATTGTCTTGAGTTCTGAAAGCTCCTCTGGTCTCTAAAAGTCTGCTTCTTACGAAAGGACGTGTGTGTGGGTGATGTTCTATGCTTCCTATCCTGGGGAAGAAAAGAACTCTTTCCCCCCATTACTTTCTTTACAATTTCTTCTAGTTGTTCTCCAAAGAGCAATGATCCTGTGAAAGGCAAGGAAACCAACTTGCTTTTTGACGATGCATCGGCGCCCCAAGATCTCAGCCACAATGATCGTCTAGCCGTAACAGATAATGCTGATGATCTGGCGGAAGTTCTTATGGCATCCATAGAGGCGTCACAGACAAAACTGACAGCTTCTTTAATAGATGCAACTTCTTTTAGCAGTTTAGATCTGGATACAGACGAATCAATATGGTCTTCCAACTCTGAAATCCAAATTTTTGTAGTTCTGGAGATACAAGCTAATGCAGTAGCAATCTTCATGCTTTGCCCCAACAAGGAAAACTGTTTCTTTAGTGAGCTCTCCATTCTTCTATCCATTGAATCCTTCAGCGAAGATCCATCCTCCATAAGAATTGTCGTTCTCTTGGCGATTTGAGAGATAGCAGCATCAATTTTGGGCGGAGATACCCAAGCAGCCGTGTCCTCCTCTTTGAATGGATACATTTTATGCATTCTTCTTGATGTAGACATTCTCTTATCTCCTTTGTTCCATTCTGCTTTAATCATATCTGCAACGGAATAATGTACAGGAAATACAGGACCTTCCTTCTTTGAACCTGTAAATGCCATATCAATAACTCCCTGTTGTTTCTGCTCCTCTGTTAATCCTAATGTCTTGCGCATTAATTTTAGAAATGGCTCAATCTTATCCAGACTAAATGTTCCATCTTCTTCTTCCACAATTTCTCCATCTTCTTCCGATGAATATTTAGACATAATATCTATCATACTGCCTTCTTCTGTGTCTTCTCTCCTAGTTGAAGGGCCTTCATCTGGGTCATCTACCCTTTGCCTTTTCCTAGGCTGATTCTGCAGAGCAGAGACGGTTTCTTGCATTGATGTCTTCATCCAAGACAAGAAGTCTTGGAATTGGCTGGGTACCTCCATTCCTGCTGCCTTTTTAATACAGTCAGTGCAAAGTTTAGCATTATCCTCTGCAGGAATCTTATTGTCACAAGCATTACAGATCTTAGTTTTTGAACTGGCTTTATCTTCTTTATTCTCTATAGTATTCTTATCCTTCATGGTTCCAGACTTGGGAGTAGAAGCCATAAATACGGATACAGCTAATAATATTTAAAACATAACCTTTAATTATTGCTGAAATAAAAATCTTGGCCCTAATAATTGACCTGCAATATCCACACATGCAAATAGGTTCTATTCTTGCTTAAATAAGGGCCTGGTTAGCGTGCGTTCCAAGCTGGAACGCATAAAGGAAGTACATCCAAAACTTATAAATATATCATCCTACCTTATCCTCCGGTAAAGACTGATGCCCTCAGATTGCCACGCTCGCTGCTCCAGACGTTTGCACATCCCTTGATGCTGAATCAAGGATCTCCGTCCAGGATCCTGATGTGGCGAACATCGGTGTATGCGACTTCCGGTTCACGGACTTCCTGTGAGCGCGTCACTTCCAGCTCACATGCGGGCAACTCTGGGTCTCCTTCGGAGGATAAGGCCATGATACACAGGCCGGCACAAAGCGGAGCCTGGTCTCCGGGTAGACCTCCCCGGTCTGGGACAGCATGTAGCGGCCGCAGTGAGTAATTTAACTTTTGACTGGGTTAACGATTTGGGCTGGATCAACCAGCCATCCTACTCCAGCTGGTGTAGGACCAAAAAGACTGACGAGAGGAGGCAAGGGGATTCTTTAAGTAGTTTTTGATTGGTCCTACACCAGCTAGTGGGAGGAGACAATACCCATAGAAGTCTATGGCCGTGGAAGGGGACACAGAAGAAAAGTGGACACTAATGTCTAAAAGACAACTGTATGTATCCACTATTTCCAATACATATACATACAAATACAGATGAGTCCTTGCATTCTGTCATTGCTACCATGTGCCCAGAGATGTTTATAGCCTTCCTGGATATAAAGGAGGCTTAGCTGCACATTCCCATTCATTCAGACAATCAGCCTTTCCTGTGGTTTGCCTTTCAACTCCATCACTTTCAGGTCACCCCACTTCCCTTTGGGCTGGCCTCCGCTCCACAGATCTTTACAAAGGTCATGACCGCTCTGGCAGCTCACATCCACTTGCTAGGGATTTCCTTGACTCACTACCTGGACGACCTTTAGCTGAAAGCACCTTCAGAGGAAATGTTGCACCTCCAGATTCAGACTTGAGTGTCTGTTCCAGAACTGCATGGTTGGGTGCTTAATTTCAAGAAATCTTCTCTGATTCCGTCCCAAGTCCTTCGCGGTATAAGATTCAACACTATCCTGGGAAAGGTGTTTCTGCCAGAAGACAATATTCGGTCATTGTCTCACTAGGTTTCTCAGGCAATGCTTCGCCTAACCTTTATGGTGTGGGAGTACATGTAGGAGTTGGGTTATCTACTTTTTGCTCTGGAGTCAGTCCCATCTGCTTAATTCCATACACAGGAGCTGGAAATTCTCAGGAATTTGTCCAGACATCAGTGTTATCTCTCATGTGTCATGGCCCTGTCTGATCAAATGAAAGCAGACCTCCATTGGTGGCTGCAGAGGTAGCTTACATCAACAGCCAGGGAGGGAAAAGAAGTGCGGCTGTGTGCTCATCTTGAACTTTCTAGTGGGGAAAATTGCACATTGACTGCTGTAACAGAAGTGAGCATAAGCATAGCCTTACCATAAAAGAAAATGGCATTGCATCTCCTGTTTGGCACCAGTGCTCAGTTTTCTCTCTAGTGTGTAGAGGCCATTTTCTTATAGCCCAACACCCGTATCACTTTCTGCCATAGCATTCAATGGTCATGTCTGATTCTAACATTTAAAACTCCAGTCTTCATTCCGACACTTTGTATTGTCTCTGAAGGTGATTCAGGACAAACATTTAAAATACGGGACTGTCCTGAGCAATCAGGGATATGTGGTCACCCAACATAGGTGATTAATGAAAATTCCGATTGAATTTATGTGGAGATTTAACCCCTCGAATTCCAGCAAGATCTAAATTTTTTTTCATTGTGGGGTTAAAAACCCCATTTAAAGTGAATCTGTCAACTTGATTCAAGTTTGCATGTCTGAAAACTTCATTAAAAACTGCCTGTCATGTTAGCCAAAAGACAAAGAAATGTATAGTTAAGGAGATATTGATAACTGATACTGTATGCTAATGTAAGCTAATAAAGCTAATTCGCGGCTTCATATGTTAAAGGGTTAGTAGTGCCGACATTTAAGTCTATTAAATATTGTAGATGTTAAAAAAAATGAAGTATAAAAAGAAAGTCCGATCTCTCAAACCTTTATGGATTGAGAGATATTCACTGATAAAGTTCCCCCTCCCTCATGTCAGCTGTAAAGCTGATTTGAGTCGTGTGAGTCAAGGCGGCTCTTCAGCAGAGCCGTAATAGTGATACTTAAAAAGAATTACTTCATTGGAACAGTCTACAAAGTGTGCCTGGTTTGCAAGCACACTTTGTAGACCATTCCAATGAAGTAATTATTTTCAAATTTCACTATTTTGGCTCTGCTGAAGAGCCGCCGGCTGGTCCCAGGACCGGGACCTCCTGCTGTCAGTAGATCGCTGATGTTAGGAGAAGGGGAGCGAGGAGGGAACATTGTTGGCGAATGTATCTCAAACCATAAAGGGTTGAGAGATAGGACTTTCTTCATATACTTCATTTTTTTTAACATCTACAATATTTAATAGACTTACATTTCGGCATTACTAACCCTTTAAACTTTTTAGTGATGAGTATCTCTTAAACTATTCTTAACCCCACGAGTGCCAGAGGGGTACGCAACGTATTGCATAGCAATGCGTTGCATATCCCTCTGGCACTCAAAGGGTTAAACTATTAATTTGCTGGACTTTTGGCTAACATGAAATATACATGCAATGTTTTAACCCCTGGAGTGCCAGGTGGGTACAATGTACGAGTTTGCACAGCTGTACCCGCTGTGCCAAGCTCGTACATTGTACCCACTAAAATGCGGTCACTGCATGAGCCGGTATAACCGGCATGCAGTGGCCGCATTTTAAAAAAAAAAAAAAGCTGGGCAATTGTGGGGGGACATGAGGATCACTCCTCATGTCCCCCCTGTTATTGATCTCCCAGCCGATCGCGCTGGGAGATCAATAAAAGAAGAGGAGAAGCGCAGCAGAAGCGCAGCTTCTCCTCTTCCGTCTCTCCTACCCGAACTTCCGGGTAGGAGTGGGCGGGACCGGGGGAAGCCTTCCAACGTCATCAGTGACATGGTCACTGATGACGTTGGGGTAGTTTCCCCGGTCCCATTCACTCCTACCGGTGGTAGGAGAGAAGGGCAGGAGAACTTTTGCTCTCCTGCAAGTCGCCTTATTGATCTCCCAGCCGATCGGCTGGGAGATCAATAACTGGGGGGACACCAGGAGGGGTCCTGATGTCCCCCACGAGGTCTGAAGTTAAAAAAAAAAGAAATAAAAAAAAAAAAAAAAAAAAAAAAGTTAAGTAACCCTGTGAGTGTCGCAGGGGTCCCCAGCACATTGCTTTGCAATCTGCTGGAGACCCTTGTGGCACTCACAGGGTCATTTCTTTGGGTTTTTTTTTTTTTGTTTTTTTTTTTTTGAAAGACCTCATTGGGGGGATCAGGGGGGATCCTGATGCCCCTCAATGAGGTCTATTATTAAAAAAAAATAAAAAATTTTTTTTAACCCTGTGTGTGCCACAGGGGGGGTCCAATGCACCCCCCCTCCTGTGGCACACACAGGGCTTCTATCATTACTTTGTTACTAGAGATTGTACAAAGTAATAATTAAAAAAAAATTAACCCTCTGAGTGCCAGAAGGGTCCAATGCATTGCTTTGCAATGCGCTGGAGACCCCTTTGGCACTCACAGGGACGTTTATTTTGATTCCTTTTTTTTTTTTTTTTTTTTTTTTTAAGACCTCATTGGGGGGAATCAGAGGGGTCCTGATACCCACCAATGAGGTCCATAATAAAAAAAATGTAAAGAAAAAAAAATTAACCCTGTGTGTGCCACAAGGGGGGCCAATGCAGCCCCCCTTCTGCGGCACACACAGGGCATTTATCATTACTTCATTATCAGAGATTGTTGGGGGGCCATCATGATTGGTCCTGATGGCCCCCCAACAAGCTCTGATTACCAAGTAATGACAAAAAAAAAAAAATTAACCCTCTGAGTGCCACAAGGATCCAATGCATTGCTTTGCAATGCGCTGGAGACCCTTGTGGCACTCTCAGGGTCCCTCTGTTTGTGGATATATATATTTTTTTTACTAAGACCTCATTGGGGAGGGATCAGGGGGTCCTTATGCCCCTCAATGAGGTATATAATAAAAAAAAAAATTAAAACACAAATTAACCCTGTGTGTGCCACTAGGAGGGGAGTTCAATGCCGACCCACTTCCTGTGGCACACACAGGACTTTTTATCATTACTTTGTGATCAGAGCTTGTTTGGTGGCCATCTGAATACAAAGTAACGATAAAAAAAATTAACCCTTTGTGTGCCACAGGGGCCCAAATGCATTGCTTTGCAATCCACTGGACCACCCCCTTTATTTTTTATTTAGACCTCATTGTATGGGTTCTGATGCCCCCAACGAGGTCTACACAAAAATACTGTGGGAAAAAGCCCCAAAAAATGCACGTGCCACAGGAGGGAGGGGGTCCAACACAGTGCTTTGTATGAGGGGACATACATTGCACACTGGTAGTCACAGATCTCCCATACACACTATCAAACACTGCCCCACCATCACCACCATGCTTGCTCCTCTGCTCATACCCACACACACTACCTAATCCCTCACCCTCCCACATACTTTGTTACACTTGTAGTCACAGGTCCGCACGTACACAGGCTGACGCCCTAGCTTCTTTCATCTGTTATCCATAAAATCACACATACACTGTTTGCTTTACCATTTCTGTTTCACTGGTAGCTACGCTCCTGTAGCGTAAATTGGTATGTCAACCCACAGCAGTGGGGTACCATTTTTCTTAGGCTGGCAAGAAGTCCTCCTAGGAAATCCCACGCCATTGAACCATTTTAGTATCTTTGAAGTGACTGATGTGTAAAACAATTTTTTTTTCCTGTAGCACCACATTCTGGAAATAGTTGTGCCAACTAACTTAGGGGTAAAAAGGCAAGTGACCCCTCATTAGATGCGGCAGGTTGTCTTCTTTCCAAAATGGTATGGTTTATCTACCTTTTCTTCAATTCTGAATGTGTTATAGCCATTTTTGTACAGGCAAGTCACATTTGAGAAAATGTTAGAAACATCAGAGGTTGTAGTAGGTGTAGTTTTCTACTTCTAGCACCCCCTAAGGTAGGTCAACTCATACCAATGGGGTGTCGTTTGACTCCTAAGAGCACTAGCTAATGAATGCAGTTGAAAATTCCATGGTTTTTACAAAGTTCCATACATTTGAAGGGGCAGAAATGTAAGAAAATGCCTTTTTTTTCACTAGCGCCACCTCCTGGAAGCATTTGTGCATACCAGCCTTTGGGTAAGAAGGCAAGTGACCCCTCATTAGATGCGGAAGGTTGTTTTCTTTCCAAAATGGCATTGTTTCTCTACCTTTTCTGCATATCTATTATGGTTATAACCATTTTAGTGCAAGCAGATAATTTCAAAAACAAAAGTGTCAGGTTTACGTAGGTGTTCCTAGCACCCACATATTGTATGTTAACCCACACAAATAGGCTACCATTTTTCTCATGTTGGTAGCAGGTACTGAATACAGCAGGAAATGTTATGGTTTTCAAAGATTTTAGTATCTTTGAAGTGGTGGAAATGTAAAAAAACATGTATTTATTCCCATAGCGCCACCTTTTGGAAATATTTGTGCACTTCAGCCCAGGGGGTAGAAAGGCAAGTGACCCCTCAATTGATGCGGGAGAATGTCTACTTTCCAAAATGGTATACCTTTTATACCTTTCCTTCATGTCTCTAACAGTTATGGACATTTTAGTACAAGCCGCCATTTTCGAAGAAGCAAACAGGTAGGTGTAGTGATGTGCTTCTGGCACCCCTAAGGTAGGTCGACTCATTCCAGTGGGGTGTCATTTTTCTCCTAAGAGCACTAGCTAATGAATACAGTTGGAAATGCCATTGTTTTCACAAATTTCAGTACATTTGAAGGGGCAGAAATGTATGAAAATGCCATTTTTTTTCATTAGCGCCACCTTCTGGAGGCATTTGTGCACTCCAGGCTTGGGGTAACAAGGCAAGTCACCCATCATTAGATGCAGCAGGGTGTCTTCTTTTCAAAATGGTATGGTTTGTGTACCCTTTCTTCACTTCTGTAGTTGTTATAACCATTTGGGTACAGACAAGTAATGTTTGAGAAAATGTTAGAAACATTTGAGGTTGTAGTAGGTGTCGTTTTGCACTTCTAGCGCCCCCTGTGGTAGCTGAACTCATACCAATGGGGTGTCATTTTTCTCCTAAGAGTGCTAGCTAATGAATACAGTTGGAAATGCCATGGTTTACACAAATTTCCGTACATTTGAAGGGGCAGAAATGTATGAAAATGCCTTTTTTTTCATTAGCGCCACCTTCTGGAGGCATTTGTGCACTTCAGGCTTGGGGTAACAAGGCAAGTCACCCATCATTAGATGCGGCAGGGTGTCTTCTTTTCAAAATGGTATGGTTTGTGTACCCTTTCTTCACTTCTGTAGTTGTTATAACCATTTGGGAACAGACAAGTAATGTTTGAGAAAATGTTAGAAACATTTGAGGTTGTAGTAGGTGTCATTTTGCACTTCTAGCGCCCCCTGAGGTAGTTGAACTTATACCAATGGGGTGTCATTTTTCTCCTAAGAGTGCTAGCTAATGAATACAGTTGGAAATGCCATGGTTTTCACAAATTTCAGTACATTTGAAGGGGCAGAAATGTAAGAAAATGCCTTTTTTTTCCATTAGCGCCACCTTCTGGAGGCATTTGTGCACTTCAGGCTTGGGGTAACAAGGCAAGTCACCCATCATTAGATGCGGCAGGGTGTCTTCTTTTCAAAATGGTATGGTTTGTGTACCCTTTCTTCACTTCTGTAGGTGTTATAACCATTTGAGAACAGACAAGTAATGTTTGAGAAAATGTTAGAAACATTTGAGGTTGTAGTAGGTGTCATTTTGCACTTCTAGCGCCCCCTGAGGTAGTTGAACTCATACCAATGGGGTGTCATTTTCCTCCTAAGAGCGCTAGCTAATGAATACAGTTGGAAATGCCATGGTTTTCACAAATTTCAGTACATTTGAAGGGGCAGAAATGTAAGAAAATGCCTTTTTTTTCATTAGCGCCATCTTCTGGAGGCATTTGTGCACACCAGGCTTGGGGTAAGAAGGCAAGTTACCCCTCATTAGATGCGACAGGTTGTCTACTTTTCCGAAATATATAGTTTTATATAGTTATTCCACTGTTTTAGGGTAGTTTTACCACAAAAACCCTAGAATGTGCATATTAGTTTATAAAGTTGAAAATGTCATTTTGCGCTGCTGGTGATAAGGGTTCTAAGGTAGCCATGGACTATACAAATTTGGTATTTTTTTACTCGGGGGACTTGGGGCTTTTTCAAATAATTGAAACTTTTTCAATCAAGGTAAATGTTTTTGATACATATTATGTGATTTTAGGAAAATGAGTAAATTTTAACTTTTTTTTGTCATTATGACATCATAGCTTTTTGCACAATGTAAAATTCTCTTCATGTAAGGTACCACGAGAAAGCTCAATTCGTTCTGAAAAAAAACAATGTATAGTTTTCCATATGTAACTAAAAATCCCCAGAGGAAATCAAGCCTAAACAGAAGGATAGCAAAAATGCTGAAAAAGTGTCTGGCCTGCAGGGTACAGGAAATGGCCCAAGCCTCTGGCACTGAAGGGGCTAATGTCATTTTCAAATATACAAAAAAATATCAACGTGATTGGTCCGCTTTAAATCAATGGGATTTTGGGACAGTTGGTTTGACCCATAATTGTTCATCTTTAACTTCCTAAATACAAGCCCATATCATTATCTACTCTTAGAACAGCATCTGGTAGTTCATGATAGTTGTCCTTTAACCAACTATGTCATTCTCTGACCTTTCTGACTTATTGTAGTACCTTTAAAGGGGCAGTAAACTTTTTTTATGAAAACATATTTTACAGAGCATTTCCTGCTGAATAAAACAAGGTCACTCCCACTGCTGTCAGATGTTTTATTCAAAAAGTATATCCGTTCAAATAACCAGGAAGTGAATTTACTGTGTTCACTTCCTGATAGTTCTAACTGACAGAAAGTGAATTTACTGTGTTTACTTCCTGATAGTTCTAACTGACAGGAAGTGACAGAAGTTTCTATCACATTCTATAGAGAACTGTATGTCTCTGACTTTCCTTCCTCTCCATTAGAATCTAACAGGAAATCTAATTAGAATTTGACCACTAGAGGGCACTGCTAATGTAAAAAAAAAAAAACCATGGGTTTAAACTGTAATAACTCTGGAAATATAAATTTCTCGTCAGTGGGAGTACCCTTATTTTACTCAATAGGAAAATCCCTACAATATATATTTTTTCATAAAAAAAGTTTACTGCTTCTTTAAACTCTCTTAGCCTTACATTTGGAGTAGGCACCTTTGGCGCTCCAGCCGTCGAAGACAACAAGCACCACTGGATGGTTGGGGATGATGGGAGCTGTAGTTCTCAACAGATGAAGTGACAAAGGTTGCCTACTCCTGCTGTAAACGTTTGTTGATATAATTTGCATTGTTCACAAAATAATACCTCAATTTAAACATATAAATAATACTTACTGTGTATTCATCATTCTGCAGGATGATATGGGAATGAGCTACTCAGAGCTCTCCGTGTATGGAAAATTAAGAAAAATCATGAAGAATGGACCTTACAGCATGTTCTGTAAACTCTTATTGCTATGGCAGAAGGCCTGCTCACCAAGACAGGTAAAAACAAAACACTGATAATTTAACCCTTTGAGTTAAAGCAATGCGTTCCATACCCCTCTGGCACTCAAAGGGTTAAGCCAAAGGAATCCCTCTTAACCCCTTAAGGACCACCAGTCCAGAGAAGTTACCTTCCCTTAAGGACTGCTTTTATCCTTGCTGACGCGCCGGCACACATGACCTGTTGTTTGTACCAGCGCACTGAGCAGGGGTTTGCGAGAGACCACTCCAGTCTTGGAGCTGTCAATTTCAGATCCCGCTTTGCTTACAGCACTACCGCAGGAGCACTGTAAGTAAAAAGTTTGTGACATGCTAAGACTGTCAATTAACGACTGGCCGTGGGCCGCTCAGCCAGCAGTTAAAGGGACAGCAATGTTTCACAAAAACTGCAGCACCAATTCGTCATAGTATTTGGACCATGGAGAGTGTTATTTCATTACTGTCAGAGTTGTAGTTCAAGAGTAATTGAATGATAAAGTATCCCCCTCCTGCCCCTTTTACCTAGTGTAAGCCGCCTCCCCTCAGATGTGGAATCTGGTCTTAAGACCAGACAGGTCACAGCAAGGGACAATCATCTTACTGTGATCATAAGGAAAACCCTGTCCCCCTTGACAGGTTTTTCATTTTTTACCATTATGGTAATAGAAGATTGTCCCTCTCTGCAAGGGTTTATCTTGCCGAGTTAAAGGGATAGTAATGTTTCACAATAAAAGCAGCTCCAATTAATCTTCCTAGTATTTGGGTCATGGAGAGTGTTATTTCAGTACTGTCAGAGTATCCCCCTCCCGCCCCTTTTACCTAGTATAAGCCACCTCCCCCCAGATGTGGAATCTGGCCCTGGGACCGAACAGCTCACAGCAAGGGACAATCTCCTTACTGTAAACATAAGGAAAACCCTGCCCCCTTGACAGGTTTTTCCCTTATGCTTACTGAAGATTGTCCCTCTCTGTGATCCATGCGGACAGTCTTGCTGCTCTGAGGTGAGCAGTGTTACATCAGTAAAAGGGGCGGGAGATGAATACTTTATCATTCAGTTACTCTTGAACTACATCTCCGACAGTATTGAAATAACACTCTCCATGGCACAAATACTATGAAGAGTAATTGGAACTGATTTTATTGTGAAACATTACTATCCCTTTTTTTTGCGCATCCAATTCAGGGGTCCTCGAACGGTGTGCAGCCACATGGGGACCCCTGAATTCTATGACATGCCAGGACCGTCACTGGTCCTTAAGTGCAGAACTGCCGTGACGATCCTGGTACATTATGGGTCCTTAAGGGCTTATGGGTATAAAAGATGATGGTGGTCTTGGCACATCACAGGTCCTTAAGGAGTTAATAATGACCCCCATTCACTTTGCCATGGCCAATAAATCCTAATGGTCTGTAAAAATATTGCCACTGTGTCATTATTCAAGAGATGACATATTCAGTCAGTCCTAGATGTCATGTCCATGGAAACACACATGACAATCGCTGGAAGTTTTTTCATACTAAAAAATGCAGAGTATATCAGCCTACCGAAGACCAGAAGTGTGTGTGATGCATTATGAGTACCATGTGGAGTAGGCGGAGTCTCTGTCCTGTGGTCCAGCTAGCAACTGGCATATCTGCTTCCATTGACATGACCTCCAGGACTGATTTGAAGATGTTATCTATTGAACAAAGCCACAAGGACAAAACTCATAAGGGCCATTGGGATTTATTGGACATAGTAAGGTAAGTGGGCAGTTATTATTAGGCGGTGTTACTTCTTCTTTAAAGTTTAATTTAAACTCTATTTTCATAAGGTTTAACCTTTTGAGTGACCGAAAGGTATCCAACGCATTGCTTTGCAATACGTTAGATACCTCCCTGGCACACAGAGGGTTAAAACATACATTATTATTATTATTATTATTTTTTGTTCAGCCATGTTCTGCAGGTTAGATATATCAGATCTGGGATAGTTCTTTCTTGGACACCCAGCTATTGGGGATGGAAATTCCCATCATCCCCAACAAGGGGGTAGATGCACTAAGTGGTGATAAAGAGGTGGTAAAGTGGATATAACTTCTTCAGTGATATCCCTTCTCCAATTCCTATGTTATTCTATGGAGCCTATGTAATGCGATCTCCAAAGTCAGAGAGATCTTAGTACATTGGCTCCTTAGAGAAGTCATCTCTGCTTTATCATTCTTTATCGCGCTTTAGTGCATAACCCCCCTGTTCTTTGCTGGTTGGGGTTGATGTGTTATAGTTTCCAATAAGCAGAGGGCTAAAAGTTGACTACCCCTGCACTTACCCATAAATGGATGTGGTTTTATGGTTTTGAAAAAGGATATCCTAGAACTGGAGAAGGTACAGGGAAGAGCAACAAAATTAATCAAAGGAATAGAGGACTTGACGTATGAGGAACGACTAGACAAACTTGGTTTATTTACGCTAGAGAAAAGACGACTAAGAGGAGATGTTATCACATTGTTCAAGTATATGAGAGGTCAATACAAGGATCTCTGTGGTGAGCTATTCATTTCAAGGCCTGATCAAATGACATGTGGACACACTTTGAGATAAGGGGAAAGGAGATTTAGACTTCAACAGAGGAAATGTTTTTTTACAGTAAGGAATGTCAAGTTAATGAATCCCTTGCCCAAGGATGAGGCAAGGGTTGAACTTGATGGACTTATGTCTTTTTTCAAACTGATTTAATATGTTACTATGTGAAAAGTGGGTAAAGCATTTGTTATGCCAGATGTAACTGCTGGAAGTTGCACTCTGTATGCGACTTGCTGTATGATTTGATAGACTTGTGTGATTGGTGGAATTCAGAAACATAAATCCACCTGGATACTAAAGATATCTCCATCACATTACTATTAGGCCCCTTTCAATAGGTGACATTGTCACAGCAACAGAAAAATCATGAGAAAAAGTGTAGACGTTGTGAATCATCGTGTCACGTGGGTCAGTTCACAAAGGCAAGATGATCTACATCTAGCGCAGAGAGATGCAGCATGACACAGATTTCATCAGATGGTGTGATAATGCAGCTACAAATCTGAAGTATTGATTTCAATGGAATCATAATGGAATTGCATTAAAATTGCCTAAATGGTGCAGGTAACAGTATTTTTCCCTGTGATTTTATCACTTCTATTTCTATTGAGAGAACGGAATGCTGGGAAATTCCTGCTACACTATAGCACAAAAACACAAACATTTTCAGTTGCTACAAAAAGTCGTACTACAAAGTCACATGTGTTAAAGAACCCTTATACTGCATTGACCACGTCCATCAGCCTACATTTGGGCATGGCCAGCACAATCCTCTCACTTTTTTACCAGACATCCTCTTCTGGTTTATCGTGCTTGGTTTATATATTCCTGTATTGGTTAGTTAATAAATTAGATTATCAAGTTTATTTATATGTTTATAGTCCCCTTTACTAGTCAGTATTTTAACCCTTTGATGCTTGGGAGGGCTCTAGGGTGCTGCTTTGGAATCAGTTAGACACCTCTTTTGAATTCAAGGAGAATAATATAGACTAAGGGTATTTTCGTTGTAGGGAACAGTGGGTGGTGCTGACAGATGGGGTTATGAGAGCGTGTGGCCACAGGCAAGTTTAAGTGTGCCTAGAGTGCCTTACTAGGGTGACCACATTTCCAATCTGCCATTCCGGGACAT
This sequence comes from Rhinophrynus dorsalis, assembly GCA_037306005.1. Classification (NCBI taxonomy): domain Eukaryota; kingdom Metazoa; phylum Chordata; class Amphibia; order Anura; family Rhinophrynidae; genus Rhinophrynus; species Rhinophrynus dorsalis. The sequence goes on from CM074722.1 coordinate 471,031,480, forward strand.
GTGGTCACCCTACTTTAGTCTCCCAACAAAATAAAAAAAAATAGAAATTAAAAACAAGTAAGCACACAAACCAGTGTACATATATTTATATACAGGACTAGATAAGTCTTTTGTTGTGGTGAGCGCAGCGCCACACACACACACACACAAAACTACCTTTGTCTCCAGTTTGTAATGCCAGTCAGTGCCACTGCCACACCACTCAGCATCATCTCTTCCTCACGCTATTCCTCCACTCGGCATCCTCCCTTCCCCTACACTGCTCTGCTCAGCATCATCTCTTCCTCACGCTATTCCTCCACTCGGCATCCTCCCTTCCCCTACACTACTCCGCTCAGCTTCCTCTCTTCCCGCTCATAGAAAGCGAGGGGAGTTCCTCCTGATATGTGGATACCGGCTGGTGACGCCAGACGCAGCAGCAGTCCAGCACTTACTCAAATTGATGCTGCGCAACTCCGCACCCGGCCGCCAGCCATACGTACATACCCCATGTCAGCAGGCTCAGCAGAGCCACAGCAGCCAGGCAGGGAGTCCTCTCTAATGTGGAAATTGTGGCAGAGACTGTAAGTTCTGTGGGTGGCATGGGTTTTGGTTTATTCCGGGACTCTTTATTGTCCCGGTGGAGGGTGACCCAGGACACGGGACCCAGACCTCAAATAAGGGACAGTCCTGGGCATTCCGGGACACGTGGTCACCCTATGCCTTACCTTTTTCCCTTTTTCAGCCTCATCAGCTCTGTTACTATGTTACCTAGGAAAGCCTAAGAAGTAAATCCAGCCCTGCTTAGTTATGTAGGAGCTTTAGTAGACGTTCAGTCAATTGAAGATAATATAATGTATAAAAAGAGTACAGTCATTTGGTGTGGTTAGAAAAAACAGAAACTTTACATGCTTTTTAAACATTATGCATACAATATGCTGGTAAAACCAGCCCTTCGAGTCTCAGTATAATGTAAATATTTATACTTTCTCTTCAAGGTTGCAGAAAAGGTCAAGTTCTTCTTCAGGATGTACTCAATGAACAGACACAAAATGACCACACTACCGCCGTCATATCATGCCGAGAGCTATAGTCCTGATGATAACCGCTTTGACCTACGTCCCTTCCTGTACAACACGGCATGGACCTGGCAATTCCGTTGCATTGATGAGGAGGTATGTTTGTACTTTTGCAAATTAAATGTTATCTGCAAAGCATAAGGGGATCGTGTAATTAATGTTTGCAGGGTCTGAGTCCATGGATGCGGTTGTGATGGGGTTGGACATTCAAGTGGACCCATTGATCACAAGGCCTCAGCAGGTTTTAGTTACTCTATTGAGAGTCTTGTGTTAGGGGGCCACAAATTGTTTGAACCAGAGCCATCCAATGAACAGAACACTATTTCCAAGCTTTTTAGTTTTAGTGAAATAGTAACATTGGTTTTAATAAAATAATTTTGGCTTTTTGCTACAATTGTTTTTATAGCAAATTTACCATTAGTAGTATATTTTAGTGTGAGCCTTAACCTTGTTTTGAATATCTAAGATTGGGTTCTCCATTAAGTCCTACTTTTCCTGATTTATAGTCAGGGGAAGTTGCTCAGTCACTGACAAATACTGGAATGCTCTTATCGGAGATTGTATCAAGTAGAAACAGATATATAGTCTCTGTAAGTCATGGTGTGTGTGTGTGATGTTTAGGTGTGTTTTTCTGTGTATACACGTGGGTGGATGTATGCATTTGTTTGTGTGTTTATTTGATCCATCTCTCCTCCTCTTTGATATATATATAGGGTGCCGATACCAGCATTTGCGCGAGTACTTGTACTCGTGCAAATGCGGCCAATGCCAGCACCGATACCCTGTGTCAGGGTCAGTGCTGCAGTGAGGGAGCCCGGGGAGCTGCTCACAGTGCTCCCCAGTCGCCTCTCTCCCTCCTGTAGCGTTGGAGCATTGCCACGGGTTACCATGGCAATGCTCAGACGCTGATTTCTGCCAGGGTTCGCGAGAGAACAGCGAGCACCCAGCAGAGGAGGGTAAGGGAGGCAAGATGGGACATTGAGTGGGTGGTGAAAGAGGCAGAGAGGGGGGCCAAGAGGGAGAAAGAGGCAAACGGGACTAAGAAAAAAAAAAAAAAGAGGCAAAAGGAGGAAAGATCAGGAGACAAAAGGAGGGGGACCAAGAAAAGGCAAAAAGGAGGGTGATCAGGAGAGAGAGGCAAAAGTGTGGGATCAAGAGTCAAGGAGGGGGACAAAGGGGGATCAAAAGGGAGAGAAAAAGCCAAGGCAAAAGGAGGGAGCTCAAGAGGGGGAGAATGAAGTAAAAGGTGGGAATCAAGAGGGGGAGAAAGAGGCAAAAGGGGACAGTCAAGAGGTGGTGTGTGTATGTACGTGTGTGTGTGTGTGTGTGTGTGTGTATATTTCAAGTACTCACCAATACTTTTTTTGCGGTCATTTGCCAGTTTTCCAAGTACCTAAAGCATATATATATTCGGTACTCATACTCGGTCTTAAAAAAAGTGGCATCGGTGCATCTCTAATTAATATATATATAAAATAAACAGGACTCAAAATTTCAAGTGCTGAGCTACTAGCCAGGCCTGAAAAGTTACTCGCCACCAGTTTACACACTTAGCCCCACCCATATCCCTGCCTCTAACCCCACCCATATCCCCACCTTTAACCCCACCCATCTCATGGTCTGACAATAACACCACTGTAAAAGACCAGGCTATAGAGGTACTTCTAACAAAACTTCAAGTTCCAGCTGCAGTAACTTGTGAATAAAACATCTATCAACAGTTGCAGATTCCATGTTTTAATCAGTAGGATAAACTCTGAATTATATTTTTTCAATATTAAGCTTTAAAATTGTTTTAAAGCACTGGGCAACTAATGATTTAACCTGATGAGATCAGCCTCGTGGAGTCAGCAAATACCAAAGATCAATGTTTTTCAAAACAACAATAATTTCCATTTCCATTGCTAAAAGTGCAATAGGAATATCCTTTGACCCTCTGTATATTAAAGGTATTAGAAGTATGTACTCAGAATTTATATATTTCATGTGAAGTACAGGTTGGTGAACAGTACAATTTTTCTGTTGAGAAATTACTTGGGGAAAAAAACACAATTTCTTTCTTTTTCCAGGAAATTTCCCACAAATATAAAAAAAGTTAATCTTTTCAGCCCCAAAAAGTGTTCCTTGACATCTTTGCCATTTTTCACCTATATTTACCAAGATTAAAAAATACTTGAAAAATGCAAAGTGACAAAAGTACTTCATGAGAACAATTTTAAAATACTGCTATCCTGTACATGTAGGGGTGGACTGACAGCACCCAAGGCCCCCGGGTAAATGGAGGTCATGGGCTCCCTTTACCCCATCCCCATTATGCCCCCCCCACACATTTATACCTCACCCCTGTGTTATTGCTCGAGTGCACTGTCCAGGCCCACCACCTTTTGCTAATTTTATACCTGGCATTAACTCTTTTAGTGCAAGAGAGGTATCCAACGCATTACAACACAATGTGTTGACTACCTCTTTGGCACTCAAAGGGTTAATGCTGTGAAGTAAAGGAAGTGATACCACAGAGATTACAATTGCAATAGAATTACACTAATGATACCACAGGGCATACAGCTGAAATGGAGATTACCTTAAAAGGGAATTGGAACTAAACAATACCACAGCTTACAAGTTATACCACTGAGCTTGTAGTTAAGATGGAGCTACACTAGTATTGTAGCTTCATTTCAATTGTAAGCTCTGTGGCATGAGTTTTGTTGCTCCATTTCAATTGTAAGCACTGTGGTATCACACAACACACTATCCCCCACGTTACTCCTTTTGTATGACACAAACACATACACAGACACTGATGGAACAGAGCAACACTGAAGAAAGTGCAAGTGTCTTCATGGTGGTAGCTTTCTGTAGCCTTACATTTCTGTTTTGCGCTTGCTCTAATTATTTAAAAGTACTGACTGAGCACATGTGAATCATTTACTCAGGACTGAAACAGAAATGTAAAGCTTCAGAACCCATTACCCACAGTAGAGACACTTGCACTTTGTAACATGGTAATGTCATTGGACTGGCCAGAAAAGCATCTTCTAGGCCTGCTAGAGTTACTGCTCATCACTGCTGGAACTGGAACCAGAAGCCAATAGCAAGATATGACATAGGATGACCAGAGAAGTAGACTTGCCAGAGCTTTTTCTAAGTGAGGTCACCCCCTATGATGCAGTGGGCACAAGCAGGGGGGTCACACAATTCAGCAATCCAAGAGGAAAGGGGCTGCAAGAAGATGCAGTGGCTGCAGGCCCCCTGGGACACCAGGCGCATGTGTAGTTACTCTGCTGCTTCCAACTAGAGTAACCAAATTTTCACTGTGCCATTGAGGAAAACTACCAAGACAAGTGCTGCAGAGTACTTGTGGACTCTAGTGCGCCAGTACACAGTGTATGTGCACAACTTGTTGTAAAATATTTTAATATGGGTCATAAGCATAAAAGGCACAGGAATGCTGGATTGCAGGGAAAGGTGCCATTTTCATACAGCATACCTCCCATCATTTCAAATGGCCAAAGAGGGACACCGAGGGTGTGGCTGGTGGGTGGGGCATTACCAAGAATTTTTTTTAGGTTATTTTGTGACCTGTTGGCATCTCTTTCAGTAACTGAATACATTTTTTTTAGAGCAGGACCAAATAGTTTTATTTACACATTCACAGACTCTTTTATAAACACATACACTGAAGTTTAATATGAGTTCTATTGCCATAGAGCAGTGTCATACACTTATATACATACCACACAGTCTGATAACTTGGTGTGTGTGTGTGTTTACAGCAGTGAAAATACTGTGCCAGTGCACATCCATATTCACTCACTATGCCTGCATAGTGAGCTTTTGGTGACATATAATATGGGCCTAGTATGAAATTACTGCTACCACATGAGAATACCCTAATAAGCAAGTCCTGACAGTAGCAATGGTGGAGGGGGGCTGTAAAAGCTTCACAGCGGAAAGCACTTTGCCTGGAAACAGCCTGGGCCAGTTTAAGTACTATTTACGTGCTCTGGTTTATTTTTTTGCATCAAATAAGCAACTCTTGTTTAGTGGGCTGTGTAAAATGCTGGCATTGTTTTAGGCATGACATGCCCCGTTTAACAAACTTGTTGTTTGGCTAGAAATGTCCTGAGAGAAAGAGGGAGGTGAGGAGTGAAGTGGTGTAGGGCCTATTACAGAAAGTATCCTGTGATCAACTGAGGAGCATCATCTGATGAATTTGTATCCGTGTCCTCGTGTAACCGCTTTCTTTAACCCTTTGAGTGCCAGAGGGTTACAAAACACATTGCAATGCGTTGCGTACCCCTCTGGCACTCAAGGGGTTAAAGTCGTGATTGTCTGAGGGGCGAGGAAGGCATAAAATGGCTCCCAGCTGTGCTGGATTGCGGGGATGGCAAGGGCACATAATCCTGAGCACTGTGTAGGAAGATATGCACACCCCCGCTGGCCGCTAAATCAATTCTGAATGGATCTCTAGGTATTTCAAATTAAGGTGTACCTGGTCAGAGATAACCGCCGATTCTGCCATTCTTGTTTCCGTTACACTACACGCCACCCCCATACTCACTCTGCTTCTACAGAGGAATACATTCAAAAAGAGGACAAGGTGGATTATGGGGCATATGCTGCGTGACTTGCTGCAGACCAATCAATGGATTTTCAGTGTCTCTTTGCCGCTTAAGCAAAGCGGCTGAGAGAATGCCTCATTTTTGATAAGGATGCCGAATCAGGCTGGGGTGAACCCTGGAAAGCGGGATATTAAGTTAAGGTGGCAGGGCAGTGGCTTCAATTTCCACTCACCCTCACTCAATTTCTCCTCGCCAAATGCGAGGAGGCGAGTGGAAATTTTGAGCCATGCTCTTGCCACCCTCCCCCCAAATCCAGCACAGCCGGGAGCCATTTTATGCCTTCCTCACTTCTCACACAATCGCGACTTTAACCCTTTGAGTGCCAGAGGGGTACACAATGCATTGCAATGTGTTTTGTACCCAGGGCCGGTGCAAGGATTTTTTTTATACACAGGCGAAGGTGCATTTTGATGCCCCCCCGACACGGACACAATCCCCTGCCCCGCCCACATATTCACCTCCACACTCTCCCCACCTCCAAATTGCCCCTTCCACAATGCTCCCTTCATCTCCACATTGCCCCTTCCACAATGCCCCCTTATCTCCACATTGCCCCTTCATCTCCACAATGTCCCTTCCACATTGCCCCTTCATCTCCACAATGCCCCCTTCAACTCCACAATGCCCCCTTCACATTGCCCCTTCATCTCCACAATGACCCCTCCACATTGCCCCTTCATCTCCACAATGTCCCCTCCACAATGCCCCTTCATCTCCACATTGACCGTTCCACAATGCCCCCTTAACTCCACATCACCCCTTCATCTCCACAATTCCCCTTCACAATGCTTCCTTTATCTCCACAATGCCCCCTCCACATTGCCCCTTCATCTCCACAATTCCCCCTCCACACTGACCCTTCCATAATGCCCCTTCATCCCCCTACCATGAGTCCCTGGTGGTCTAGCGGCGTGCCACAGCTTAGAGCTCTGTGCCTCCTTCGGCACAGAGCGGAGGCTCCCGCGCGCTGCTCTCAGTAATGCAGAGCGCTGAGAGATGATGTCATCTCTCAGCGCTCTGTATTACTACAGAGCCTGGGTCTCTCTGCGGTGTGTAACATAGATGCTGCGAGGGAGCTCTGATTTACACTACCAAGCGCTCCCTCGCTGCGTCTTTGTAACACACCGCAGAGAGACCCAGGCAGATATATATGTAATAAAAAAAAAAAAAAAAAAGTACCTCTTTTCGGCGCCCCTCCATTGCGGCGCCCTAAGGCAGCTGCCTGTTCTGCCTTAATGGAAGCGCCGGCCCTGTTTGTACCCCTCTGGCACTCAAAGGGTTAAGGAAAAGCGGTTACACAAGCACACGGATACAAATTCATCAGATGATGCTCCTCAGTTGGTCACAGGATACTTTCTGTAATAGGCCCGACACCACTTCACTCCTCACCTCCCTCTTTCTCTCAGGACATTTCTAGCCAAACAACAAGTTTGATAAACGGGGCATGTCATGCCTAAAACAATGCCAGCATTTTACACAGCCCACTAAACAAGAGTTGTTTATTTGATGCAAAAAAATAAACCAGAGCACGTAAATAGTACTTAAACTGGCCCAGGCTGTTTCTGGGCAAAGTGCTTTCCGCTGTGAAACTTTTACAGCCCCCCTCCACCACTGTTACTGTCAGGACTTGCTTATTAGGGTATTTTCATGTGGTGGCAGTAATTTCATACTAGGCCCGTATTATATGTCACCAAAAGCTCACTATGCAGGCATAGTGAGTGAATATGGATGTGCACTGACACAGTATTTTCACTGCTGTAAACACACACACACCAACTTATCAGACTGTGTGGTATGTATATAAGTGTATGACACTGCTCTATGGCAATAAAACTTATATTAAACTTCAGTGTATGTGTTTATAAAAGAGTCTGTGAGTGTGTAAATAAAACTGTTTGGTCCTGCTCTAAAAATGTATTCAGTCAGTACTTTTAAATAATTAAAGCAAGCACTGAACAGAAATGTAAGGCTACAGAAAGCTACCATCATGAAGTTATTTGCACTTTCTTCAGTGTTGCTCTGTTCCATCAGTGGCTGTGTATGTGTTTGTGTGATACAAAAGGAGTAACGTGGGGGATAGTGTGTTGTGTGATACCACAGTGCTTACAATTGAAATGGAGCAACAAAAGTCATGCCACAGAGCTTACAATTGAAATGGAGCTACAATACTAGTGTAGCTCCATCTTAACTACAAGCTCAGTGGTATCACTTGTGTATCCCCAACTCATGTGTAAGCTGTGGTATTGTTTAGTTCCAATTCCCTTTAAGGTAAGCTCCATTTCAACTGTATGCCCTGTGGTATCATTAGTGTAGCTCCATTGCAATTGTAAGCTCTGTAGTATCACTTTCTTTACTTCACAGCATTAACCCTTTGAGTGCCAAAGAGGTAGTCAACACATTGTGTTGTAATGCGTTGGATACCTCTCTTGCACTAAAAGAGTTAATGTCAGGTATAAAATTAGCAAAAGGTGGTAGGCCTCTCGAGCAATAACACATGGGTGAGGTATTAATGTGGGGGGGGGAGCATAATGGGGATGGGGTAAAGGGAGCCCATGACCTCCATTTACCTGGGGGCCTTGGGTGATGTCAGTCCACCCCTACATGTACAGTATAGCAGTATTTTAAAATTGTGCTCATGAATACTTTTGTTACTTTGCATTTTTCAAGTATTTTTTAATCTTGGTAAACATAGGTGAAAAATGGCAAAGATGTCAAGGAACACTTTTTGGGGATAATGAAAAGATTAACTTTTTTATATTTGTGGGAAATTTCCTGGAAAAAGAAAGAAATTGTGTTTTCCAAGTAATTTCTCAACAGAAAAATTGTACTGTTCACCAACCTGTACTTCACATGAAATATATAAATTCTGAGTACATACTTCTAATACCTTTAATATACAGAGGGTCAAAGGATATTCCTATTGCACTTTTAGCATTGAAAATGGAAATTGTTGTTTTGAAAAACATTGATCTTTGGTATTTGCTGACTCCACAAGGCTGATCTCATCAGGTTAAATCATTAGTTGGCCAGTGCTTTAAAATAATTTTAAAGCTTAATATTGAAAAAATATAATTCAGAGTTTATCCTACTGATTAAAACATGGAATCTACATCTGTTGATAGATGTTTTATTTGCAAGTTATTGCAGCTGGAACTTTAATTTTTATTAGAAGTACCTCTATAGCCTGGTCTTTTACAGTGGTGCTATTGTTAGACCATGGGATGGGTGGGGTTAAAGGTGGGGATATGGGTGGGGTTAGAGGTGAGGATATGGGTGGGGCTAAGTGTGGAAACTGGTGGCGAGTAACTTTTCAGGCCTGGCTAGTAGCTCAGGACCTGAAATTTTGAGCCCTGGGCAAGAGCACATAATCTTGAGCATTGTGTAGGAACATATGCACACCCCCGCTGGCCGCTAAATCAACTCTGAATGGATCTCTATGCATTGCAAATTAAGGTGTACCTGGTCAGAGATGACTGCCGATTCTGCCAGTCTCATTTCCAATGCACTACACGCCGCCCCCATACTCACTCTGCTTCTACAGAGGAATACATTCAAAAAGAGGACAAGGTGGATTATGGGGCATATGCTGCGTGCGTATGCACACATCTAGTGACTTGCTGCAGACCAATCAATGGATTTTCAGTGTATCTTTGCTGCTCAAGCAACGCAGCTGAGAAAATGCCTCATCTTTGATAAGGGAGAACCCTGGAAAGCGGGATATTAAGTTAATGTGGTAGGACAGCGGGACAGTTGCCAGGCTTGATACAGGGCTTCAATTTCCACTCACCCTCACTCAATTTCTCCTCAACAAATGCGAGGAGGCGAGTGGAAATTTTGAGCCCTATGTGTATGTGTGTGTGTGTGTATGTATGTATATATATATATATATATATATATATATATATATATATATATATATATATATATATATATATATATATATATATATATATAAAATAATATAATATGTGTGTGTGTGTGTGTATATTTGCGTGTCTATTTGAGATATCTCACAACTTCAGCCTATGCCCTTGTTCCCCAGGCCAGTTGTGTGAGTCTGGTTATATTATTTGTATGATAATGCCATGTGATGAGTAATTCTGCGTCTAAAAATAAAAAGAAATTGGGCATAGAATGCAACATTGTGCATAAAAAAAACAAAAAAACAAAAAAAAAAACATTTTTAGGATCAGAAGCCTCCAGCGGCCGTGTGACAAGATGTCAGAGTTCAATCCACCTTGTGACACAAGATAAAGGCATTTTTGTTCTTGGTCACTAATTAACAAGCTGCCTTTTAATATTGTCTCCTGAGGGACATGGTAATATGCACAGATCAAAAGTAGAGAAATTGTGGGACAACCCAAATGCTCCACAAGGACAAGTAAAAATTCCAGTTTCACTGTCGTCCAATACAGGTCACTGGTACTCTGGGAGGCGTAAGTCCCCTTTAATAGGCAGGAACAATTATGCAAATAATTTGCAAGGGGCGGAGCCTCCCCTCTTACTTAAGCCACCTTCTGGCCAGAGCCACTCATATTGATTTGTTCCTGGTGTGCTTCCACACCAGGTAGAGAACATCTATGCATCTTAGTATTTTATTATTTTTTATTCAAATATGGAATACCACCATTAGGAGGGTGACCATGGCTGTGAATTGCCCTCTTTAAAGTGGCTGGTGCAGCTTCCAGGGATTTTCTGTGGACCTATACCCTGAAGAGGGGACAGCTTGTGTTAAGCAGCTCCCCTGTTGGGGAATTTACCTCTCGTTCTTTCCCTCCCTATCATGGTCACCTGAAGACAGAAGTCAGCAAGGAAGGTGAGTCACCCATTGAGTGCTGAAGGTCCACTTGTCCCCACAGTGTCCCTTTGATGGGCTTGTATTTGGGAGTTTTAATACACTCCAGCACTCATAGGGTGTTTTTATTGCATTATTACTGTTTATGCAATTTCTGTGTTATTCTCTGAGTTTTGGAGCATTGGGTATTCTTTTATTTATGTTTCTCATGTGTTTCATGCTTGTTTGGGCACTTTTTAATGTTTTCTTAAACTTTATTAAAAATGGTGTTCCGCGCCTTTAAGCGCGGCTTTTTCCCGCTCAGACGCAAGGGCTCCTTTACTCTCTATGGGAATTCACAGTATGGGACATATCTCTGGAACCGCTTGTCACAGCAACTTCAGAGAGGGCTCATTTTAATTCTAGGCTCCTGCTCTATCATCCGGAATGTGTTTTATTTATGTGAGGTGTTCAGGGGGGCTTTGGGCACTGTTTGGGGTACTTGTAGGGAAAAACTACATTTCCCATGAGCGCTTGGTTCGCGCTCGTTTCTGATTGGCTGTCACGACGGCCGCCATTTTGTGGTACTTTTCCTAGGCGAGTACACTACGCAGGGACCGAGCCTTCTCTCTCCTCAACAGATTAACCCTTCGCTGGCCAGATAAGTCCGTTTTTAGAACATTTCTGGGGTGAAACTTTAATCTTAACACTTTTTCTGGGTGATAGTGTTATTAGTGGGGTATATTGACGCTGTGAGCATGTCTACTTCACTGGAGCTAGGGGCTAGACCCAAGTCTAAGGAGGATGGGGGGTCCGCTACCCCCATGGCGTTTTGCTCCTCTTGCCACATTGGGCTGGATGGCGATAATGTGGGGGATCTATGCCCTAATTGTACTGGTCAAGATAGCAACCCTGGGCTTCCCAGCCACGCTATTGAGCCATCTTGGGTGAGGGAGTTTAAAGCTGCCGCTAGGGATCTCAGATCCACGCTTCAACTCTTTCCCTCTCAGGTACAGGGGGCTCTCCAGGTCTGGCAGACCCCCTCTACTATCAGGACCTCCCTGCCTAAGCCACAGGGAGCTCCTGATATCACTGATTCTTCTGAAGAAGAACTTTTACAGGATTCTGATGCTGAGGAACGTACTGTTATTGAATCTAACAGGTCCATTGGGGACCCCTATGAGTGTGACCCTGAAGTTTCGGCTGAGGGTCTGATCAGAGCGGTTCTGAATACGCTCAACCTTCCTCTGACTCAGGAATCCACTTATGATCCTACTGATGTTTTTCAGAAAAAGCCATCTAAGCCTGTTGTTTGTTTTCCAACTAACCCTACTCTTGCCCGTCTGGTCTCTGAGGCATGGAAGAATCCTGATAGATCTTCCTCTGTCTCCAAAAAGTTTGCCAAACTTTACCCTTTTCCTGAGGCGGAGCTGGCAAAATGGGTTCATCCTCCCAAAGTGGATGCTCCTGTGTCTAGACTATCCAAATCTACTGCTTTGGCTGTCTCAGATGCCTCTGCCTTGCAGGACTGGACGGATAAGAAACTAGAGCTCTCTCTTAAGTCTATTTTTGCCTCCATTGGCACAGCCATGCGCCCTACTTTTGCTGTGGCATGGGTTAATAGAGCTATTGCGGCCTGGACTGAACGACTGACTGAAGCGGTTCGCCAGGATGCGCCTGTATCTGAACAGTTGCAGCTTCTTGCTAATATCACTGAAGCTCAGAACTATGTTGCTGATGCTGCTTTTGATGCTGTGCGCATGATGGCGAGGGCCTCCACTTCTTCTGTGGTGGCTAGACGCGCTCTTTGGCTGAAAATTTGGTCTGCTGATACAGCCTCTAAGAAGGCTTTGCTTTCCTTGCCCTTTCAGGGGAATTTGCTTTTTGGGTCTGAACTCAAAGAAATGATCAGTGAGGCTACTGGCGGTAAAAGTACTCTTCTACCCTCAGTCTTTAAGAAAAAGTTTCCAGCCAAACGCAATCGGTCCTTTCGTTCCTTTCAGACTGAGACACGCTCCTCGGCCCAAACGGGTCCTCCCACTACGCGCTCCTCCTCCAAGCCCAAACAGTCCTGGAGGCCCAAAGTTGCCTCCAAGGCCAAGACCTCCAAGACTGCTTCGGCATGACTCGCCGAACCCGGGTCCGCATCCGGCTGTAGGCGGTCGTCTCCGCATCTTTCGCCGGACTTGGGAGGAGTCAGTGGCGGACCCATGGGTTCTTCAGGTGGTGTCAGAGGGATACAAGATCCCTTTCTCTTCCCTTCCTCCTTTTCGGTTCCATTTTACTCGTCCTTCTCAGGAACCCACAAAAAGGCGTCTGTTCGACGACGCTATTCAGGATCTCTTGGACAAAGAGGTCCTGGAGGCGGTTCCTCAGGGGGACACAGGTTCAGGATTTTATTCCAACCTGTTTGTGGTAGCCAAAAAGGACGGAGGAGCCCGTCCCATCTTGGATCTCAAAGATCTCAATGCCTATGTGGTGACTTCCCACTTCCGCCAGGAGTCCCTGCGCTCTGTGATTGCAGCAATGTCTCCAGGGGAGTTTCTTGCCTCCCTGGACCTTCAGGATGCTTATCTTCACATCCCTATTCATCCAGAGAGCAGGCGGTATCTCAGGATTGCCTGCCACAGGGGACACTTTCAGTTTGCAGCGCTCCCCTTTGGGCTGACTTCAGCCCCTCAGGTCTTCCAGAGGGTGTTGGGCTCCTTGATAGCGGTGCTCCATCAGGATGGGATCAGAGTGACCCCCTACATGGACGATCTCCTACTGAAGGCCTCCTCAGCGGAGCTTCTCCACCAGCAATTACAGATGTGCATGCACACCCTGAACCGTCATGGCTGGATCCTGAATCTGGACAAGTCGGACTTGATTCCATCTCAGAGGCTTCTGTTCCTGGGTCTCCTGTTCGACACTCGCCAATGCATGGTGTTTCTTCCAGAGGACGTGGCTCACCAGATAGCTGTCAGGGTGGCTGGAATTCTGGACCTGGACGTGATTCCAGTTCCGAAGTTGTCGTCCTTAGTGGGGAAGTTCATTTCCACAATCGAAGCAGTACCATTTGCCATGGCCCACTCCAGGGATCTTCAGAGATTCGTGATCCAGACGTGCAAGAATCATCCAGATCATCAACATCTGTCTGTTTCTCTTCCTCCTCATGTCGAGTCGAGTCTGCACTGGTGGTTAGATCTCTCTCATCTCCTGAAAGGGAAATCCTTTCTAGTTCCTCCTTGGACCACAGTCACTACGGATGCCAGCCTTCGGGGCTGGGGTGCAGTCTGGGGTCGCTTCAGTGCTCAGGGGAAATGGGGTCTGGAGGAATCCATGCTCTCCATCAATGTTCTGGAACTTCGAGCTGTCCGGCTGGCCCTGAGGCACTGGGAGTCTCAATTGACCGGTCTTCCGATCAGAGTGGAGTCCGACAATGCCACGGCGGTGGCTTACATCAACAGGCAAGGCGGCACAAGAAGCGGTTCCGCCTGGTGGGAGGTCAAGGATATTTTGTCTTGGGCAGAAGATCACGTGCCTGTCATCTCTGCAGTTCATATTCCAGGCGTGGACAACGTCATGGCAGACTTCCTCAGTCGTCACACCGTCGACAGCGGAGAATGGGCTCTTCACCCAGAGGTGTTTCACATGCTCACTCAACGGTGGGGGATGCCTGTGGTGGATCTGATGGCTACCAGACACAACAGGAAGGTTCCGGTGTTTTGCTCCCGGTTGAGGGACTCCCTTGCTCTAGCAGTGGATGCCTTGTCGATCCCTTGGGACTTCTCCCTAGCTTACATCTTCCCTCCTCTTCCTCTGTTGGTCAGAGTTATCCAGAAGTTGAAGAGGGAACGTTGCCCTGTCATCCTGATTGCTCCAAACTGGCCTCGCCAGTCCTGGTTTCCGGAATTGATGGCCATGTCAGTGAAGGATCCAATTCCACTTCCAGCCCGCCCGGACCTGCTTCTTCAGGGGTATCTGTGGAAAGAGGATGTTCACTCTCTCCATTTGATGGCATGGCGGTTGAATCCTCGATTCTAGCTAAGAAAGGCTTTTCTCCTTCTGTGGTATCGACGATGCTCAGTGCTCGTAAGCCTGTGTCTTCCAAGATCTATCATCGCATATGGTCAACTTTCGTGACATGGTGCTCTGACAAGAAGTTGTCTCTTGACTTCCATCTTCCCACTGTCCTGGCCTTCTTGCAGGACGGTGTGGATAAGGGGCTCAGTCTGAGTTCCCTCAAAGTTCAGACTTCTGCCTTGTCTGTGTTTTTCCAGGAACGGATTGCTGTCCTTCCTGATGTGAAAGTCTTTTTCCAGGGTGTGACTCATGTTCGACCTGCCTTTAAGAGTCCTGCTCCCCAGTGGGATCTCAATTTGGTGCTGGGAGTTCTACAGCGACCACCGTTTGAATCCTTGGCTTCCATTCCATTACGTCTTGTGACTTGGAAGATGGCCTTCCTCTTGGCTGTTGTGTCAGTGCGCCGGGTAGCAGAGTTACAGGCCTTGTCTTGTAAACCTCCTTACCTGGTGTTCCACAAGGATAAGGCTGTGCTTCGCACTACCAAGGAATTCTTACCCAAGGTTGTGTCTGAGTTTCACATCAATCAGGAGATTGTGGTTCCCTCTTTCTGCCCTAATCCTTCATCTGACAAGGAAAGAGATCTCCATCTGTTGGATGTGGTGCGTTGCCTCAAGTTTTATGTCCATCGCACCGAGTCTATCAGGAAGTCTGACGCTCTATTCGTCATTCCTGAGGGGCCTAGGGCAGGAAGACCGGCTTCCAAAGTTACCATTGCCTCTTGGATTAAGGCTACCATCCGTGAAGCCTATAAGTTGAGGAATAAGCATGTTCCCTTCCGGGTGACTGCCCATTCCACCAGATCTATTGGGGCCTCTTGGGCCTACAAGAATCAAGCTTCTGCTGATCAACTGTGCAGAGCGGCCACTTGGTCCTCTGTGCACACCTTTTCTAAGCACTATCAAGTTGATGTACTGGCTTCGGCTGATGCCAGTTTTGGAAGGAAGGTCCTGGAGGCAGTCTTGCCTGTGTAGGTCTTCCGCTCTGTGATCCTTAGTGCTTCTTTACTGTTGAGCCCGGTTGGCTCTAGTTCCGTGTGCTGTGTTAGTTCAGGGATTGTTCCCTTGGTTGGTGTCCGTTGACACTTACAGTTTGGGCTATGTTATCAACTGGTCATATCAGTTCTAGTGACTTGGGCCTTGCGCCTGGTCCTTGCCTTACTTCCCGCCTCTGGATCAGCTCAATGTTTGTACATCCCAGAGTACCAGTGACCTGTATTGGACGACAGTGAAAATAGGATTTTAGTCTTACCTGTTAAATCCTTTTCACTTAGTCCATACAGGTCACTGGTCTCCCACCCTGTCAAGGGACCAGTCTTGGATCTCCTGTGGCATTCAGTGGGAGACCGTTCGGGCATGCTCACAGGAGTCTTTCTTTTTGCTTACCTGAGGTCAGTTCTTGGGGTCTCAAATCAATATGAGTGGCTCTGGCCAGAAGGTGGCTTAAGTAAGAGGGGAGGCTCCGCCCCTTGCAAATTATTTGCATAATTGTTCCTGCCTATTAAAGGGGACTTACGCCTCCCAGAGTACCAGTGACCTGTATGGACTAAGTGAAAAGGATTTAACAGGTAAGACTAAAATCCTATTTTTAACCCACTGAATGCTAGACAGGTCACTAATGCATTAAGAAACAATGGGCTGGAGATCTCCAGCATCAAAGAGTTTAAAAGCTCCATTTAACCCTCTGAGTGCCAGAGGGGTGGGCAATGTATTGCTTTGCAATGCATTGCGCGGCCTCTGTCACTCAAAGGGTCAAAGCAATAGGAATATTTAGTGGTTCTATGTGCCTCACTTTGCCATCAACATAAAAAATGTAATTTCTCAAAAATAAAATATAATTGACAGAAAAAAATGGTAATACAACATATAGTAACATAGTTGATGAGGCTGAAAAAAGACATGCATCCATCAAGTCCAGCCCATGCCAAAACACCCCTATTGATCCAGAGGAAGGCAAAAAACAAACAAACAAACAAACAAACAAAAAAAAACCCTGAAGCCATTTGAAATTTAGCCCCAAGTGGGTAAAAAAAAATCCTTCCGGTCTCCAAATGGCAGGCAGATAGTTCCTTGGATCAACAACCTATCTGCACTGAAGCCAACTGTCATTGTTCTCAATATTGTTCTGTGCTAGATAGGCATCCATTGCTTTTTTGAAAGCAGTTACATTAGCTGCAAGTACAACATCCCAAGGCAAAGAATTCCCTAGCTTTACCACCCTTATTGTAAAAAATCCCTGCCTTTGTTTTAGTCAAAAGTGCCTTTCCTCTAGTCTTAATGGATGACCTCTCGTTCTTAGCTCAGCTAAACTTTTGTTAGGGTGGCAGATCCACCTTTTGAGTACCAGAGGGGTAGGCAATACATCTGATACCTCTTGGGCGCTCAAATGGTTAACCTCTTGGAGCTAGAAAAGCTATTGCAAAGCAAATGCATTGTTGGTGTCTCTAGCATCCAACGGGTTAAGCAGTATTGTTGTTTAAGCTGTTGCTTTTCTCTGCAGTGGAAACTTCTTTAACCCTTTGAGTGACAGAGGGGTACGGAACGCATTGCTTTGCAAAGCGTTCCATACCCCTCTGGCACTCAAAGGGTTAACTTCCAAGGGGTTAAAAAGTTGATCAGTGCTAAATGTGTGTGTGTACATTACTGATCAGTTGACTTTTGGCTTGGTTACAGGTGGATTATATAGAGAAAAATAAGATTAATGTGTTTGATGAAGTGGATTGAGCACCTTCTACAATCAATGCTGAATTTTCCAGACCTCTTCAAGGGATATCTCACTGGGAACTGACAAACACGTTTATATTATAATGACTGTTATGCCATTGTCATTAATCACAACAAACATTTATACTTTCCTTTCTTCCAATTTCTTCATCCAATTTTTCAAAGAACAAAAGGCAAACCAGCCACCGCATTCATGGCATGCTGTACTAAAGGAAGGCAGATATACTAAGTGATCGGAGTAATTCTGGTACAAACCAAATGCACCATGGTGGAGAAATGAAAATGTATTTTGATTTAAAGGGGATCTCTCACCCCTATAAAAGTTACGCTTATTATGTACAGTATATAACGATTAAAATGTTTATTTAAAAAAACAAACAAAAAAAAAAGCTATTTTGGCTAAAATTATTGATTACATACTGCCCTGGACCCTATTTCCGCATACACTGGTCTTGCCGCACTTCCTCTGTTCCTTCCCACTACCCAGCCTCCTCCGATGACTAAGGCTTTCTGTCTATAAGCTGGAGTGATGTCATTGGCAGAGATCGATATCTAGCCAATGAGATCGCTCCAGGTTACAGACAGAGAGCCTCAGTCATTGGAGGAGGCTGGGTAGTGGGAAGGGAGCAGAGGCATTAGCCAATGAGATCTCTCCAGCTTACAGACAGAAAGCCTCAATCATCAGAGGAGGCTGGGTAGTGGGAAGGAGCAGAGGCAGTGCGGCAAGACCAGTGTATGAGGAAGTAGGGTGCAGGACAGTATGTAATCAATAATTTTAGCCCAAATAGTGGTTTTTTTTCCAAATAAAAAACTTTTTAATCGTATCGCTATATACTGTACATAATAAGCCTAACTTTTATAGGGGTGACAGATTCTCTTTAAAGCTGCATTAACTTTTTTAATGAAGAAAACCGTATATATTATAGAGTTTTCCTTGCTGCGTGAAACAATAGTACTCCAATTTCTGAGAGATGCATATTCCCTGAGTTATTACATTTTCAATCTCTTGGGGTTTGGTTTTTTTTTTGTTTTTTCTTTTCTTTTTTTTACATTTACAGTGCCTTCTAGTGGTCAGATTTCAGTTACTTATTCTCTTCTGACAAACAGTTCTCCATAGAATGTGATTGAAACTTCAGTCATGCTGTCAGTTTGAACTTTGAGGAAGTAATCACGCTGTAATTCACTTCCAAACAATTTGAGCTGTCATAACATTTGAATAAAGCAACTGACAGATTCGGGAATTACCTTGTTTTATTCAGCAGGAAAAGCCCTATAACATGCAGGTGTTCATAAAATAAAAAGTTCACTGCTCCTTTAAATGTGGATTTTAAACCCTTGAATGCTACACAGTTCTCCATTGCATTGCTTTGGGGTTGTTTAATTAAACGCTCCATTTAAATCCATGGGGATTTGGGGAATATTTGTTTTCTATGGTGTAGTGGGCCCTTCCAGATTTGCTCTTCTTTTTGTTTTGTGCCTATGGCCCATACAGTTGAGTGCAATGTAAAACATCACCATCTCTTCAAGCCCCATTAAAGGGACACAGCACCTCCCATCACTCTCAGGAAGTATTCAGGATGTCCAGCATTGACATTGGAATGCATGAACACTTTCAGGCCCAATTGTTTTTTTTTACAGATGATTTTATCAATGAAAATGTAACAAGGCCATATGCACTATGAAAAGAGGAGCAATCCGTTCACAAGCCAGCTGCACCACAGGGGGCAAATAAAAATCCCAGTTGATTTAGCTGGGGCTGTTAACCCCTTGAATGCTAAATATGTCTGCACTGGATAGCTTCATAGTGTGTTTGAGACCTCTCTAGCATTAAAAAGGTGGAAATACCCATTTAAATCCATGGGACTTTGGGTAAATTGTATGTGTCCCCTATGTTACATGTGCTTAAACCCAGAATGGTTCCTCTTTTGATCTGATTTTTTTAATATATGGATTGGTCTGTCTTTCATTAGTGGCATCCATGGGAAGCGGTAGTACAAAATCATACTGTGAGAAGAGCCTCTGAACATTTTAAAGATTGCCATTGGGCATGTTATGAATGTTATTTTTAAAAGGTGCTAATAAATGTTAATTTTAGTGACTTCAAAAAGTGTCCGTGGGAACCTTGGTTTTAGTGAAGTACAGGCAGTTTCATGGAACACATTTAAATAATGATAAAGGCTGGGGTGACAGCCAGTGGAACAAGACTGCTGTGACACACACTGCCTCTAAAGCTCTGTGACTACCAGTGGACAAAGGAACAAGACTGCTGTGACACACACTGCCTCTAAAGCTCTGTGACTACCAGTGGACAAAGGAACAAGACTGGAGTATTGGACAGAGTATGTGTGGTTCCATGACTACCAGTGGACAGTGGAACAAGGCTGCTGTGGCACACATGCCTGTGTGGCTCTGTGACTACCAGTGGACAAAGGAACAAGACTGGCGTGTCGGACAGAGTATGTGTGCTTCCTTGACTACCATTGGATAGTGGAACAAGGCTGGGGTGGCAGACAGTAAACTTATAAATTAGACCACTTTCCTAAACAGCATTGCTGTACATTTTCTTATGATACTAGGCTAACCCCTTGGTGACTATAGAGGCCTCCAACACTTTGATCACAACACTTACAGTTAGGGAAAAAATCATTTGATCCCCTGCTGATTTTGTACGTTTCCCCACTGACAAAGAAATGATCAATCTGTAATTTTAATGGTAGGTTTATTTGAACAGTGAGAGACAGGATAACAACAAAAAAATCCAGAAAAACGCATTTCAAAACAGTTATAAACTGATTTGCATTTTACTGAGTGAAATAAGTATTTGACCCCTTTGCAAAACATGACTTAGTACTTGGTGGCAAAACCCTTGTTGGCAATCACAGAGGTCAGACGTTTCTTGTAGTTGGCCACCAGGTTTGCACACATCTCAGGAGGGATTTTCTCCCACTCCTCTTTGCAGATCCTCTCCAAGTCATTAAGGTTTTGAGGCTGACGTATGGCAACTCGAACCTTCAGCTCCCTCTACAGATTTTCTATGGCATTAAGGTCTGGAGACTGGCTAGGCCACTCCAGGACCTTAATGTGCTTCTTCTTGAGCCACTCCTTTGTTGCCTTGGCTGTGTGTTTTGGGTCACTGTCATGCTGGAATACCCATCCACGACCCATTGTCAATGCCCTGGTTGAAGGAAGGAGGTCCTCACCCAAGATTTGACGGTACATGGCCCCGTCCATCGTCCCTTTGATGCAGTGAAGTTGTCCTGTCCCCTTAGCAGAAAAACACTCCCAAAGCATAAGGTTTCCTCCTCTGTGTTTGATGGTGTTCTTGGGGTCATAGGCAGCATTCCTCCTCCTCCAAACACGGTGAGTTGAGTTGATGCCAAAGAGCTCGATTTTGGTCTCATCTGACTACAACACTTTCACCCAGATCTCCTCTGAATCATTCAGATGTTCATTGGCAAACTTCAGACGGGTCTGTACATGTGCTTTCTTGAGCAGGGGAATCTTGCGGGCACTGCAGGATTTCAGTCCTTCACTGCGTAGTGTGTTACCAGTTGTTTTCTTGGTGAAACTCCACAAGGTGAGATCTTGCATTGAGCCCCAGACTGAGGGAGACTGACAGTTACTTTGTGTTTCTTCCATTTGTGAATAATTGCACCAACTGTTGTCACCTTCTCACGAAGCTGCTTGGCGATGGTCTTGTAGGCCATTCCAACCTTGTGTAGGTCTACAATCTTGTCCCTGACATCCTTGGACAGCTCTTTGGTCTTGGCCATGGTAAAGAGTTTGGAATCTGATTGATTGATTGCTTCTGTGGACAGGTGTCTTTTATACGTGTAACAAGCTGAGATTAGAAACACTCCCTTTAAGAGAGTGATCCTAATCTCAGCTTGTTACCTGTATAAAAGACACCTGGGAGGCAGACATTTTGCTGATTAATAGGGGTTCAAATACTTACTTCACTCAGTAAAATGCAAATCAATGTATAACTTTTATGAAATGCGTGTTTCAGGATTTTTTGTTGTTATTCTATCTCTCACTGTTCAAATAAACCTACCATTAAAATTATAGACTGATCATTTCTTTGTCAGTGGCCAAACGTACAAAATCAGCATGGGATCAAATATTTTTTTCCCTCACTGTAGATCTCCAGCATCCATGAGATGAAAGGGTTTGATCTATAGGGTTCCAATGCAGATTTCATTTGAAATGGTAGTATTCAGTCTCAATGTTTGAGAACATTATCCCATATATGAGTGACCTTTGGCACTCAACCTAATGGAGACTACAATTTCCAGGACTTAATGACCTATATGAATTTTGCCTTTGTGCTTTTGTTGAAGAGATAGCCTCAATCCATTCTGGATATCATGCTTATGGAGGTGGACATGACAGTTGCTGGCAGTTTTTTAAATTGAAGCAGGCAAGGTACGTGAGTCTGTTTAACCATTAAACAACTCAAAGGGTGCTCAACAAGATGAAAAGCAATATATTGCTCAACTCTCTGGTCCTTAGAGAAGAGTTTGAAGTCATGTGGAACTTCTAGAAATGGTCATGTCAACCTCCATGGCCCTGATATCCAAGACTGCTAAAAGATGTTATCTCTTGAAAAAAGGGAGAAGGGCAAAATTCATAGGGCCATTAGGATGTTCTGGTCATAGTAAGGCAAGTGATAAGTTATTATTATGAGGTGTAATTCTCCTTTGTCCACAGCCAATCCCTTCCTCTGATGTCACTCTCCTGTGTAAGCACTGGGATAGAGTCATCTCCCCAGGCTATTCTAATTGTCAAAAGTAGAGATGCACCGATACCACTTTTTTTAAGACAGAGTACGAATACCGATACTTTTTTCAAGTACTCACCAATACCAATTACCGATACTTTTTTTTTTGCGGTCATTTGCCAATTTTCCAGGTACTTAAAGCGCATATATATATTATATATATATATATATATATATATATATATAAATAATATATGCAATTTTAAAGGGTTCCTCAGCGCCCTATCCTAATACACCTCTTTTAGCAATAAATTGGTGCAGCCGTATATATTGTCTGCTATCACAGACAAAACAAAACAAAACAAAGAAGGCATGAATATCTACGGCGCCGTAGATATTCGTGCCTTCTTTATATAAATAATATATATGCTTTAGGTACTTGGAAAACTGGCAAATGACCGCAAAAAAAAGTATTGGTGAGTACTTGAAAGAAAAAAAAAAATGATATATACACACACACACCACCTCTTGACTGTCCCCTTATGCCTCTTTCTCCCCCTCTTGATTCCCACCTTTTACTTCATTCTCCCCCTCTTGAGCTCCCTCCTTTTGCCTTGGCTTTTTCTCTCCCTTTTGATCCCCCTTTGTCCCCCTCCTTGACTTTTGATCCCACTCTTTTGCCTCTCTCGCTCTCCCTCCTGATCCCCCCTCCTTTTTGCCTCTTCTTGGTCCCCCTCCTTTTGTCTCCTGATCTTTCCTCCTTTTGCCTTTTTTTTTCTTTTTCTTAGTCCCTTTTCCCTCTTTCTCCCTCTTGACCCCCCTCTCTGCCTCTTTCACCACCCACTCAATGTCCCATCTTGCCTCCTTTACCCTCCTCTGCCGGATGCTCGCTGTTCTCTCGCGAGCCCAGGCAGAAGTCAGCGTCAGAGCGTTGCCATAGTAACCCGCGGCAACGCTCCGACGCTACAGGAGGGAGAGAGGCAACCGGGGAGCATTGTGAGCAGCTCCCCGGGCTCCCTCACTGCAGCACCGACCCTGACACAGGGTATCAGTGCTGGCATCGGCCGCATTTGGGCGAGTACAAGTACTCGCGCAAATGCTGGTATCGGTGCAACCCTACTCGAAAGAAAGTTTAAGTCCCAGACATTACAAAATATATATCAAGAGTAGTCAATTCTTGGACCTCCAGATGTTGGTTACTACAACTCCCAACTGACTACCACTGATAGACATATTATCTCCTTTATGGGTTTACCATGTTTCCTGTAGGAAACCAGAGGCTATGGAACATCTGGAGTGCACATACCTTTCATGTTATCTATATGCAATACTGTAACATCTGTCAGCTCTAATTTCAATGACTGTTAAGGTGATGAAGCTAAGATAGAGTTCCCAATTCCTGCTTATAATAGTGTGTCCTTATGAAAAAAGGATTTTGTGCAACTTACCGATAAATCATTTTCTTAGTCCGTGAGTGACACAGTTCATTAGGATATGCTACTTCCACTATAAGGCAGGGACTTTTAAGAAAAATGTTTCTGGAGAAGAAACCTCCCTCTTAGCCCTGCGTATCTCTGCTCAGCTCAGACTGCCTCGGTCTATGTATAATAATGCCAGGCAAAGGTTGGCCTCAAGAAGAAAGGAAAAACAAGAAGCCACCATTCCAGAGAAGCCAGGGAACTGCAGGGTCCCCTGCTAGAGAGAGAGAGAGATGACCTGTGTTCCCATGGACTAAGCAAGAAGGGGAGAGATTCACAAAGAGGTGATAACGTGGAGATGACTTCTCCAGTCTACGATTTCTCCAGTTCCTATATTATTCTATGGAGCCTATTCACTAAGATCTCCAGAGTTGAAAAAATCATAATGCATATGCTCTATAGAATAACAGGAATTGAAGAAGTTATAAACTGGAGATGTCACCTCCACTTTATCACCTCTTAGTGAATAGCCCAGGGATTTATTGGCAAGTAGTACATAAATCCTCCTTTTTTCTTTTGTCCACTTGGAACACGAGGACCGACTCTGTCCAAAACAATACCAGGGAGGGAAAGAAAATGCTCAGAACCATCATAAAGGCAAAAACTATGAGCTTTCTGATTCAACAGACACCACTAAACACAATTACACAGGAATAAACAAAAATAACTCTAAAATCAGGAAGAGGGACCAAGGAGGGCCACTCAGATAGCTAACACCTCTTCTAGTAATTGTTTGTTAAAACTTGTTTCTGAAGAGGCAGAGATATTTAATGTTTAGGGAATGGGTGGAGAGACATCCTTGCAGTAGCCATGCACAGCACTCTGCTGAGGCTTGGTTCTTGAATGCCCAAGGTGGGGTAAGGGCTGCAAAGGAGCATGCTAGGACTCAAAAGGGAGCCAGCTTCAGATGTAGAACATACACTTCTCATATTGCAGACTCTTTCATGAAGAGATAGAGGCTACCTGACTGTTTCCAGGACCTTTCAGAAATACAAAATATAACATCTGCTGTAGGAAGGACTGAGGTGTCTGAGATACAGAACAACAACCAAAGAGTGCAGTTCCTATGCCTTCCAATTTCCAGGTCAATAGCAAAGAATAAAAAGATGTCAGAAGGAAAAGAGACCCAACCCTGAAGAAATTGCCTTGTCAGAGGGAATGATCACAAACCAGTGACTTGCCCAACAAAGCATGTTAATTAATTATTCTATGGTGTACATAGAAAAACAGCCATCGAGGTAGGCCATAGGAAGGCCACTGTAGCAAGAGGTTTGAAAGATTCTATCTCCCAAAACATCATGTCCTACAGTAGTGTGGGAGCCTTAAAGTTGAGAGCAATATCGGCAGTTCCTTGATAGAGAATTTGTAGATCCAGAATGAGTGCAATTTGGTGCTGATAAAAGACAGATGTGGCTGAAATACCCTGAGAGAGGAGAGAAGCAACCTTTTCTGGCAATCGCCTAGGAGTAAACTTGATGTCCTAGGCAACAGAATAAACTGCAGGGAGACCAAAGCTGCTCACACAAACTAAATTAAAGTAACCATGCCTGCCGAAAGCGTAGTAGAGATGGCCACAGAAGATAAACTGTAATGTCTCAAGGCATGAGATTCAAATGCTACACAGTTAATGTCAACTTGATCAGATCCAAATAAAACATAGGGCCTTGGGAAAGCAGATGCAGAATGAAAGTTAGAAGCCAGTGGATCAGTGAACTAAAATTGAGCAAGTGTGTAATCCAGGCTCTTCTGCACCATACTGGAGCTATGAGAATGACATGGGGCCTATACAACTTGACCTTGTGGATTACCCTGGGAATCAGTGGCAGAGGAGGAAACACATACACTCTGGAACTGCCTTGCCAAAGAGACTCTTGCTCTTGCACAGTCCAAATGTGGTGATCCCATGTAGCTTGAGTAGAAGACATACTCTTTGAGATCCCACTCTTGAGGCTCTAGCAGAGTGGTTCTCAACCCGTGCCCTCAGTGGCTACTAACAGGCCAGGATCTGAGAATTTCTTTGTTAGAGCACAGGTGAGTTAATCAATATGACTGAGCCTCTGATCAACACACTTGTGTTCTAGCAGGGAAATTCCTAAGTCCTGGCCTGTTAGTGGCCACTGAGGGCACGGGTTGAGAACCTCTGCTCTAGCACATGACAGAGGAAATCTGCATTCTTGTTGTCCATTCCCAAGATATAAATCTTCAAAATAGCTGGAACACTGAACACCGCTGACAAAAGAATTATGTGTTTTTTTTTTAAATTTATTTTATATATGCTATTTGCATATAGTGTGGGTTTATTAATATTTTTCTCAAAATTAGATATACTGTTGCATAGATGGTACTTTTTAAATAAATACTTGTGCCTTAATGGTGCTCCATTTATGTTGCTTTCCTTTATACAAAATACTCCCAGTATCCATAGCTAAGATTGTTTAGTATTTTTTGGGGATTTGAATGGTTAAAGGTAACCTGCTCTTTGGGGTTGTAATCACCATTGAGTGGTTCCCTAAAAAACCTTAGAGTATCCTGTATCGCTGGAAGCTGTGGATGTAAGACTAGTGGAGAAAATAAAGAATACCGATCCTGGGGTATATACCAGGGAAGTGAATGCATCTTAGAGGCGGTGTAACATTTCTTGAGAGCCCTGCTATGAAAGTGAAGGTCCTTATAAAGCTACTAATATACTACACTTAGTAGAATCTCCTGCGCCGGCTTTTTTTTTTTCTTGTTTTTACTAGAGAATCAGCCAATGCCCTGTAGACCCAGTAGTTAGCAGCAAAAACCAGAGTCTTTGGAGCAAATCCAGAGAGTTCCCATCTATGTATAGAGAAAAGAAAACTGGAGCAATTATGGGCAAAACAACTGCACCATAGTAGACAAAACAACAAATTGATCGGGCGTTTACCCACTTTAATATCAATAAGCTAGCGTTGGAGACCTCTCTAGCATACAAGGGGTTAAAAAAAGCTTCACTTAAATCAATGAGAACTTTAAAAATGTTTATATATAGATATACCCGCATGCTGTATTAAAGGGATAGTAATACTTCAAATTTAAATTTCTGTAATCATATCACCCCTTAGATGTCTCCTCTCTAATGTAAACAAACCCAGTTTGGCTAGTCTTTATTTATAACTTAGATTCTCCAATCCCTTTATCAGTTTTGTTGCACGTCTCTGCACTTTTTCCAGTTCAACGATGTCTTTTTTTAAGAACTGGTGCCCAAAATTGTACTCCATATTCCAGATGAGGCCTAACCAAGGATTTATATAGAGGTAGAATTATATTAGCACCCTGTGTATCTAAACTCTTTTTATGCAGGCTAGTACCCTATTTGCTCTTGCAGCAGCTGAGTGACTTTGCACACCACTGTGAAGTCTATCGTCTATCAGTACTCCTAAATCTTTCTCTAATGAGGAGTCCCCAAGTTGTTTCCCATTTAAAGTATATGTAGCATGTTTGTTTCTATAGTCCACATGCATAACCTTACATTTAGCTACATTAAATGTCATCTGCCACTTTTCTGCCCATTCACTCAGTTTATCTAAATCCTTCTGCAGAGAAAAAACATCCAGCTCTGTATGTATTTCCTTGCACAGCTTAGTATCATCAGGAAAGATTGAGACGCTACTTTCAATTCCCACTTCTAGATCATTAATAAACAATTTAAAAAGCTTTGGGCCCAGGACTGAACCCTGCATCACCCCACTTATAACTTTAGACCAGTTGAAAATGTTCCATTTACCACAACTCTCTACCATCTATCACCAGTTCTCAATCCATGTACAGATATCACCTCCCAAACCAAAGCCTTTTAATTTATTTAGTAACCTGTTGTGAGGCACTGTATCAAAAGCTTTTGCAAAATCCAGGTATACTACATCAACAGCAATTGTCTTGTCCAGATTACTACTCTTTTGAAAAATGCAAGTAAGTCTGACATGATCTTCTATTACCTTTCAGAAGTGGCAGATTCTAAAGTAATCCTTAAAGTGGAACTATCACCTAAAACCAAAGTTTTACCATGCGTTTTAATGTTTAACCCGACATTAGTGCTGTGTGTGTGTGTTCTTCAAGTCACCTGGTAGTGGAGATATTTGTCCTGCAAAATCGGGCACTTCCACATTCTGCGGGACTCCATGACGTCTCAGGACTTCCCAGCTGCCCCAGGGAGAGCATTCACTCTGCCCTTCGAAGCTGGATTTCTGTGATGTAGCGTTACAGCAAACTCCGTTTACAGTGCTACTGAGGTTGTATATAGTTGTATTACAGGTTGCAACCTCAGTAGCATTGTAAACGGAGTTTGCTGTAACGCTAAATCACAGAAATACAGCTTCGAAGGGCAGCGTGAACGCGCTCCCTGGGGCAGCTTGGAAGTCCTGAGACGGTACAGGGTACCGTAGAATGCGGAAGTGCCCGATTTTGCAGGGCAAATATCTTCACTACCAGGCGACTTGAAGAACACACACACAGCACTAATGTCAGGTTAAACATTAAAACAGATGGTAAAACTTTGGTTTTAGGTGATAGTTCCGCTTTAATCTTCAGAGACTGATGGCCAGGTTAGTGCAGTCTGCGTGCCTGTGCCGTCAGTCCTTTCCGGTTACCTTATGGCACAGTTCAATGCTTCTTAGAGGAGACCGGGACTGACAGCGCAGGTGCGCGTTCAAGATGTCTGCGCTGATGCCTGGCTTCCAGTCTCTGTAGATTAAGTATTTCTTTAGAATCTGGCACTTCTGAGAGGTAATAGAATTATTATGAAGCTAGTTGCCATGTGCTTAATTATTGCAGTGCGACTTTGTACAAAGTGAAAGTTTCTCTTTAAGTATAATGGTCTTGCTATTACTGAACTAATGGAGAGATTTATAAAAAGCCTTCTTTGTGTACATTTAAGAACTAAAGTTCATGTCAGGTCATATTTATAAAGACGTAAAGTCAAGTTTATGAATATGACTCTGAGAATATTCGCAGACAATTCGCAACTAAGAATATTTTTAGCACACATATCGATGACTATATACGTCCATTAAGAACAGGTTATACCTGGCATTACGATTTTATCACTAAAACTGCCTTTATTTTTGGAGCAATTGGCATAACATAGTAAATTAGGTTGAATAAAGACACAAGTCCATCAAGTTCAACTTTCTCCTCATACCCCAGTAACTGAGAATTTTATAGCTTTCCTGCTACCAATTAAATTAGTCTTTATCAGACCTTCCTGATCAGCCTACTGATAAACAGTATAACTCTGTATGTTCCCTTTTGAAAGAAATGTACCTAATCTTCTCTTAAATGTATCCATTGTATCTGCCATAACCACCTCCCTGTGCAATGAATTCCACAATTTAACAGACCTTACCGTAAAAAAGCCCTTCCTCTGCTGAAGTTTAATCATCCTTTCCTCTAATCTCAAGGGGTGTCCCCATGTCACCTGATCAGGCCTTGGAATAAATAGCTCACCGCAGAGATCCTTGTATTGACCTCTCATATACTTGTACAATGTGATAAGGTCTCCTCTTAGTTGTCTTTTCTCTAGAGTAAATAAACCAAGTTTGTGTAGTCGTTCCTCATATGTCAAGTCCTCCATTCCCTTAATTAATTTTGTTGCTCTCCGCTGTACCCTCTCTAGTTCTAGTATATCCTTTTTCAGAACCGGTGGCCAAAATTGCACTGCATACTCAAGGTGAGGTCTTACCAATGATTTGTATAATGGCAAAATAATGTTATCCACTCTTGCTTCAATACCTCTTTTTATGCAAGACAGAACATTGTTTGCCTTTGCTACTGCTGTTTGACACTGGTCACTGTTTCCAAGTTTGTAGTTGACAAGGATACCCAGGTCTTTCTCTAGCAATGAGTCCCCTAAAAAGATTCCATTAAGTTCACAAGTAGCCTTGGGATGGCTACTTTATAAATGCACTGCACCACAATTCTTATTTGGACAAAACCATTTCCACTCCATTTTTGATAAAAGTTGACTGACTGAAGTTAGCACTTAAAAAACATGTCAATAAACATTCATACATACCCATATGTCGATTCTGGACAATTTTAAAGACACTTTCGTTATTACTCCAGTTTTATAAATCTCCCCTTAAGTTTCTTAAAGCGGAACTACCACCCCTGTCCAAATTTGGCCCAAATAATTACCCATCTGGCGACTAGCTGCTCAATAGCACTAGTCACCAGAATTATTACCTGGTTATTGAGAATTAAACACTGTTCCTGGACTGACACGCAGGAAACAGAGCAGACATCTTTCCATAGTGATGTCTTTGTGCCTGCGCTGTCAGTCCCAGCCTGCTCTAGAAGGAGTTGTTAAGAGCCGTTTGACTCCAAAAGAGACTGACAGCACAGGCTCGTAGACGTCACTATGGAAAGATGTTTGTGCTGTTTCCTGCCTGTCAGTCCCGGAACACTGTTTAATTCTCAATAACCAGGTAATAATTCTGGAGCCTAGTGCTACTGAGCAGCTAGTCACCAGATGGGTATTTATTTGGGCCAAATTTGAACAGGGGTGGTAGTTCCGCTTTAAGTATTAAAGTTTGTAGAAGTAATATAACTGGAGATGTCATCTCCACTTTATCTATTTTTTTATCACACCTTAGTGCATAACACCCTGGTTATGTCCCACCCCCAAACAGAAACATTTTCACAGATGCATAACTACAATCTGTTGGAACCTGGGGCCCCTGATGCTGTTGGGTCCCGGCAGCATACCTCCCAAGTGTCCCTCTTTTAGACCCAAATCCCTCTGTCCCTCTTTCCCACCCTGGAGTCCCTCTTTTTAGGATATCAGACTGTGTGGTTTATATATAAGTGTGTCACATTGCTCTACAGCATAAAACTCACATTATTGTTTGTTTAAACATCAGTATATGTGTTTTTACATAAGTCTGTATAAATAAAATACTTCGGTCTTGCTATAAGTAATGTTTTAGGTTACACAAAGAGGTGTCAATAGGTAATGAAACAGCCTAAAACTTCTTGGCAATGCCCCGCCCACAGCAACACCCCCTAAAACACAAGTGTCCCTCTTTGGCAATTTGAAATGTTGGGAGGTATGTGGCAGAACTGCATCACCTGTAATTACGCCCCTGAGCCTAAGTCTTATTAACAACCTGGGGCATGTTATGCCCTGATAGGGTCCCTAATTGTAATGATACATGTGGCTTATGTAGCATATACAAAATACAAGTCATCTGAAACATTGTGAACTAATGAAATTTGCTGTTGATTTAAAGGGACTTCAACTCCTTAATTGCAATATATAGCGGAAGCCACGTTAAAATAAATGTGTACTTGATACCTATAATGTACCTGATTTGCCCTAGCATTGCTTCACTTTTCAATGGAAAACCCGTTGTCCCCTTGACTGTTATACCCCAGGTTAAGAAATCACGTTTAATGCAAAATAATGGAAAACATCTGCTTCTAGTAAAAGTATGGGATGCAAAATTTTTTTGTAAAGTTGATACCTTTATTGGCTAACTAAACAGATTTAAAATGCAAGCTTTCAAGACTTCTTAGGTCTCTTCCTCAGGCATGTTATACAGATAAATATGAAAACTTCTCTCTTAAATACAAGTACAGAGAGAAGTTTTCATATTTATCTGTATAACATGCCTGAGGAAGAGACCTAAGAAGTCTTGAAAGCTTGCATTTTAAATCTGTTTAGTTAGCCAATAAAGGTATCAACTTTACAAAAAAATTTTGCATCCTGTATTTCTACGGCTAACACGGTACCAACTCTCATCTATTAGTAAAAGTATGGTCTCTTCCCCAGCTGCTGTCAGCCTACAACTCCCAATCCGTTGGCTGTCTGAGGATGATAATTGTAGACCGTAGGGTAGAGCGGCGCTCCGATACAAACTGAAAGCGGTGTGTGATGATAATTGTAGCCCAGCAACAGCTGAAGCGCCGCA
Organism: Rhinophrynus dorsalis; assembly: GCA_037306005.1. NCBI lineage: Eukaryota > Metazoa > Chordata > Amphibia > Anura > Rhinophrynidae > Rhinophrynus > Rhinophrynus dorsalis. The sequence continues at coordinate 471,062,854 of CM074722.1, forward strand.
GTTTTCCCACGATTAATTTATGCAAAAGGATCCGCATACCAATTATAGAAAAAACCACAACATTCCAACGCTTATTTTATTTTTCGGAAACCCCTTTCCAACATCCAACTTTTGCACCTGTGCATATAGCGCACCATCCCTATAACACAGTACCCCCATAGATTGCAATGCCATTCTGCTCGCAAGACACAAAGTAAATAACTTTTGTTAGATCAATTGCTTTAGTCGTTTATACATAAAGATTTCACAATTCAAAATAAAGCGTCTATGGGAAATGCAGTGCTACTTCCAGGAAAATGTACCCAGCACAAGGCAGTAGGGGCACAATAAAGACTACAACTCCCATCATGCGTCGCGCCTGTCTGTGGTTCCGTGTTCTTGCCTTGTTCATAGGTCGGTGAAGTTTGGTAGGGAGGAGTAGACACGGGATGCAAAGTGACTAAGAGGAGCTCCGGGTGTCATCGCCCGTCAAGTTTGTACTTGTGGGCTCAGTCTGAGCTATTGGAGGACATTGCTCCTATACCTGCTTGCGTCCCGTAACATTATTGCACTCTTCTTCTTCAGAGGATGGAGTCGGATCCCCTGCTGAATTCTGCGGAAAAGAGCTGGTGCGCTAACCCTGACTTCTTACCCCAGGAGGGGCATGCTAAACCGAGGTCCTGCTCCTACTCATCCACTGGCTCATCGGTGGTTTGCTCTTTGGAACAGGGGGACCCCACACATCATCCCCATTATGGTGAGGACCCAATAGATCACTTTATCTGGGACCTGCTAGCAGTACTATGCCATAATCATATAATAATTATAGCAATTCTGGGGTAAACCAAGTGCATCATAGGTATACCTGGGAACTCTCAGGGTTTGACCCTGAGACTCAGGGTTTTGACCCAAGTCTCAGGGTGAAGGACCAAATTCTCAGGGTGAGAGAGGTCTGTGTCACCTACTATATGAATTTCCTCAATTAAATGTTTCCTTAGCCTCTAAACTGGCACCGTTAGTACCAGAAAGACAGTGGGAGATGTCCTGCTTGTCTTGTTTGTGTTCAGGCAGTGAGTTATCCAAACTGTAACATGTTAAAGGTCCCTCGCACACTGACCGGAGCACCTCTGTGTTAGAGCAAGCAGGCACATATCGCATAAAATCTGCATTATGGGAAGCTTTAAGGGTTAATATTTCAGAGATCTCAGGGTCAGATCACCTTGAATGTTCCCAGGTATGATCATAGGGGATCATGGATGCTCCCATTGGTTTAAGAAACACTAACACCAAATGGGTTATAATAATTTTTAAATTTCATGTATTTCCTGCTAGTATCTGTAAAAAGCTAATTATGTTGAATGTCAAACACAAGAACTACTTTATGTTAGTGTATTTTTAGTCACTAATGACCAGAGAATTGTGCAACATATTGCATGGCAATGCGTTGTTCACCTGCGCACTCCCCTCTGTCATTCAAAGGGTTAAGAATACTCTATGCAGTGACAGTTTGTGCCCTGTGGCCCATATAGAAGCTGTCATGTCCACTTCAATAGACATGACATCCAGGAATGATCTGAAGATGTTCTTTCTTGAACATTAAAGGGATAGTAATGGTCACATTAAAGGGATAGTAATACTTATGTTTAAAAATGTCTAATATTGTAGAGATTAACAACAGAAGTAGAATAACCTACCTCCCATCTCTCAAAACATTATAGTTTGTGAGTTCATAGCATTTAAAGGGATAGTAATACTTAGTTTTATCTTTATTTTATTTTGTAGGCATTAAAAAAACACGAAGAATGATATGTCTTATCTCTCAAACCTTTATGGTTTAAGAGATATTCACAAGCAAAGTGTCCCCCTCCCGCCCCTTTTACTGATGTAACAGTTTTCAGCCAGATCAGAAGGGAGGTGCCCAGGTAGACTGCAGAGAGGGACAATCTTCAATTAAGATAAGGGAAAAACCTGAAAAGCTTGTCAAGGGGGGCAGGGCTTTCATTTTTCTCATAGGAAGAAGATTGTCCCCTTCTGTTATCTGTCTGGTCTATGGACTGGATTCCACATCTGAGAAGAGATGGCTTACACTAGGTAAAAGGGGCGGGAGGGGAAACTTTGCTTGTGAATATCTCATAAACCATAAAGGTTTGAGAGATAAGACTTATATCGTTCTTCATGTTTTTTTAATGCCTACAAAATAAAATAAAGTTAAAATGAAGTATTACTATCCCTTTAAAGTCCCCCCTTCCAGGGACGTCAGCACTCTATGGTCATTTGACTGGCAGGCGGCTCTTCAGCAGATCTAAGATAGCGTTATTTGGAATGAAATATTTAATTGGAAAGGTCTAGAAAGTGTGCTTGCAAACCAGACACACTTTGTAGACCTTTCCAATTAAGTATTTCTTTCTGCATAGCGCTATCATGGCTCTTCTGAATAGACGCCTGCTGGTCAAATGAGCAGATCCGCTTCTGTCCCATACAGTGCTGACGTCCCTGGAAGGGGGGACTTTAAGTGCTGCAAACTATAATGTTTTGAGAGATGGGAGCTAGGTTATTCTACTTATATTGTTAATCTCTACAGTATTAGACATTTTTGAACATAAGTATTACTATCCCTTTAAAGTTTCTATGTGGTTGTTATAACATGCAATGCTATGTTTAATTACTTACGTGTTTGTAGTTCAAAAGATATTCAGGTAGAAAGGATCTCCCTCCCACCCCTTCTGGCCACATCATGCTGCCTCTCTGGTCCGGATAGAGTGCGGCGAGGGACAATCTTCAGTAAACAAAAGGAAAATCCTGTTCTCCTTTGTCAACGGTGGCAGAGTTTTCCTTATACTTACTGTGTGAAGATTGTCCCTCGCTGCATTCGTCTGGTCCCACGACCGGAATACAAATCTGTTGGGAGGAAGCCAGAAGGGGAGGGAGGGGGATCCTTTCAGCTTGAATATCTTTTGAACTACAAACATGTAAGTAGTTAAACATAGTGCTGCATGTTCTAAGAACCATATAGAAAACTCAGAGCTAAACTTTAATATAGACATTACTATCCCTTTAATATAAGGACATAATAAGTTGTGTGGGGTTATTATTAAGTAAGTATAATTTACCCCAGATCCGTTTTATTTTTGTTTCTTTACAAGTTGCCTTTAAGACCTTGAATTCTGGGGAGGTCTTGTAATACACTGGAGAACTATCTAAAATTCTAGAGTTTTAAAGGGAATCTATCACCCCTTTACAACTGTGTGAATAGCTTTCTTATATAGCGAATATGTATTAAACTTTTTTTTTTTTTTTTTTTTTTTTTTTTTTTTTTCTTTTTTTAAAGCACTTGTTTGCAGAAATTTGATGAATAAATAGTGCCCAGCGCCTACTTCTGGGCAGACTGCGGTTACCTCATCCTTGCCGCAACCTGCCTCTCTGCTTCTCTCTATCCAGCCTCCTCCAAACATGGAGGATGTTGGTCTGTAAGCTGGAGTGCTCTCATTGGCAGAGATCGATTTCTGGCCAATAAGAGCGCTCCAGCTTACAGACAGCCTCAGTCATCGGTGGAGGCTGGATAGAGAGAAGCAGAGCGGCTGTGCGTGCCCGCGCGGGTCATTAAGGGGTTAACAAAAACAACAACAAAGTTTAATGCATATTCACTATATAAGAAAGCTATTTACACAAAGTTGTAAAGGGGTGATAGATACCGGGGGAATCTTTTCTCTTTTATTTTGCCCCAGAAAAGCGCCACATTTTATTTTATATTTATATATGTGGTGCAGTGTGTAATCATCTTGATGCTGCAAACGAGAGAACTAGTAGTGACTTTTTCCCTGGTACACAGACTCCTTTTACGGGGAAACCAGATGCCCTGTATGGGGACACAGAAAAACTCCAAATTGATTTAAATGGGGCAGTTAACCCTTTGAATGCTAGAGAGGTCCCCGACACATTGCAAAACAACAATGTGTTGGAGACCACTCTAGCATTAGCCCTTTGAGTGCCAGAGGGGTACACACAGCATTGCTTTGCAGTGTGTTGCATAACCCTCTGACACTCAAAGGGTTAAAGGGGTCAATAGACCTATTTAATTAATTGAACATTTTATGTATTCCCTATGGATCATTTGGTTTACCCCATAATTGGTCCACTTTTTTTGTGCCTGTTGCCTTGTATGTATTTTTGATGGGAAGGTAACCAGCGGGCTAGTTTGCCCCAGTGTTGTTTTAACTGTAGGAAAAGCTGCACAGATAGAAGCCCCCCCCCCTTCCTGTAACAGTCAGAGAATTTCTGCCAGTCGTACAGTGTAGTTGGGAACCATCTGGATCTCTCTCTGATTATCTGTTACACACAATACAGTCTGCTCAATGTGTGAAGCCACGTATGAAAATTCAACATTGTGTGAATGGTTAGATGATGAATTCCCAATATTTTTTTAAAGGGACAGTAATGTCTCATAAAATGTTTTATAGATTTGTAGAGGGGAAAAAAAGAATCTCATTGCCACAAACCCCATCTCTCAAACTGCAATGGTTTGAGAGATATTCACAATCAAACTTCCCACTTCCTTCCCCTTCTCCTGACGTCAGGGTCTAGCTGACAGCAGGAGATCCCAGTCCGGGGACCAACCAGCGGCTCTGCAGCAGAGCCGAAATCCCATTATTAGAAAAGAATTACTTCACTGGAAAGGTCTACAAAGTGTGCCTAGTTTGCAAGCACACTTTGTAGACCATTCCCATGAAGTAGTTCTTTTCTAATAATGGGATATCGGCTCTGCTGAAGAGCCTCATCCTGTCGGCTGACACGGATCTCCTTCTGTCAGCTTTACAGCTGACATCAAGAGAAGTAGACGGATGGAGGAACTTTGATTACCAATATCTCTCAAACCATAGCGTTTTGAGAGATGGGGTTTGTGGCAATGCAATTCTTTTTTTTACCCTCTATAAATCTATAAAAAAAATATATGGGACATTACTGTCCCTTTAAGTTGCTTTAGGTGTAAGCCCTTAACATTGTGTGAACTAGGTGAGTGTTATCAACATTCTGTGAAGCTAAATAGAAACTCAGAATTAAATGTTGCTGCTGTAAGCTTAAGTGCATTGTTTTTAGAAGGCAGCAAACTGTTGTAGTGATTAGTTAACTCCTCAGATGCCTCTTGGAGCCATCACTACCATCCAAGGGGTTAAAGAGGCCCTCCACTTTGTACTTTGCCCAGGGCGCAACATTGACTTAAAATGGATCTGCCACAAAGATGTGTAGGCACATTCAGTTTCAATCAAAGGGTACCTTTATATCTAAACCACAGATCTAAATGACCTCAGAGGTCATACTCCCCCAGGCGGTGTAAATACAATTGCCTTATTTTGTGTAATTGCTGTAATCTGACATATTTCCTTGTGTATCAAGTGAGAACTGGAATATTGCCTGACACAGTTGTATATGTGAACCTTGGAGTCAATGTACAAAAACAGATTCTGTTCTTAATAAAGATCCGTAATCAATCTGAGTCCCTATGACTGCTAACATTAATGTACTAAGGTATTAACGCTATGTGTCCTTGCAACCTTGTAGCAAGGGGACAACACTGTGGCCAGTCTGTGGGTGTTTCAAGGTAGTCTTTTCCACTACACCACTGGTTCTCAACCTTTATTTTACTCATGGCACCCCAACACACAATCTGGAACTTTTGGAACACTCGTGATATGTTTAATGTAGTTTCTCAATGGCATAATAAAGGGTACAATTCATTACTATACAGATGTTATTAGATCTCACAATCATAGTAATAAAAGTAAACATATTGTGCATAACAATTTCCATATGTCTTCATAGAAAACATCAGGCACCCTAATTTGATGTCCATGGCACCCTGCTTAAGAATCGCTGCACTACACCAAGTGTGGACAGTTACTTTGCCCCAGGAGCCATGTTCAAAATGTTGTCAAAAGGCTGTATTTAAATAAAATATATATGTACAAATCCTAATTAATACACTCTTCTCAACCAGCAATCCCCCTTATTGACTGGGGTGTGAGTGAAAGTGACTGACAGGCTTATGTCTGGCTGTGTCGTGAGCTTCTGGTCAAGATCAGTTCATATCTGTTCTACGCCTTTCTTATATCAATGTACTAAGCAAGATGTATGCCAATTCCCTGCATATGTGGCTTTCTGGAATTAAAGGGATAGTAATACTTTAATATGTTAAAAAAAAAAAAAAAAAAATGTTGTAGGGTTTATCCCACTGAGTAAAACCAGGGTACTCCCACTGCTGAAAGGTGTTTTATTCAAAAGTTATTGCAGCTCAAACTTGACTTTTTTTAGGTGCAGTATCACAGTGGCCTGAAATTGTACAGTGGTGCTGTTGCTACACCATCCTATGGACCGCTAAATCTCCATAGGATGGTGTAACAAAAGCGCCACTGTACAATTTATGCTACTGTGCTTCTGCACCTAAAAAAAAAAAGTCAAGTTGGAGCTGTAATACATTTTGAATAAAACACCTTTCAGCAGTGGGAGTACCCTGTGTTTACTCAGTGGGATAAACCCTAAAACATATTGTTTTTATATATTATGTATTACTTTAAATGACTGAGTGTGTCTGCTGGCATGCACTGCAGTGCTCATACCCTGTAGTACATACCCTTAAATACAGCTAAAGTGAGACTGCACTAGTAAATACATACACTTGTCCCAATGTCTCTTGGGCTGGTTGAAAATATGATTAACCCCCTTAAGGACCGGCGTGCGCACGAGCGGCCGGCACTTGCGGACCACGGAGCATTTTTTTTATTATTATTGCTTCCGGAGCGGCGTGCAGCCACGCCGGGAGCCCTAAACTCCATGCCATGCCAGTCATTGGTCCTTAAGTGCCGGACTGCCGTGACGGTCCTGGCATGGCAATGGTCCTTAAGGGTTAACCTTTTTAGTAACATCACATTGTGCTGAAATCACAAAAGTGTTTTACCATAGGTTTTGTTAATAATGTATTATTAGGAAAATTGTTGTTTTTTTTTCCTTAAATGTAAGTACTTTTCTATCTTCACTCGCAAAGCTCTTGCTCACTTCCTAATTCTCCTACCAGCTGCCACAGGGAGCACGTTCACCCTTCCCTTCTGTGTGGTGTGAATGGCTTCTATTTTTATATCAAGCTCCGGGTAGCATTATACTGAGGTTGCAATCTCAGTATAATGCTAACCGGAACTTGATGTAACGATAGAAGCCATTCACAGCACACCGAAGGGAAGGGTGAACGCGCTCCCTGGGACAGATGGGAGGGAGGTGGGAGGAGAAGGAGCTGTGCTAAAGATTCCGAGTGCCCATTATGCAGATATGCACAGCAGAGAACATAGAATATCTTTAAAAATACTTACATTTAGAAAAAAACAGCTTTCCTAATAATACTTTATTAATAAAACCTATGGTAAAACATTTTTTTGAGGTGAGACATCCCCTTTAAAGGACCACACTTCTGTAGAGATCTGCAATTTATTTCAGAGCAAAGTTGGACAAATAAAGTGTTGAATTTGATGGTGATCCTCGTTTGTGGTTGTTAATGAGATGTTTGAATAAAATGTTCACTTCTGTTACTTTCCTTTCCAGCTGCTGAAACAGATGTTCTGTGTGTGAAACAAGCTGTTGTCTTTATTGAAGATGCAATACAGGTAAATTAGGATTGAGTTTTTCTTCTAATTTAACTGATTAAGGACCAGGGAGGTGTGCGACTCGTTGCTTTTTGATGCTCTACACACATCTCTGGTCCTCAAAGGGTTAAACAGTTGTTCTTAAAGGGATAGTAATGGTTAATTTTAAGTTGATTTAATATTGTAGAAATTAAAAAAGATTAACATCAATGTAAGTCTTATCTCTCAAATCTTTATGGTTTGAGAGATATAACTTGCTAAAGTTACCTTTTCCTGCCTGTTTCACTCAAGTGTGCCATCTAGCTGACAGCTGCAGATTCCAATCATTTGACCAGACAGAGGCTCTTCAGCAGAGCCAAAATCACGCTATTTAGAAATAAATATGTCATTGGAACGCTCTACAAAGTGTGCTTGCAAACCAGGCACAATTTGTAGACCATTCCAGTGAAGTATTTATCTTTTGATATTGTTATATCGGCACTGTTGAAGAGCTACATCTGGTCAAACGACCAGAATCTGCAAGCAGAAAGGGGAGGGACCAGAGAACTTTTATTTTCCTATAGCTGTGAAACCATAACGGTTTGAGAGGTACAATTAAAAGAGTACTTGCACTTATTTGTGTCTCCCATATAGTTATTACTTTTTCTGACATTACTATCCCTTTAAACTGTATTCCATAGAACCTCAGGGTGTCCTGAAGATGGAAGTACAAGGGGCTCCACGGAACAATTATTAGTAACTAGTGTAAAAGGCCACGTACATGGGTCAAGGTCCGGTGAGGTAAAGAGTCCCGACCTGCTCTGCGCACTGCTGCCGCCTCGCTGGTGGCACACACGATGCAGTCATGCTCAGTAGAGACTGCCCGAATGCACAGAATACTCCCAGCATTACCGCGTTGGACAAACATTCTGACCTTTTATTTCATACTAGTAAAAGAGACTGTGTACACGGGCCACAGTGCCACCCAGTAACGGGCGCAGTGCAGTCATTCACAGTAGAGACTGCCCGCACCACGGCTGATTCGGAGCCCCGTTCTGTTATCAGCCACGGCGCAGGCAGTCTGTAGTGGGCATGACTGCTTCTGACAAACACACATTTAGCAAATTATCATATAGGATAGGATATTGAACAGTGGAACAATGTGGGAGTTGCAGTGAGGATTATGAGGAACTTGAGCAATTCTGGGGTAAATCAAATGTATCATATGGAACAAATGGAAAACGATCACATTGTTTTAAATAAGGATTTTAAATCCTTGATTGCAAGAGAGGTCTCTAAGCAATGCATTGGTGACCTCTAGCATTCAAGGGGTTAAAAGTCCCGTTCAAATCAGTGGGAGTTTGGATAATTTTGGTTTTGCTCTTTAACTGCTCAGATTCTAAGTACATGTGTGGTTCTGTGACTACCAGTGAACAGTACAACAAGGATGGGGTGACAGTCAGTGTATTTGTAGTTCTGTGACTGCCAGTAGACAGTGGAACAAGGCCAGTGTGTCAGACAGTGTATGTATGGTCTGTGGCTGCCTGTAGACAGTGGACCAAGGCTGGGTTTGTAAACAGTTTGTATGGTTCTGTGACTAGCAGATGATAGTGGAACAAGGCTGGAGTGTTACTCATGGTATGTGTGATTTTGTGACTTCCAGTAGACAGTGGAACAAGGCTGGTGTAGTAGAGAGTGTATGTGTGGATATGTGTGCACAGTAGAACAAGGCTGGGATGACCGCATATATGTGGTTCTGTGACTGCCAGTGGGCATTGGAACAAGGCTATAGTGTACAGTTAGAGAAAAAAATATTTTATCCCCTGCTGATTTTGTATGTTTGTCCACTGAAAAAGAAATCATCAGTCTATAATTTTAATGCTAAGTTTTTTTGAACAGTGAGAGACAGAATAACAACAAAAAAAATCCAAAAAAACGCATTTCAAAACAGTTATAAACTGATTTGCATTTTACTGAGTGAAATAAGTATTTAACCCCTTTGCAAAACATGACTTAGTACTTGGTGGCAAAACCCTTGTTAGCAATTACAAAGGTCAGACGTTTTTTATAGCTGGCCACCAGGTCTGCACACATCTCAGGAGGGATTTTGTCCCACTCCTCTTTGCAGATCCTCTCCAAGTCATTAAGGTTTCGAGGCTGACGTTTGGCAACTCGAACCTTCAGCTCTCTCCACAGAATTTCTATGGAATTAAGGTCTGGAGACTGGCTAGGCCACTCCAGGACCTTAATGTGCTTCTTCTTGAGCCACTCCTTTGTTGCCTTGGCCGTGTGTTTTGGGTCATTGTCATGCTAGAATACCCATCCACGGCCCATTTTCAATGTCCTGGCTGAGGGAAGACAAGATCCTCCCGTGTAGTTCTGGGCTGATTCCTCACCTTTCTCATGATCATTGAAACTCCACGAGGTGAGATCTTGCATGGACCCCCAGACTGAGGGAGATTGACAGTTACTTTGTGTTTCTTCCGTTTGCAAATAACCGTACCAGCTGTTGTCACCTTCTCACCAAGCTGCTCGGCGATGGTCTTGTAGCCCATTCCAGCCTTGCATAGGTCTACAATCTTGTGCCTGACATCCTTGGACAGCTCTTTGGTCTTGGCCATGGTGGTGAGTTTGGAATCTGATTGATTGATTGCTTCTGTGGACAGGTGTCTTTTATACAGGTGGTAAACTGAGATTAGAAGCACTCCCTTAAAGAGAGTGCTCTTAATCTCTTGTTGCCTGTATAAAAGACACCTGGGAGGCAGAAATCTTGCTGATTGATAGGGGGTCAAATACTTACTTCAATCAGTAAAATGCAAATCAATTTATAACTTTTTTGAAATGCGTTTTTTCAGGATTTTTTTTGTTATTCTGTCTCTCACTGTTCAGATAAACCTACCATTAAAATAATGGACCAACCATTTCTTTGTCAATGGGCAAACGTTCAAAATCAGCAGGGGATCAAATAATTTTTTCCCTCACTGTATATGTAATTCTTTGACTACCAGTGGACAGTGGAACAAGTTTGGGGTGGCAGAGAGTGTTATGTGTAGTTCTGTAACTGCCAGCCTTTTCTGCCATATGTTTAGACCTGTAGCTGCCAGCCTACTCTGCTGTATTTTTAGTTCTGTAGCTGCCAGCCTACTCTGCTGTATTTTAAACTAAGCATGTAATTTTAGTGGGTTTTGTAAAACCATATAGTTTAAATGATGACACATTGCAATGTAGGGAGAGTAGTCAAACAAGTTTCACACAGGGTAACTTACTCCTATAACTGCAAGCAGGGAGGAACAGAAAATAATGGAAAGATAATTCTAGGTGTTTGTTTTTATTAGAATTATGTCATACTTCTAGTTAAAAGGGGTCAGCAACCTGTGGCTCAGTAGCTGTTCTTGGACTACAACTCCCATCGTCCTCACCACCCAGCAGCTGATTGAGTTTGTTTTTCAGCCTGAGAACCATAGTTTTACTTTTTTTTCCCTTATACAAGACTTTGTGTTCTGTTACAGTACCGCTCCATAGACCACCGCGTGGACCCTACCTCGTTACACTTATACCGATGGTATTACTCGGATATCTGCCAGTGGTGAGAGGCTTTTCTTTCTCTCTCTGTTTCTTTAAAACTTTGGGTCATATGCACAACTTTTGGGCCTTAAGCAAATGTGGCATGGATCTTTGGCAAACCAACTGCGCTTCAGTTGAACAAATGTAATATTGCCATGTTTTCATTGATTTAACCTTTTGATTGCCAGAGAGATATCCTACGACTTGCAAAAGTAAGGCGTTGGATACCCCTCTGGCACTCAAAGGGTTAAAGGAATAGGAACCCTTTATTTTGACTTGAAATATTCTGCAAGTGAATAATATGTAATTGCCTGTATTTTTATTATTAATATTTTTTTATCTTCAACATTCTTTTTTTACATTTTTAATGTCCCTGACAGTAAGCATCCTGGCTGTGTTTGCTGAGAGCTTTCTGACATGGAACATGAATGCAGTTCTAGTGATACCATGTAAATAAAATATCATACAGCCTATATAGCATACAGCGCTTTAGGTAGAGTATGATATTGTATTACGTCCTGCTGTGATGGTCTATCGACCACAGCAGTAAAGATGAAAAAAATATTACATACAGGCAGTTTGACATCTTATGTAGTTGCTGTATATATAAAGAGATAATAAAGTGATACTATCCCTTTTAAATGGAATTATTAACTAATTGAAGAGGACTCCAATTACATACCTCTCTAGTAATCAAGGGTTAAAAAGACCATTTAAAGGAGCAGTAAACTTTTTTTTTTTTTTTTTTTTTTTTAAATATATTGTAGGGATTTCCCTATTGAGTAAGATAAGGGTACTTCTACTGCTGAAATATTTATATTTCCAGAGTTAATACAGTTTAAATCCATGTTTTTTTTACATTAGCAGTGCCCTCTAGTGGTCTAATTCTAATTAGTTTTCTTGTTACATTCTAATGGAGAGGAAAGTCAGAAAAGTCAGAGACATACAGTTCTCCATAGAATGTGATAGGAAGTGACAGGCAGTTTCTATCAGGAAGTAAACACAGTAAATTCACTTCCTGATTATTTGAACTGCTATAATTTTTGAATAAAACATCTGACAGCGATGGGAGTGACCTTGTTTTATTCAGCAGGAAATGATCTATAAAATATGTGTTTTCATAAATAAAAGTTTACTGTTCCTTTAGAAGAACACTAACTAATGGCCACTATGGATTGTTTCTGCAAATTTAATTTGGATATCATGTCCCTGGAGGCAGGCACAATTCTTTGTTGCAGGACATCAGGACCCCAAACATATCCCAGTTAACCCTTGGAGTGCCAGAGAGGTATGCGGCGCATTTGCATTGCAATACGTTGGATACCTCTCTGGGTCTAACAGGTTTATAGGAAAGAGGACTCCGGTGGTAGGAGTTGGGCATCATGTAGTATGGCAAAGAAACATGTCCACTTCCATAGATGTGATATCAATTTCTACTTAACGATTCATTTTGGGTAATTGGTCCACGCAGAATTGATTCATAGCGGCCACTACGATTCTCGTTCCAGATTATGGGAAGTGTGTGTGTGTGGGGGGGGATGATTAGTAGTTGTTGTTGGTTGTTTTTTTTTTGTTTTTGTTTTTTTTTTAATTAATAACATTTTTTAATTGTTGTCTATTATGCAGTTGGCTTGCTTCAAAATTTTTACATGTGTTTTGTGCATATAACCCTATTGCACTTTCCAGTAAACCCTGTCCTAAAGTGTATCAAGAGCATAGTAGCTAACCCTTTCAGTGCCAGAGGAAAATCAAATTGCATTGTACAACAATGCTCTGGACGGCACTCTGACACTCAAAGGGTTAACCCTTTTGTGTACCAAAGGAGTGTGCTGTAATATGCTACTCTCACCTCAGGCATTCCAATGGTTAAACTTTCACTCAGATTAAAGTCCCCCCAAATCATTATTCACATAGTGATACGCATATCAATATTCGTATCATCCTAAATAAGTCGGGAGTTACTGATAAATCCAACTCGTTCCCAGACGCACAGGCAGGCATCAGCGCAGGCATCTTGCCGAAGAGATATCTGTGACCTGCTCTGTCCTTCTTGGTCTCCTCTAGGATTGGTGAGGTGGAGTTGCATTGTACCGTAACCCCTTCTCATCCAGTGACGTGCCAGGACCGTCACGGCTGTCCAGCACTTAAGGACCAGCGATGGTCCTGGCATGTCACATACTTTTTACTCGCAGCGCTCCTGCAGGGGTTCTGTGAGTAATAGCAGGGACTGAAATTGATCGCTCCAAGACAGAAGTGATCTCTTTCAGTCCTCCGTTCGGCGTGCCGCCCCACATGATCAGTCATGTGGGACGGCACATCAAACTTTCCTATCTGGTCTTTAAAGGACCACACACCCTTGGACCGCTGGTCCTTAAGGGATGAAGGTACAGGAAGGGACTGACAGCGAAGGTGCACAAGATACCGGTACAGCAAGATGCCTGCCTGTGAGTCTCGGAATGAACTGGATTTCTCAAGAATGCCGGACTAATTTAGGATAATACTTGTATTGATATACGTATAGTAGGGCTGCAACAACTAATCGATATTATCGATAAAAATCGATTATGAGAATCGTTGTCAACGATTCTCATAATCGATTAGTTGCAGCCCCAGACTGCCGCCGCCCGCCAGTGTCAACATGACAAGATCCATCCGCCCGCATCATCACGCGCCCCTGCGGGCCGTGATGACAAACAGACAGAGAAGAGGAAGAGGACAGCGGCACCGGAAGAGAAGCGCTTGCTGCCAGTAGACTGATCGTTACTGTCTGGCAGCAAGCGCTTCTCTTCCGGTGCCTCTGCCCTCTTCCCCTTCTCTGTATGTATGTCATCACGGCCCGCAGGGGCGGGTGATGATGCGGGCGGGCAGGAGGGAACTTAGAGCCAGCCAGCCACAGGGGGCCGGATGCCACTCAGATTACCCCCTAGCCCGCCAACTCAACGCAGCAGTGAGAAGGAGAGCGACAGTGACAAAGGGGAGAAAGAGAGGTACAAGGGAGGCGAAAGAGACACATGGAGGGAGAAAGAAGTACATAGGGGAGAAAGAGACAGGGGGGAGAAAGTGAGGCACAAGGGAGAGAAAGAAGTACATGAAAATGGATGATGTTTTTTAAATGTTAAATATCATCTAGCAAGGAATAGGGTCAATGCCCTTTAACTCTCTGAGTGCCAGAGATGTATCAAACTCATTGCTTTGCAATGCGTTCAGTACTCCCCCCCCCCCCCCCCACACACACACACTCAAAGGGTTAAATACCACTTATTCCTGGCTCACACTTGTAGCTGTTATGTCTTAGGACACTGTGTAAGGCTCAAAATATGTGCTAAATATGCTTTTCCTATGGATGTGTGGACAGCTGTGCATGAACATGTAACCCCTAATTACAGGTACAATCTCCTAATAAATGTTACAGGCATTGTATGTCATCAATGTAGACATCTGACAAATAGGAGATAAGAGTCTCTGTGAGCTGAAAAAGTGAAGGGTTCCAAGCGTGAAGGGTTCCAAGCTCAGTGTAATGTTAATACTGAATGTTTTGATTTTTACTAGCATCTGAGTAGGGCAAACTTTGCTCCCTGCTTAATCTGTCTGTTTTGTGCTTGATCTGATCCTCTTACATTTATACTTAAGGGTTTTGAATGTGACGATAATTGTGAACTTGGCTTTGGCCTTTGTTGAGAAGCCGTCGTCCCTCTCTGTAACATCAGATGTGCGATACCGCAGTCCTGAGTGGCAACCTCCTTGTGGCATGACCGAGAGTGTGGAATTCCTGACCTTTCTGCTGTTTATTGTGGATGTCTCTGTAAAGGTAGGAATCCCTTTCCACTATTGGTTATCTGCCTTCTATATATTGTATGTAGGGGAGCCCTGAGCCCATCAGACAGGGGTAGTCAAGTGTGTAATATGTTAAGTAATATTGACCTATATACTATCTTAAAGGGGTAGTAATGTCAGAAGAAAAGTATTAACTATATAGTATATACAATTAAAAGAGAGTACTTGTACTTATTCGTATCTCTTAAAGCGTTATGGTTTGAGAGATATTGGAAAATAAAGTTCTCTGGTCCTTCCCCTTTCTGCTTGACGAGCTGTAAAGCTGTCAGAAGCAGATTCTGGTCGCTTGACCAGATGTGGCTCTTCAGCAGCTCCGATATAACAATATCTAAAGATAAATACTTAATTTGGAATGGTCTACAAAGTGTGCCTGGCTTGCAAGCACACTTTTTAGACCGTTCCAATGAAGTATTTATTTCTAAATAGCGTGATTTCAGCTCTGCTGAAGAGCTTCTGTCTGGTCAAATGACTGGAATCTGCAGCTGTCAGCTAGATGGCAGACTTGAGTAAAACAGCCAGGAAAAGGTAACTTTAGCAGGTAATATCTCTCAAACCATAAAGGTTTGCGAGATAAGACTTACATTGATGTTAATCTTTTGTTAATGTGTACAATATTAAATCAACTTAAAATGAACCATTACTATCCCTTTAAGAAGACTGAATGTTGTAACATGATGGGAGTTAAAGGAGAAGTAAAACTTTTTGTTACATGAAAAAACAAAAAAAAACAAAAAAACAACAACAACATAAAATACACGTTACAGTACAGAACTTTTCCTTCTGAGTAAATCCGAAGAAATGACACGTGGGAAATCAAGCTGTAAACAGCGCCAACTGGTTGAAAAGCTACCACTCTCCATAGTAAGTGATAGAAACAGCACAACCTACTGACCACAGTAGAAGAATGCAGTTAATGGGATAGTAATACTGAAAATAATTGTATTTTATATTGAAGCCCTTAAAAAAACATGAAAAATGATATAAGTCTTATCCCAAACTTTTATGGTTTGGGAGATATTCACATGTAAAATATAGTAAAATGCTCTTTTCCTGACTGTTTCAGCCAAGTCTGCCATCTAGTGGACAGATTTGGAATTTGGTCCACAGAGCAACCGGCAGCTCTTTAGCAGTGCCGAGATCACGATCTTTGAAAATAACTACTTAATTGGAACTATCTACAAAGTGTGCCTGGCTTGAAAGCACACATTGTAGACCATTCCAATTAAGAAATTATTTTTAAAGATCATGATCTCAGCACTTCTGGAGAGGCAAAGCCAGTCCCGGGACGGGATTCCAAATCTGAAGGGTGGAGCAATTACGTCACTCCAGGGGAAACTTTACTTCTGAATATCTCCCAAACCATAAAAGTTTGGGAGATGAGACATATCATTTTTCAAGGTTTTTTAAGGGTTTCAGTATAAAATAAACTTATTTTCAAGTATTACTATCTCTTTAAGGTCACCAAGGAGAGGAAAAGAAGAAATAGCTACTATGAACTGAGCGCTTCCTCTCTAATGTCTCATGCAGTAACCATATGTGAATCCCCTTTCATGTCTTGTGTCCAGCTTTGGATCTAATGCAGTATAACCCGTACCTACCAACCGTCCTGATCTCCAGAGACAGTCCCAGGTGTTCTCTCTTTGCTCCTGGATCCTGCTGTCTCTGTATTTATTTCTTACCCTGTTTTTAACCATTTGAGTGCCAGAGGAGTGTGCAGTGCGTTGTTCCACAATGCTTTTCACTCCAGGGGATTAAAACTGCACTTAACATATATTTTATTTGCTGGTTATTCATAGGTTAATAATTTGAGCTTCTCCACATGCTAATTTCTTTATATAGAGTGATTTTTAGAACAAAAAAATAAAGGGATGTGGCACACGGCCCTTGAGTATTCTATACATATTGTTTAATTGGGGTGGAAGTTCCCCTTTAAGGAGGTGTGTTGTTTTTTCCGATGTAGCAATGCAGCACTAAATCTAATATAGAGAGAAAAATAGGATTTGTGTTCTGTGAAGAGGAAATGGGTGGTCCCTGCTAACCCCCCCACTCCAAGAGGCACACTATGATGACATCAGCTAACATAATAAGCTATGGTACAACACAAATCCCTCGACTCATGTGGGGTGTACATACAAGTACACCACCCTGCCACTGATACCAATAATATATCTGATTAATGAAAAATAACACACAAGTAATAGTATGAACCATGTCATGCAATGCAAAGTGCACATGGCAATAATACCACGCATATTTTAAATGGTCAGTTCATATATCACATGGGCGTCCAATGTGCATCACGTGAGCCAAGTGCAGCCTGCCTGACCCTAGGATGCTCCCCACCTGATATTAAGTGTCTGATAAATATCAGTATTGTTATTGACTTGATCAATTAATAAATCCATAATGTTTAATTAACTGACATGCCATATTTCACCATCGTTATCAATAACAAAGATAATTTGGCCTCACACGGCTTACTGATCATGTTGACCACAACTGAAAAAACTTGGACACCCCTGATATAAAATGCATATAGTGCCTTTTAAATAGATCTCTAATATGTCTTTCCATTCATAGCCTCACACAGAATGTCAGTATCACCAGGGTAGTGCAGAAACCGAGATGAGTAATGGAGGCAGAATGATATGGATCCAACAACTGAAATGTAAAGAAATATACTTGCGTTCAGGATCCTCATTCATAATCTCCTTGTCATGTCTCACATGGATCTTACTGACAATCTCTATTTGATATAATCCATCCTGTATAAACACAGGGGCCACTGCATGGAAGGATCTCTTACCCACTCTCGCATGTGTCTCCTAATTTTTAGTATCCTCCATACTTGCAGGTGATGCTGGATACCTCACTCTTCTCCTTTCTTAATGTAAATTCACATAGTGAAGATTCACACCATCGTTGGTGAATGCATTGAGCTCCTCTTTGGTAATCAAAGGGTTAACTGTTGCCATATGGGTCATGTATCATGACGCAGCACTGGTAATATACCTTCCAAGATATGTTGGTGGGGAATTGCACCAGGCCCGCAATCACTTATTATGTTGGAGAAACAAAGATGCACGCCTCCCAGTTTGGGATTCGCTGTTCCGGATCATGGAGAATGCCTAGCCTCTGATTTTATACCATGTCTTAGTAAGTTCTATTTACACCCCAGGGGTAAAATGTTTACCTATATGCTTAAGTTTAAATCGGGACTTTGCTGGCTTTTTTTTTATTATTTTAAGGTACAACGCAGTCCTTTCACCACACCATACCCTCCACATCCTCTCCCCCCCCCCCCCCCTCAATTCCTAGCTCACTTCGAGCAACCCTCAGCTCATTTACCCCTGTTACAGAGGGGAAAGTATAACTGTTATTACCCTCCTCTCTGCCCACTACGTGCCCCCTGGATCCCATGTCATGTCACCTTATTAATGCTCTTGTAGCTACTCTTGTTCCCAGCCTAACTAATATCTTTAAAGGGGAACATTTACATCACACAAACTTGTGTCCATTGTCTTTAATCAGTAGGTGGGTTTTTTTTTTTTGTTTGTTTGTTTGTTTTAAATCATACTTGCCTAGTACTGCAGAGTTAAAATCTGGCACTTCTGCAACGTGTGGCACAGTGCCTCAGGACTTACTACCTCCCTCCCAGCTGCCCCAAGGAGCACGTTCACGCCTCCCTTCGTGGTGGCATTTATGTGGGCTATCATAACGGCAAGCTCTGTTTACCATGCTACTGAGGTTGCAAAAAAAAAAAAAAGACCAGTAGAATATATGTTGTTTTGAACGCTCTCTCAAAATTGCCAAAGTTGCTTTTATGTGATGGGGTTCCCTTTAACTCATTGCATGCTTGAGGGGTCTCCAACACTTTGCAACCTCTGTAACATCCAAGGGGATAGCCCTTTGAGTGCCAGAGGGGTACACAACGCATTGCAAACACCTCTGGCACTCAGGGGGTTAAGATTGACCTTTTCAGTGTAAAAAAAATATGTGTTTAGGGTTGTAACTCAAGTTCACTGTTGTTAAAAAAAAAACTGCTAGTCTTTAATTTGTGATGAAAAGGACACAGGAAATGTCTCAGCTCTTTTTCTTTTTAGAGCTACTTGGTTGGCTGGACCGAGTTTGTGAAAAACAAGTGGTTGCTGTGTTACATTCTGATCCTGGCCATTTCCCTCGCAGACTGGACTGTATCTTTGTGTTTCATGTGTCAAGAGGTATTTTGAGTGGATTTGGGAAATATTAGTGGATTTCTGTGTTACAATTCTGTATAAAAAGTTCAGTGTGTGTGTGTATGTGTGTGTATGTGTGTTAGTTAAAGCATGCTTGGTGTGGGTTAACAGCAATCATTGGACTTTAGTACAGGCAATGAAACGAGCCAAAAGATGTGAGAGGCTCTGGTCACGACCAAAAGCAAAGTTGCCTGTTCTCCGGCTAGTCACCACTCAACAGCATCACATTTTAACTCTCTAGTGCCATTACAGAGGCAAAATTTCCACATACATATTAGACTAATCCCACCAAAAAGGGCGATCCAGTTCCAAAATGATGGGCAAGTCCCCTCTGCATGGAAAAACTAGCTAACCCCAGACGAATGTTTCGGCCTTGTTTGTGCCTCACCAGTTGCCTGTTCTCCGGGTAATCCAGACGTGGACCCCTTGCTCTCAGTGCCTAGGGAATCCAGCTGCACCCTCCTGACAAGGCCCATTACTTCAGGGGTTAACTGGTGTTCCCGTGCAGAGGGGGCTTGCTCATCAGTTTGGAACTGAACCACTCTTTTGGGCCGGATTAGTCTAATATGTATGTGGAATTTTCTCCTCTGTAATGTTACTAAAGGGCTAAAACGTGATGTTTCTGTGCGGTGACCAGCCGTAGAACAGGCCATTGTGCTGTTTGTCCTCAGAAGACTCTCACATTGTGTATGCTTATACAGGCAATGAAGCAAAAAAGTCTGTCGGTGGCAGCAGCCACCTTCCTCAAGACAAACCGTTTGCCTTAAGGAAGGTGGCTGCTGTCACTGAAACGTCAACTTAATAAATTAATTAACAGACTTTTTTGCTTCATTGCCTGGATGAAAGTCCAGTGAGTTCTGCATTTTCTGTTTCTTGCAACCTGGCACCAACTCCCTTTATCGTGAGTGTGTGTGTGTGTGTGTGTACAGTACTGACAAACCAATCACCCGTTACCTTAGTCAAAGTAAAGCACCTGCAGCTAGAAATTACAGTGAAAAGTGTTGGGTGTCTGGCGCCATCTGCAGCTGTGGTTTGACTACAACTCTTATCATCCTCAGCCAGTGTGTGTGACTGTGCATGTGCGTGTCTCAACCTTCAAGTCTTGTAACAGTACAGAGTGCCAATCAACTTGATTAAACCTAACTTGGCCTGCACAGTTTCTGAGAAATTTGTTTAAACCTTTAAGGACCAGAAGGGTTTGAACCAGATTGCACACCCTTCTGGTCCTTATGGGGTTAAAGGAAGACTAAACTTTTTTTCTTGGAACTTGTTATTCAGCTTTTCCATTCAAGTTAAAAAGGATAATCCCACTGCTGTTAACAACAGCACCAGCTGGTGTGTAAAAGGCATTTTTTTTGTAATGCACTAAACTGGACCGCTTGAGTCTGACTATATCTCACCATAGTAATTATGGGAGTAATTATTTCTAATGACTTAAAGGGGAACTACCACCCCGCAATAACTTAAGCTTCACGGATTGCTCATCTGGCGACTAGCTGCTTAGTAGCGCGGTTCAAAAGGGACTGACAGCGCAGGCGCACGGACGTCACTGTGAAGAGACGTCCGTGCTTCCTGCTCCTGTCACCATCGGTAAAACGCTGATATCTGCAGAACCGGGTAATATTTCTGGCGACTAGCGCTACTAAGCAGCTAGTCGCCAGATGAGCAATCAGTGAAGCTTAAGTTATTGCGGGGTGGTAGTTCCCCTTTAAAGGTAGGCAGGCAATGTAATAAAGCAGCGGGAAATGCAAGCAGGGTACTGGGTTGTATAACTAGGGGCATTAGTAGCAGAAAAGGGAAATTGGTCATGCCACTCTACAGATCTCTAGTTAGAACTCGTCTAGAGTATTGTGTACTGTACTGGAGACCCCATCTCCAGAAGGATATAGATACTCTAGAGAGAATTCAGAGAAGAGCTACTAAAATGGTGACTGGTTTACAGGAAAAGAAAGATCGGGATAGACTAAAGGATCTGAACATGTATAGCTTGGAGGAGAGAAAAGAGAGAGGGGATATGATAGAAACATTCAAATACATGAAGTGATTCAACAAAGTGCAGGATGGAAGTACATTTCAAAGAAGTAAAAATGTTAGGACAAGAGGCCATAGGGTAAAACTAGAGGGATACAGTTTAGACGTAATGTAAGAAAATTTTACTTCACTGAGAGGGTAGTAGATAAGTTGAATAGCCTGCCAGCAGAAGTGGTAGACATTAATACAGTGACAGAATGTAAGCATGCATGGGATAGACATAAGACAAGACCAAGGACCAAAAAAGGTTTGAGGTTTTTACAGGAGGAAAATGGGCAGACTAGATGGGCCAATTGGTTCTTATCTGCCGTCAAATTCTATGTTTAGTAAGTGATAGAAACAGCACCACCTGATGACCACAGTATAAAACTGCAGTTGAATGGGGGTAAAAAAAAAAAATAAAAAAAAACAAACAAAAAAAAAACAGCAGATGTACCCATATTTTACTTGGTAAGAAAAGCTCTGTAACATGTATGGTTCCATAAGGATTGCTGCTCGTTTAAATGCCTGTGCTCTAAAGAGGTTTTGAAATCCAGACAGCAATACCTGCAGAAAGGTTTGTCATTTGAGCAGTGGTCGTGTGTCCTCTCGATTCTAGAATGTGATAGAGGAACCTGTGGCTTTCTAGCTTTTTTTTTTTTTTTTTTTTTTTACTACAACTCCTTGGAGCTGTAGTCCATTTAAAGGGATAGTAATACTTAAGTATTACTAATCCCTATAGCAAAGTACTACTTAAAAAAAAAAAAAAAGTTTTGCCCCCAGTGTCATCTCTCAAACCTTTATGGTTTGAGAGATGAATGCTTCTAAAGTTGCCCTCTCCCTCCCCCTTCCCCATAGTCAGCATTCTAGCTGACTCAGGGAAATCCGGTCAGAGATCATCAGGTGGCTCAGCAGCAGAGCCGTGATCGCGTTAACAAAAAAAAAAAAACCTTTCACTAAAATGGTCTTCTACGTGTGCTTGCAAACCAAGCACACGTAGAAGACCATTTCAGTGAAAGTTTTCATTTTTTTAGAAACGCGATCCGGCTGTGCTGGAGAGCCTCCTGAAAGTCGTACGACTCTGTTCCTTTCAGTCAGCTAGAACGCAGACTATGGGGAAGGAGGAGGGAGAGGGCAACTTTAGAAGCGATCATCTCTCAAACCATAATTGTTTGAGAGATGCCCCTGGGGGCAATACATTTTTTTAGTAGTACTTTGCTATAGGGATTAGTAATACTTAAGTATTACTATCCCTTTAATGTTTAGAGAAACACAGGTCCACATATCTGTTTTTAAAGTAATGGGATTCGCCATGTGTTTGATGGTGTCTAAATTTCCAACTTTTATGTTTTGAAATTTTAATCTCATCGCAGGGAGTAAGAATCAGGAGGCTTCTGCGGCCGTTCTTCCTGTTACAGAATTCTTCTCTAATGAAAAAGACCTTAAAGTGCATCAAGCGAACCCTTCCCGAAATGGCCAGGTAGGGAAGGAAGAAGTCACGGGAAATCATTTTCCTACAGTCAAAATGATGTTGGTAGTTTGGGAGATTTGCTGTTCTTCTACCCCCACCTAACTTAAATATAAGCTATAGCTATAGGAATAAGCTCATCATAATTTAACCCTTTAAAGGGACTGTAATGTCCCAGAAAAAAATCTTTATAGTTTTGTAGTGCTTAAAAAAATGAATCTATATGCAAAAAATCCTCTCTCTCAAACTGCTATGGTTTGAGAGTTATTCGGCACTAAAGTTCCCACCTCCCTTTCCCTGAAGTCAGTGCTGTGATGACAGCAGGAGATCCCGGTCCGGGGACCAACCGGCGGCTCTGCAGCAGAGCTGAAATCACGTTATTGGAAAATAATTATTTCATTGGAAAGGTCTACAGCGTGTGCCTGGTTTGCAAGCACACTTTGTAGACCGTTCCAATGAAGTAGTTCTTTTTAAATATGCAATTTCGGCTCTGCTGAAGAGCCTCCCTGTGTCAGCTGACATCAGGAGAAGGGGAGGGAGGGGGGAACTTTTGAATATGAATATCTCTCAAACCATAGCGGTTTGAGAAATTAAGATTTTTTGCATATAGTTTAATTTTTTAAGCACTACAAAACTATAAAGGTTTTTTCTGGGACATTACTGTCCCTTTAAGGACCAGCAGGAGGTGCAAGCATTATTTTGCAATGCAGCACACACCCCTCCGGTAATTAACCTTTGAGTGCCAGAGAGGTTAAGCAACGCATTGCAAAGCAATGCATGGCGTACCTCTCTGGCACTCAAAGGGTTAAAGGTTTAAGGACTCGAAACGTTGCAATGCATTGCACACCCATCTGGTCCTTAAAGCGGAACTACCACCCCACCTAAAGTTTTCCCCAAAGTATTAACCATCTGGTGACTAGCTGCTCAGTAGTGCTAGTCGCCAGAATTATGACCTCCTTATAGAGAAATTCTGCTGCTCCTGATACTGACAGCCAGGAAACAGAGCAGACGTCTTTGCATAGTGATGTCTGCGCACCTGCGCTGTCAGTCCCAGTCCTCTGTAAGAGGCATTACTTGGGACCTTAAGGTACGGAAGGGACTGACAGTGCAGGTGCACAGACGTCACTATGCAAAGATGTCTGCGCTGTTTCCTGGCTGTCCCGGGACAGATCATAATTCTGGCGACTAGCACTATTGAGCAGCTAGTCGCCAGATGGGTAATTCTTTCGGGAAATCTTTAGGTGGGGTGGTAGTTCCACTTTAAATGGTTTACTAAAGTACGTAGTTGGAACAGTCCAACATACAGCACAATATTTTATATATTTTTGCTTTGTCTCTGCATTTGCCTGTACTTACTGAACCGAAGTTTGAGTCAAGCTTTCTATTTTGGAAATAAAGTTTCACAAAAAAAAAAAAGGGTTGGCTTATATACAAGTGAGGTCAGCGCTAGGCTCCATATTCTATATGTTCCGATTTGTGGAGTGATTGGATCCGCAAGAGCCGTTGGCTGTAAGGCTGAGCCATTACAGCAATACTCAAAAGTTGATTTCTGCACTGAATTTTCTCTGTGTCAGGAAGGGGTTTAACTCTTTCACATCCAAATCTAGAGGCCCTAGAGCACTTCCACTCTTTGTGATATTTAGGGAACATAATTGAGGAGGCTGAAAAGAGATATTTGTCCATCGGGTTCAGCCCATGCCATATCTCTCTTGTTGATCCCAAAATAAATTAAAAAAAGACAAAAAAACACACATTGAAGCCACTTTCCTTTATGCTCCAAGTGGGTAAAAATTTCCTTCTTGACTCCAAAAGGCAACTGATATTTCCCTGGGTCAACATTCTATCTCCTTTGAAACCAACTGTCATAATTTTCAACATTGTTCTGAGCTAGAAAACGAGTAATGCTTTCCATACTCCTCTGGCACTCAAAGGGTTTAAAAGCTGACTTGTAGGTGTGCCCCGAGAACTAACATTGAGTCACACTGTGTTGGTAACAGTGCCGACTGGTGTCCACACTGTAATTTTGTTTTATATTGTTCAGTATGGAAGAGCTTTAACCCCTTAAGGACCCATGATGGTACAGGACCGTCATGGCTTGTTTTCTTGGATATCTCAGGCTCCCCGCACGGCTGCATGCTGTTCGGGAAATCCGGAATCAGATTCACGAAAATAAAAATAAAAAAAGGTCTGTGGTCCTTACATGATGGCCGCGTGCATGCGCGGCCGGTCCTTAAGGGGTTAAAGGTCAATATAAAGCCATTTTAAACTTTAGGAAGTGTGCTCCCAGCTATGGGGACAGCATTTCCATAACTTAAATTACCCCCTTTCTCTCATCATTACCTCTGCAGATCACAGAGTTCTGCAGGGCCGGGTGACATCCGCATCTCACTTGGCCCTTTTGGGAGATTCTTGTCCTCCCCATAGAAGCTCAGTGATGTCAACTTTGCCAACATGGAGCTTGTAAACAGTAGACAGCAATGTCACTTTCTTTCCCATAAGTGTTGAGTGAGGCAATTATGTCATCCAGCCCTGCAGATCATGGTGATCTGCTGGGGTAATGGAAAGGGATGAGTTTTAACCCCTTAAGGACCAGCGGTCCTGGGGTGTGTGGTCCTTTAAGGACCAGATAAGAAACTTTAACGTGCCGTCCCACATGGTCTTGGAGCGATCAACTTCGGTCCCCGGTATTACTCACCGCACTCCTACAGGAGCGCGGTGAATAAAAGTACGTGACGTGCCAGGACCGTCACTGGTCCTTAAGTGCCGGGCCAGCATGACGGTTCTGCCACGTCAGTCGGTCCTTAAGGAGTTAAAATGGATCCGTCACCTTTTTTTATTTTTGTATATTTGAAAGCTTCATTCAAAACTGTCTGTGTGTTATGTCAGCCACAAGTCCGGCAGATTTATAGGTTAGGAGGTATTCACTCTTTCATTTCTGGTGAAAGTGAAAGTCTCTCAGTGCAGCACAAAGCTTAATTAGCATATGCAGCATTACTGATAACCTTAATAAGCATATGAAACTACATAGAAAGCTTGATTAACATATTTAATATTGGCTTATAATACCAAGTATGAACATCTCCTTAACTACACAGTTGCTTGTCTTTAGGCTAGCATGACAAATGGGCAGCTTTTAACCCTTTGAGTGCCAGAGGGAACGGAAAGCATTGCAAAGCAATGCGTTCCTTACCCCTCTGGCACTCAAAGGGTTAATGAATCAATGAATCAAGGTGGCAGGTTCACTTAAAGCTACGGGAACTTGGTATGAGCACACTGCTTATAGTTTGAAAGGGTTTTATAATGACCCTTTATTTTACTTTTAAGCCATAGGTTTGTCTTCAGAAAAAATTATAACAGCTCCACTTTGTCTTAGTTTGAGCTATTATAAAGGTTGACTGAAGCGTTTCCCAGCAGTACCCTTGTTATACTCTACAGGAAAAGCTGTGCATTATGTAAAGTAAAATTAGTGCCCATGCATTAATCTGAATCCACAAATAAGCCTACAATATAAAATGTATATATATGAGATATATAAACGTGTGTGTATAATATATTTGGAAAACTGTTTACCTTTGCATTCTATTTGTGCACATTTATTTCTTTACTTCCCAGTTGGTAGGCTACACTCTACTGTGTAAAACACAACTAGACGTGAGTAGTTGAAAGGGAAATTGCTTTCCTCTGCCAAAAAAATAACGCGTGGAAATACTGTACAAAGCCAATCAGTAAAAGGCTGCATTGGCCTAGTCAAAACTTGTCTGTGAATTACCCTTGAAGGTGCATATCGCTCTTCACAAGACAGTTACACGCAGAAAAAAGACTAACCTTTATGTTTATTTCCTAATAGTGTGATGCTGCTTCTGGCTTTGCACCTCTGCCTCTTTACCATGTTTGGTATGCTGCTGTTTGCTCACGCCAAGGTAACCAATCTAAAATCATGAAATGCGTTACACTTAAAAGGACAAGCCAGTTAACCCTAACTCTCTGAGTGTTTGAGAGGTGTCTAGAGCATTGTGATGCAGTGTGTCGGACAT
This sequence comes from Rhinophrynus dorsalis, assembly GCA_037306005.1. Taxonomy (NCBI): domain Eukaryota; kingdom Metazoa; phylum Chordata; class Amphibia; order Anura; family Rhinophrynidae; genus Rhinophrynus; species Rhinophrynus dorsalis. The sequence goes on from CM074722.1 coordinate 471,089,582, forward strand.
TCCTCTAGCAGTCACAGGGATAAAATGTTTTTATTCACTCTGCTGTAATTAATATAGTAACCTTTTGCATTCCAGAGGGTTCTGCAACTCACTGCTATGAAGGGAGAGGTGTACACCATCTGCTTCCCCAGTCATGTTCCCTTGTCCAATTGTAGTGATAGAATTAAACATCCACTTCTCCTTGCTCACATGCTGTCTTAAACTCCAGCCTTGTTCCATTGTCCACTAGGAGTCACAAAGCAACAAATCCATTCCTCCTACTCCTCTCCACCTCCAAGAAGTATATCTGGCCTCCCGGTGACTCCCAGTCATCTTCTCTGACCTCTACGACCTGCTTTCCCAGAGACATAACGACATTCACCATGAGGACAGGCCACTGAGTGGATAATACAGAGGCCACAGGGGAGAGGTGGTGATGGGGAGCCATTGGGAGGCCTGGTAGGCTTCTTGGAGATGTAGGGTACCAGAGATAGGTGTGGGGAGGAGAGTCTGCTTGCGAGGCGTTGTCATTTGTATATGTTGTAGGTGGTTGGTGCATACGGGTGGCAAGGGTCAGTGTCAGAATGGTGGGGGAATGTGACGCGGCTGTCACAGTATGAGGCTGGTGGGTCCCTGATATGTGTAGTGGTGGAATATAATTGTGGAGGTTTATTTTGGGCAGCTGACACAGTATGATGGTAAGGCTATGTCCCTGCTGTGCACAGGGAAGGAACCAGTTACAGCTGGGAAGCAGTCACTGAGTGGGCAAGTCCCTTCAGTGATTTTAGCAGGAGTAAAAAATTGCTGACCTGTTTTTGGACCCTTGCTGGCCACACCCCTGGGGTGATAGTGACCGTATTAGAACAGATACAGACATAGAACCGGTGGACTAGAAATGCCAGGGCAGCATCTGGAAGGTATACACCTTATCGATGGATGCTGATAGAGTCCCTATCTCGGTGCAAGGCAGAGCAGCACCGGGGGAGAGTGCGATAAAGTGCACGGAGGGGGGATTCTTTAAAGGCATGAGCACAAATAACAAAGTAGAACAAGGCTGGTGACATACAGTGTATGTGTGGTTCTGTGACTGACAGTGGAACAAGGCTGGTGACATGCAGTGTATGTGTGGTTCTGTGACTGAGAGTGGAACAAGGCTGGTGACATGCAGTGTATGTGTGGTTATGTGACTGACAGTGGAACAAGGCTGGTGACATGCAGTGTATGTGTGGTTCTGTGACTGAGAGTGGAACAAGGCTGGTGACATGCAGTGTATGTGTGGTTCTGTGACTGACAGTGGAACAAGGCTGGTGACATGCAGTGTATGTGTGGTTCTGTGACTGAGAGTGGAACAAGGCTGGTGACATGCAGTGTATGTGTGGTTCTGTGACTGACAATGGAACAAGGCTGGTGACATACAGTGTATATGTTGTTCTGTGACTGACAGTAGAAAAAAGCTGGATGGGTAGACAGAGAGGCTTCATTAAAAAAAAAAAATTGCAGCACATACTGTTGCCTACTGGACAGCAGTTGAAGCTGATGCTAACAATTTCTACAGAAAAAAACCAAATCTGTGCTGTTTATATATTTTTGAATAAGCATCTCCCAACTGTTGAATTATCCTTGTTCTGGCAGGGAAAGGCCCTACATGATAGATGTGTGTGTATATAGTCACAATACAATTTTATTTTATAATTAATTTTACTTCTCTTTTAAAGAAAGCTCTGCGGTTCCGTGTGAAGTAATCTTCTGCACAGGCGTGGCAGTTTCTGACATAGTTTATTTAATTATCTTTGCCAAAACAGGACCAATTTACAGGGCACAGTGTACTGGAAATAGATGCTTACAAGTGACATGCTATCTGGGGATTGCATCTGTGTGTGGTACATTAATGGGTGTTGCAGAACCAGAAAGTACTTTAACCCTATAACCCCACAGGAGCTGTATGCCCTTTCTGCTTCAGTGTTCTGTAGCTTCTTTGGGCATCTAAGGCCTTAAAGAGGACTAATCAGAGGAACTGATATTTTTTAACCATTTAACTGAAGGCAAGCATAGTCAGAACGGTATGTTTAACTCCTTTGAATCTAAACCCCTCTAACTATTTATAAAGTGACTGGGGAATTTTAATATGTGACTTTTATTTATGTTTTTTGGGGGGATTAAACTTGGAAAACTATTGTAAAGTGTACTGTTATCTACTTTTCATAAGGAGCAAACGGAAAATTCACTGGGCTTTATTTATAACCCTTTGAATGCCAGAGGGTGCATTGCGTACCCCTCGGGCACATAAAGGGTTAAAGGCACACTAGTACAACTCTGGGGCAAACTAACTATGCCCTAGTTGGGAAATACAATGTCTCAAATACAAATGGGGCCTTTAACCCCTTGAATGAAGACCTTTCTAGCATTCAAGGGGTTAAAGCCCCTTTAAAATGAATGGGATTTGTGAGATTGTTTTGCCCCCTCTAATGCAGTTGATGTGCCCCAGAATTGTTCAATTATTGTTGTATACATAGGCCCATATACATATAAAAGCAAATTTGAATTATTCTGGAGTAAACCAGCTGCACCACAGGAGACAAATAACAATTCCTGTTTAATTAACTCATTGAATGCTAGAAAAGTCTCCAAAATGCATTGTTTCGCAGTGCTTTGGAGACCTTTCTAGCCTTCAAGGTGTAAAGCTCTCTTCAAGTGCATGGGAATGTAGGAATTTATTTGCCAGTTTATGCAAATTTGTACACCCCTTTGGGGCGCAAATGGTTAAATAAGAATACATATTCACACCCACACACACATATTGAACAGAAAATCCTAATGACCACTATGAATATTGCCCTTAAGCTTTTGTGAGAAAGAGATGACATCTTCAATAAGTCGTGGAGGCAGACATTGTAGGTGCTGGAGCAGGCAGAGTGCGTGTGCCAATGTAACTCTTTAGGGATCAAAGGGTTGTGCAATGCATTTTACTTATCTTTGGCCCTTAAAGGGTTATGATTACTATGTGCAAAGGGAACAGTTTCAGACCATGTGGTCCTGCTAACAATTATCATGTCTGCCTCCATGACCGATTGAAGAGGTTATCCTTTACCCTTTCATTGCCAGAGAGGTATCCAGCACATTGCACAATCCCTTGGTCTCTAAAGAGTTAAGTTGGCTCATGCACTCTGCCTGCTCCAGCACTTATCATGGCTGCCTTGCAATGCATTGGATACCACGCAGGCACTCAAAGGGTTAATTAACCCTTTGCGTGCAAGAGAGGTAAGCAACTCATTGCAAAGCAATACGTTGCATCCCCCTCTGGCACTCATAGGGTTAAAGGAGCATGGTGAAAATGAACTGGGGCCATTAGAATTTTTTTAGCCAAAGTATGGTAAGATGGAGGTAATTCTGAGGAGGTGCTAGTTCTTCATTAACATATGATTTATTTTGTAATATTGGTTTCCCTAAGTCGCACATTCACTGGGTCAATGCAGCATTTAGGTATTGACAAGTCCACATTGCTGTGTGCGGGAGGCTTTCCCCATGATACCGCTGCAGGTGTCAGAATTCTAAACCCCAAACTGTGTGTTCAGCTGTACAGTGGAAGAGCGCAGTGCAGCCCCAGCTAACTCCACAGATCTGATCTGGTCTTACTCTTACATGTTTTGCTTGTCCTCAGGATTCTAAAGTGGATACAGAATGGAAGAGATATTTCCGCAACTTGCCAGATTCTCTTACCTCGCTCTTGGTTCTACTGACAACCGCCAACAATCCTGATGGTAAGTCGTGATATCGGGTGAAGTACAAGGGGACTAGCTAATCCTGATAGGCAGGAGCCACTGTAATCTGCTTATCTCTTCCATTATGTTATCCACATTACAGAAAGGGATGTACACCCTATATTGTATATACCTATACAAAAAGTGTGAACAATATGTGATTCTCCAGCTGTGGTTAATTTTTTATGATGTTTAGGACTACAATTCCTCTGAATTTTTCCTGCAATAGCCCAGACACCTGCAGTTCAGTTTACAGTTGAGATTCATTTCAATTGATCCCGTACAGTTTGTTTACAGACCCCTTTATAATTAGACCCCTGGATTTCAGAGACATCTCCAACCTATTGCAAAGCAATGTGTTGGAGATATCTTTAGCAGGGTTCAAAATTTCCAGTCGCCACTAGCCAATGGCGAGTGAAAATGTAGCCCTGGTGACTAGAAATTCAGCCCTGGTGGGTATGCTATAGCTTACAGTGGCGAGTAACTTTTCAGGTCTGGCTAGTAGCAAAGGACTTCACATTTTAAGCCCTGTCTTTAGCATCAGGAACAGTTAAGCCTGAATCTGTACTACCGAAACAGAGGCCATGGGTCCCCGACTACTGCTGTTCTACTTCAGTAGCTCAGAGGTTAATAATTTACTGTGAAACTCTCCCAGTCCCACAGCAATTCCTCTTCTCCTGGTTGGAGCAGTGGCTGAAAATACGGAGATGGGACTTCATGACCTCTCAAATCCAATGTTAGTTTTCATGTGAAAACAACCTATATGTTACATTACTGTTACTTTGTGTAACTGCTTAAAGTGAAAAGGGCTCAAATCCACTGAAATATTATGTACTTCCAGATTATTTTTTTTGTTTTCCTTTGGTGACAATTTTAAAATCTTTCAAAATAAAAGAAAGTGGCCATTTTCACTTTTATCAGGCCTGTAAACAAAAAACAAAAAAAAAAAACAACAAAACTGTTAAAATCATAGATCATTCTCATTGTTTTGAGATTAAAACCCACCCAGTTCCGTTCACTAAAACTCTTATCTCTTATTTCATAACTCATGCCATACACTGCCTTTGTCTCTTAACCCTTTGAGTGCCAGAGGGGTACGCAATGCATTGCACTCAAAGTGTTATACAAAGAGGGATCACATGGTTAAGAACAGCCAGGGGAGGGCTGGCAACTTGTGGCCCGGGGGCAAATACAATTAAATGGCCCATTTCTACTATCGTTTGATCCCACTGTCCAGGCCCACCACTTTTGCTAATTTTAAAATGGACATTGATATTTTGAAGGAAAGTGATACCACATGGTTTACAGTTGAAACTGGGCTACACTAGTGATGCTACAGAGCTTACAATGTATCTAAAGCTAACTAATGGTATCATAGAGCTTACAATGGAAATAGGTGTACTGTAGCTCCATTTGGATTGCAGCTCTGTGGTATAATTTGTGTAGCTCAATTTCAATAGCAAGCTCTGTAGTATCACTAGTGGAGCTCCATTTATAGCAGCAAGCAGGAGCAGCAGTGGCCCATTATCCCAGACATATGACCGGCCCAGGGGGCAATTGCCCCCTTGCCCCCCAGGCCAACCCTCCCCTAAGCACAGCTTCCTCCAGATCAGGCATCTCCAACCTTTTATTCAGTGAAAAATGTACTGAGCTACTGTAAAACATATGTTTAAAAATATTAGTGATTAATTAAAATATTTAATGAATAATAATATAAAGTTAGCAACCCTTTTCTCAGTGGTTGAGTGAATATGGAGTTTCACCATGGCCCCATATTCCCTCACCCACTTTGATGCCACATACTGCCCAAAACACTTAGTATATGTCATCTTGACAAGACATGCAGATTAATACGTAATCAAGTGGTTGTTTTAAAAGCTATTACAGCAGAATGGATCAGGAAAACTATGAACCTGTAAGACCATCTATCTGCATTGCTATCAGCTCTCTGATTGGCCACTGCTGGGTAGCACGGATGAAAGGTCTGCTCACATTTGCTGCAGCCAATCAGGGAGCACATTTCAACCACCGGACCTGTCTGATTGGCCAGATAGCTTGACAAATAATTAGAGTGGAGGGAGCTTCTCACTGCTATCTGAAGAGCTAGCAGAAGCATCCGAGCTAATTGTAGGAGACCCCTGCTCCAGATCAATAGGAAAAGCAGGTTTATTATGTGTTTGGTTTATACTTCTAAGATGTAATTTTTACAAATGCTGAATATGAATACATGGTATTTAAAAGTGTATGAATACTATTCATTTTAGTTGATAATGTTCCTTTCATTTTTCTAATAACCTTTCAACTGGAGCATCCTGGTGCGAACCAATAACAAATTCATATGGATTTTAGGTGGGGCTTTTAACCCCGTGAATGCTAGAGAGGTCTCCAGCGCATTGCTTAGCAATGCATTGGAGACCTCTCTAGCATTCAAGGAGTTAAAAGTCCCATTTAAGTCAATGAGAATTTTGGTAACTTGTATTAGTTCCATATGGGGCTGTCTATTTTCAGTCTCCAGTTGCTCTTGGTACATCAGCCAGCAGTAAAATAAATACTCCTTCCTAGGCAAAATCTCACATTAAGCAAATTAAGAACCACTTATTCCTATGGTACATTTCCCTTTAACTCTTTGAGTGACAGGGTGACAGGGAGGTATCCAACGCAATGCGTTTGATACCTTTTTTTAGCACACTAAGAGTTAATGCTCATTGTTAATGCTACTTAAGTGTCCACACACACACACACACGGTGCTAAGGTGACCACATTTCCATTCTGTCATTCCGGAACATGTGGTCACCCTGTGTTGACCATCTTTCTGTCATTCCGGGACATGTGGTCACCCTGTGCTGACCATCTTTCTGAGGTGGTCTCACTTGCAGAGCCAGCATACCTGCTCCATCCCAGCTGTCTCCAATGCCCCAGTCTAGCCAGCCAATGAAATGTATTTGCTATATGGTCTTCATTGGCTGGCTCAGCCAGCCAATGAGGACCATATAGCAAATACATTTCATTGGCTGGCTGGATTAGTGCATGTTGCTGCATTCCAGGACTCTTTGTTGTCCCGGTGGGGGGGTGACCCAGGACACGGGACACAGACCCCCAATAAGGGACAGTCCCAGGCATTCTGGGACGTGTGGTCACCCTACACAGTGCTCTGAGATCACCAAAAAAAACTGGGGTCATAAAGAAAAATAATCCTCTTTTTTGAACTCCAATAAAGTGAGACATACCTAGACGTATTGAGTTTTTTTTTTTAATGAATAATTTATTAAGATTTGTAATAGACAAGAGATAGCATATATTTGGTACATGACACCATTACGAATGACATATCATTCCTTCATCCCAAAAACAGAATATGATAACAAAAATATACTGCTAAACATCGTAGTAAGCATATGTAAAGTAACACGATTGAATTGTAAGTATTCGAAGAAAATAGATAAAGAAAGAAGAAAGTACACAATGGAGAGAGGAAAAAAAGGCACATGAATGCTAGAGAGCTTTTTAGTGCAATGCAAAGCATTAAAGGAGCAGTAAACTTTTTTTATGAAAACCTATATATATCATAGCGCTTTTCCTTCTGAGTAAAACAAGGTCACTCCCACCGATATCAGTTGTTTTATTCAAACGTTTCAAATAACCAGGAAGTGAATTTACTGTGTTTACTTCCTGGAAGTTCTAACTGACAGGAAGTGACAGGCCGTTTCTATCACATTCTATGGAGAACTGTATGTCACTGACTTTCCTCTCCATTATAATGTAACAGAAATCTAATTGGAAGTCAACCACTAGAGGACACTGCTAATGTAAAAAAAAACACAGCTTTAAACTGTAATAACTCTGGAAATATGCATCTCTCAGCAGTGGGGGTCCCCTTATTTTACTCAACAGGAAACACCCTACAATATATATTTATTTTGATTAAAAAAATGTTTACTGCTCCTTTACGCATATCTGGGAATTGTCTAGATCTGCCTTGGAGACTGAGTTACTGTGTTCCTCCCACTTTCCATTCCATTCTGTCCACTACCACCCCATTCCTCCCACTTTCCCATCCATTTCATGGAATCTCATACCTCCCAGCATTTCATTTTGCCAAAGAAGGACACTTTAATTTTGGGGGTGTTGTCGGGAGAGTGGTTAGTGGGTGGGGCATTACCGAGAATTTTTAGGTTATTTAATGACCTATTGACAGCTCTCTATGACTCTGAATAAATTATTTGGGTCAAGGTCAAAGTATTTTACTTACAAAGACTAATTTTTAAACCGATATACTGACGTTAATACTAACATTAACCTCATAAGGACCCATGACATGCCAGGACCGTCTTGGGAAAACTTGCATTAAGGACCCATGACGGTCCTGGCACGTCATGGAATTCAGGGGTCTCTGTGTTGCTCAGAGACCCCTCAAAAGCTCCGTTATCAGCCGCGCCACGGGCAGTCTCTACTGCGCATGACTGCACCGCGGCCGTTGCTGAGTGGCACTGTGGCCCGTGTACACAGGCTCTTCAACTAGTGAAAATATATAAAGAAAAGGAAGTAACAAAAAAGATTTAAATGTAGACGTGTCCAAGTATCTGTTAAATGGATAGTAATACCTCTATTAAAGTGCAGCTCCAAGTCTTCTTTACAATTTTTTTAACATAACACTATAGTTACTTACAGTGTTGTAGTTCAAAAACGATTCAAGTCGAAAGGATCCCCCTTCCGCCCACCTCCCCTTAGATTTATGATCCAGTCGTGGTATCGGATGAATGCAGCGAGGGACAAGCTTCATTAAGTAAGTATAAGGAAAACCCTGCCACCCTTGATGAAGAGGGCAGAATTTTCCTTGCTTACTGAAGATTGTCCCTCGCTGCTCTCCATCTGCACCAGACAGAGAAGCAGTGCGACGCAGGGAAAGGGGTGGGAGATCGTTTCGTCTTGAGTAGCGTTTGAACTACAACACTGTAAGAAATTAAATATAGCACTACATGTTAAAAAAAAGATATACAGAAGACTAGGAGCTAAACTTTAACAGAGGTATTACTATCCCTTTAAAGGGATAGTAATACTTAAACATTACTGTCCTGCATCTTGTAACCAGTAAAAAACTGAGTTAAATAAGCCCAGCGGCATCGCTCAAACCTTTATGGTTTGAGAGATATCTGCTTTAAAAATTCCCTCTCCCCTGACATCAGCATTCTAGCTGACAGCAGGGGAATCCGGTCCACAGACCGGTGGAGGCTCTTCAGCAGAGCTGAGATCGTGTTATGGAAGAAGAAATCCTTCACTGAAATGGTCTTCTATGTGTGCATGCAAACCAGTGAAGGATTTCTTCTTCCATAACACGATCTCGGCTCTGCTGAAGAGCCTCCGCTTGCTCAGGGACCGGATTCCCCTGCTATCAGGTTGGGGGGGGGGGAAGGCAAAAAGCAAAACTTTGAAAGCGGATATTTCTCAAACCATAAAGGTTTGAGAGATGCCGCTGGGCTTATTTAACTCAGTTTTTTTTACTGGCTACAAGATGCAGGCTAGTAATTTTTAAAGTGTTAGTAATGTCCAAAAAATTTTTTTTTGCATTTAGAAGAGCTTAAAAAGCTGAGCTAAATGCAAAAAAATGTAGCTCTCAAACTGCTATGGTTTAAGAGATACAGGCGTTTAAAGTTCACTGTTTCCTACTGACAGCTGTAAAGCTGTCAGCAGGAGATTCATGTCTGTCGACACGGAGGCGCTTGAGAAGTGCCGAGATCTCGTTACTTACATGGAATCCCTTCATTGGAATGGTCTAAAACGTGTGCCTGGTGTTCAAGTACACATTTTAGACCATTCCAGTGAAGGGATTCCTTGTAAGTAACGAGATCTCGGCACTTCTCAAGCACCTCCGTGTCGACCGACATGAATCTCCTGCTGACAGCTTTAAAGTTCGCTGTTTCCTACTGACAGCTGTAAACGCCCGTATCACTTAAACCATAGCAGTTTGAGAGAGACGGTTTTTTGCATTTAGCTCAGCTTTTTAAGCTCTTCTAAATGCAACAAATTTTTTTGGACATTACTAACACTTTAAGTATTACTATTGCTTTAAAAGCCTCACACAAAGCAATGGCAATTTAGGGAATTTTCCCCACTATGATTGTTTACCACTGAATATGGCCCGTAATATTGTCTTGCAAAATGAAGGGGATTCATTCCGTATCCATGCACATCTGTATAAAAGTAATTCTCTGTTCTCTCTTCACAGTGATGCTCCCAGCTTACTCAATAAACAGAGCGTATTCTCTCTTCTTCATTATATTCACAGTTATAGGTAAGTACTGCAGAGTTAATGGCGTGAAATACTTTCCCCTTTCATTTACTTTTTTATGATGTTTTTTTCCCATGTAGAGCCACTGTTCATTAACCCTGTGATTGCCACATGGGTATCCAGCACATTGTAAAGCAGTGCTTTGGACACCCCTCTTTTATTCAAAGGGCTAAAAAAAAAAAAAAAGTGTTTAACTCTTTGAGTGCCATAAGAGTATACCCCTCTGGCACTCAAAGGGTTAACCCTTTGAATACCACAGAGGTTTAATGTATTGGACAAACCTATGGCATTCAAGGGTTAAAACTTTTTAAAGGGGGAACATTCACATTACAAAAACTTTAGTCCATAGGCTTTAGGTAATACAGTTATATTAGCACTGTTTTTTTTTTTTTTTTTTAATTTACTTGGCTACTATTGAACATATACAGAGTTAAAATCGGGCCCTTCCGCGTTCTGTGGCATCCTGTATGTGCAACACCACAGTGCAGGGCTTCCCACCTCCCTCCCAGCTGCCCCAGGGAGTACGTTCACGCTTCCCTTCGTAGTGCTAGTAATATGGGCTATCGTCACAGCAAGCTCCGTTTACCATGCTACTGAATTTGCAAAAATAAAGTTTTAACCACTTGATTGCTTTGGAGAACTCTCTAGCATCCAAGGGGTTAAATAATAGCCTGTAAGGGGGTATATAAAAACTACCTGATATATCATTCTTGTTCCACTGGTAGTCAGGCCTACACATACAGTGCCTGATATCTCAGCCTTGTTCCACTGTCCTCTGGTAGTCACAGACCTACACATACACTGCCTGATATCTCAGGCTTGTTCCACTGGTTGTCACAGACCTACACATACGCTGCCTGATATATCAGTCTTGTTCCACTGGAAGTCACAGACCTACACATATGCTGCCCTCCCTCCCAGCCTTGTTTTACTGTCCCTTGGTAGTCACAGAACCACACGTAAACTATCTGGTACCCCAGCTGTGTTCCACTGTCCAACATTACCTAGATTTTGTTCTTAGGTACTCTATGTACTATTACTGGGATTACTGTGTGTCCGCAGAATGTTTGAGAACCACAGTAGTAAAGATACTACCATCTGCATTTGTTTTATCTTACTCCAAGATCAATTTAGCAACTACTTTTTTGACACATTTTTCTTATCTTAAAGGAACCTTGATTTTGATGAACTTGCTGACAGCCATTATATACAACCAGTTCAGAGGTTACCTAATGGTAAGTATATTTTTAAACAGGAACATTTTTGTTGAATTTAATTTTGCATTGTTTATGCAGAACAGTGTAGAATGGGATTGGTCTACACAATGGGACCCTAGAACATAAAAAAATAATCCTACTGTTTAGGTGAAATAGAGCTGAATAGAGGCAATGTTCAGTAGCAGAGCGGAGCATTTTCCTGGTAGGATGTTTGCTACCTCCTTGTGCTTTTGTATAAGAGATAACGTCTTTGTTCATGTATGTCACGCCCATGGAGGCTGGCATGACAGTTGCTACCAAGACCAAAGGACCTCAAACTCTGCTCACTGCACTTTTTTACCTTTTAAGCACCAGCTGCATTGCACTCTGGGCCTTAAAGGGATAGTAAAGCTTCACAAAAAAAGCAGCTCCGATTAATCTTCATAGTATTTGAGCCATGGAGAGTGTTATTTCAATACTGTCAGAGTTGTAGTTCATGAGTAATTGAATGATAAAATATCCCCCTCCTGCCCCTTTTACCTAGTGTAAGCCACCTCCCCTCAGATGTGGAATCTGATCTCTTGACCACACAGCTCACGGCAAGGGATAGTCTTCTTACTGTGATCATAAGGAAAACCCTGCCCCCCTTGACAGGTTTTTCCTTGTGCTCACTGAATATTGTCCCTCTCTGCGATCCATCCAGACAGTCTTTTTGCTCTGAGGTGAGCAGTGTTACATCAGTAAAAAGGGGCGGGAGGGGGATACTTTATCATTCAATTACTCTTGAACTACAACTCTGACAGTATTGAAATAACTCTCCATGGCCCAAATACTGTGAAGATTAATTGGAGCTGATTTTATTTTGAAACATTACTATCCCTTTAAAGGTTTAAGCAGTCTTTTGCTCTTTGCTTCAGCTTGAAACACCTGCCAGCACCTCTCATATCTGCCTTGACTATGAGATGCAGAACTAATTTGAAGATACTATGTATTGAACAACCACACAAGGGCAACATTCATAGATGCCATTTGAATATTCTGGTCTTAGTAAGGTGTGTGTTAGGAGGTGTTCTTTCTCCATTAACATTGCAGACCAATGGGTTGCACACTCCTCTGGCACTCAAAGAGTTAATAATTTGGCTTGTCAACATTCCTGCATTTTGAGCATAAATGGAATTGTTTTTCATGTTATTACAGAAATCTGTCCAGGCTTCGTTACTGAGGAGGCGATTAGGAATCCGTGCAGCTTTTGAAGTCCTTTCCTGCCACAGAGAAGCCACGTCTCAAAACTCTGACCAAACGTAAGGAGAAGCGAATTATTAGGGCTGTATCCAGGAAACTAAAGCTGAGCGATTCTGGGGCATACCAACTGCACTACAGAGGGGGCAAGTAAAAATGTCCCCTTGATTATAATTGGTATTTTAATCCTTTGAATGCTAGAGAGGTCTGCGTTGAAGACCTTACTAGCATTCAAGGGGTTAAAAGTAGGGTTGCACCGATACTGATACTGGTATCTGTATCGGTGCCGATACCGGCATTTGCACAAGTACTTATACTCTTGCAAATGCGGCCGATGTCAGCACTGATACCCTGTGTCAGGGTCGGTGCCGCAGAGACGGAGCCCGGGGAGCTGCTCACAATGCTCCCTGGTCTCCTCTCTCCCTCCCGCAGCCTCGGAGCGTTGCCGCAGGTTACCATGGCAATGCTCCGATTCTGACCTCTGCCGGGGCTCGCGAGAGAACAGCAAGCACCCGGCAGAGCAGGGTAAGGCAGATCAATAGAGGCAAGATGGGGTGAAGAAAGAGGCAGAGAGGGGGGTCAAGAGGGAGAAAAAGAGCTAAAAGGGACTAAGGGAGAAAAATAAGAGGCAAAAGGAGGAAGGGTCAGGAGACAAAAGGAGAGGGGCCAAGAAGAGGCAAAAGAAGGGGGAATCAGGAGGGAGAGAGAGAAAAAGGCAAAAGGGTGGGATCAAGAGTCAAGGAGGGGGAGAAAGGGGGATCAAAAGGGAGAGAAAAAGCCAAGGCAAAAGGAGGGAGCTCAAGAGGGGTAGAATGAAGCAAAAGGTGAGAATCAAGAGGGGGAGAAAGAGCAAAAGGGGAGAATCAAGAGATGGTGTATGTATGTAATTTAAAGGACTCGCCGATAAAAAAGTATCGGTAATTGGTATCGGCGAGTACTTTAAAAAAGTATCGGTACTCGTACTCGGTCTTAAAAAATTGGAATCGGTGCATCTCTAGTTAAAAGCCTTATTTGGAATTTGGGGAATTTGTATCCTCTATGCTGCAGTTAGTTTGCTCCAGATTTACTTTACACTTGATTATATAGATAAATATGAATTTGTTCTCTCTAGAACTTGTGTTGATTCTGAGACTTTCCTGAAAGTCTTACAGAAAGTGAAAATGGATGCCTACTGCAAAACTGCAATTCAAGAGGTAAGACAAATCTACCTGATCTTATCTGAATATTCTATATTAAAGGGATAGTAAGGTCTTAATTATATAAAATTATATATATCGTAGAGCATAAAATAAGAAATCCCTCCCCTTCTCCTGACGTCAGCTGTAAGCTGATAGCTGGAGTTTCTGGTCCGGGGACCAACAGGTGGCTTTTCAGCAGAGCCTCAATAGCGAGATTTAAAAAGAAATACTTCATTGGAACCGTTCCAAAGAAGTATTTCTTTTTATTTTCGGTATTGGGGCTCTGCTGAAGAACCTCCTTGTATCAGCCGACACAGATCTCCTTCTGTCAGCTTTACAGGTGACATCAGGGAGGGGGGAACTTTAGAACGCTCTATCTCTCAAACCATAAATGTTTGAGAGAGAGGAATGGCATCGATGGATTTATTTTATGCTCTACAATATTACTTTTTATATAATTAAAGGGATAGTAATGTTTCATAATAAAAGCCGCTCTAATTAATCATCATAGTATTTGGACTTTGGAGAGTGTTATTTCAATTCTGTCAGAGTTGTAGTTCAAGAGTAAGTCAATGACAAAGTATCCCCCTCCCGCCCCTTTTACTGATGTAACACTGCTCAGCCAGAGTAGAAGGGAGGTGCCCAGGTAGACTGCAGAGAGGGACAATCTTCACTTAACCCCTTAGTGACCAGCTGCACACACGCGGCTGGCACTTAACGCCCGCTGAACTTTTTATACCCATTGTTTTGACTTCCTGGATGTACATGTACGTCCTCTGTCACTAAGTGACAGATTATGCAGGATGTACATGTACGTCTATTTGTCGGGATGGGGTTAAGATAAGGGAAAAACTTGTCAAGGGGGCAGGACTTTCATTGTTCTCACAGGAAGAAGATTGTCCCTTGCTGTTATCTGTCTGGTCCATGGACTGCATTCCACATCTGAGAAGAGATGGCTTACCCTAGGTAAAAGGGGTGGGAGGGGAAACTTTAGCCTTCTATTACTCTTGAAATAACACTCTCTATGGCTCAAATACTATGAAGATTAATTGGAGCTGCTGTTTTTGTGAAACATTACTATCCCTTTAATAAAAAAGCACTAGCCTAAATAACATCTGTGTTGGATGGGCTGTGTAACATATACCCACACAGTTCCTCTGTGTGGCCCCTGCAATTCGCCGCACACGCCTCAACGTACCCCACACATTCACACACCACCGCACCTTCCCACACACACACACACACACACACCACTGCACCCCCACACACACACACTCACACACCACTGCACCCCCTACACACACACACTCACACACCACTGCACACCCCACACTCACACACCACTGCACCCCCACACATGCACTCACACACCACTGCACCCCCACACATGCACTCACACACCACTGCACCCCCCCACGCACTCACACACCACTGCACCCCCCCCACGCACTCACACACCACTGCACCCCCCCCACGCACTCACACACCACTGCACCCCCCACACACGCACTCACACACCACTGCACCCCCCACACACGCACTCACACACCACTGCACCCCCCACACATGCACTCACACACCACTGCACCCCCCCCACACGCACTCACTCACCATTCCCCCCCACACGCACCCCACTGCACCCCCCAACACTCGTACACCACTGCACCCTCACACACCACTGCACCCCCCCACACACTCACACACCACTACACCCCCCACACACACTCACACACACCAATGCACCCCCCACACTCACACACCAATGCACCCCCCACACACTCACGCACCACTGCACCCCCCACACACCACTGCACCCCCCACACACACATACACACACCACCGCACCTCCCCACACACTCACACAACACTGCACACACTCACACAACACTGCACACACTCACACAACACTGCACACCCCCACACACACACCACAAAAATGCGCACACCTTCACTCCCACAATACAATACATTAGCCCAATGTTACTGTTCGTATGGAGGAAGAAAATTAATGTATTGTGCTTAAAGGGATGGTAATGTCTATAATAAAGTTGTACTCTGAGTGATTCCCCCTCCCACCCTCCTCCCACTGAATCTGCAATCTGGTCGTGGGACCGTACAAATGCAGTGAGGGACAATCTTCAGTCAGTAAGTATAAGGAAAACCCTGCCCCCCCCCCCCCTTGACAAATGAGGGCAGGATTTTCCTTTTGCTTACTGAAATTTGTCCCTTGCCACACTCCGGAACACGCTCACAGGCAGCATAACGTGGCCAGAAGGGGCCATTGTCTAAGACTTGGGAACATTTAAAAATCCTCATTGATTTAATGGTGGATTTTAACCTCTTGAATGCAAGAGAGGTCTGTAATGCATTGTGTAGCAGTATAATCGGAGACCTCACAAGTATCCATGGAGTTAAAATTTCCATTAATTGCAACATATATGTTTTAGTCCGGTTTCTTTGTATATATGGCCAGCAGTTTACAGTCATCCTTTCTGTGGGTGTAAGCATTTTGGGTATACCTGTGCTGTGTTCAGGCAAACCCTGCATTCTTACAGATCCTGCAGGTCTCCTCTTATTGAGTACGGTTTTGCATGTTTCCCCAGAGAGTGAAGTCGTATTATAATGGTGTCATCTCAGCTGAGCACTTCCAGAAACTCTTCGATGAACTTGACAAGGACGCTGTCAGACAGGTGGTGTATTTGTTGACATATTTTTTATGTCATGTCACATGTTGCTGTTTGTTTATTGAATTTACCATTGTGTCATCAAAGCTACTTCATGGAAAGTAAGTCCATAAAAACAAAAAGGCTTCTTTCACATGAGCGACACCAACGCATCCATGCCTTACTGGTTATATCGTACATTGTGAAGGGGACAGTTGTGGTCTATGGTGCCTTTCACATGGGGGTAACTATGTCCTTGTGTGAGCACTCCAAAGTCCAGCATGCTGCAGCTTTACTGGAATGCAATAAAGAGACAGAAAGGAAGGTCTGTGGGGTAGCCTGCAGACCTTTCATACGTACGTTGTTGGGTATCCTATTGAAATGTCACCATCTATTGGGTGGCAAAAAAGGCGAGTTTAAATATCTCCTCAATCAAAAGGGCGATATCAGAATGTCGCCTGAATCCAAAGAGCGACATTCTGATGTTGCATGTTTAAAGGCCCACATAGAGGGTGACAATTGATAAATATGCTTAATGCCTTAACCCTTTGAGTGTCAGCAAGGAATACAACGCATTGCAAATAAATGTTATTAATGAAATGTTGACCTCTATGTCGACCTTTAAGCATGCAACATCAGAATGTCACTCTTTTGATTCAGGTGACATTCTGATATTGCCTTTTTGATTGAGGCGGCATTTTAAACTTGACTTTTTTGTATGTTGCCCAATAGATGTTGACATTACAATGTTAAACCACGTTGTTGTGGAGATGTTCATTGCAACCTCCAATGAAAGGCTGACCCATGAGAACATGTCTGGCATTCTTGGGCTGGCTGTCATACACACGCTGCCTGTATCCAGATTGGCACTGAAATGTAAGCTAAAGTGAGTGAATAAACATACAGAATGTGAGAGGCTTCTGGGCCTCGTAAGGGGGGTGCAGCTAGATTCCCTAGGCACTGAAAGCAAGGGGTCCACTTCTGGATTATCCTTCACACTTAGTGATACCCCCTAAGTGTATTAAAAATAAACATACAGAATGTGAGAGGCTTCTGGGAATGAACAACAGCACAATGGCCTGTTCTACAGCTAGTCGCCGCCCAGAAGCATCACGTTTTTGCTTTCTAGTGCCATTACAGAGGAGAAATTTCCACATACATATTAGACTAATCCCGCCTATTAGACTAATCCTGCCCAAAAGGGTGGTCCAGTTCCAAAATGACGGGCAAGTCCCCCCTGCACGGGAACACCAGCTAACCCCCTGAGGGCAAGGGGTTTATTTTGAATACACTTAGTGGGTATCCATAAGTGTGAAGGGTAATCCAGACGTGGACCCCTTGCCCTCAGTGCCTAGGGAATCTAGCTGCACCCTCCTGACAAGGCCCGACTAGGCCGAAAAGTACGTGGGGGGTTAGCTGGTGTTCCCATGCAGGGGGGGGGGACTTGCCTGTCATTTTGGAACTGGACTGCCCTTATGGGCGGGATTAGTCTAATATGTATGTGGACATTTCTCCTCTGTAATGGCACTAGAGAGCTAAAACGTGATGCTTATGAGCGGTGACTAGCCGTAGAACAGACCATTGTGCTGTTGTTCATTCCCAGAAGCCTCTCACATTCTGTATGTTAAAGTGAGTGAGTGAAAGAACAAGAGAGAACTGGAGCAGGGTACAGTTCTGTCACCCATGTGAAGGTCCCAAGAATGGGGGAACAGCCTAGTGCTCACTGGTACCCCCCCCCACACACACACCCACTTACAGCACAGTATAGAACCACTTGCATCTTTCATCTGGGGAACACAACAATAAGCAGTGTTTGAAGTCAAATGTGAACACTCAGTTGTGCAAAGAAAAAGTGGAATAAGTAAAAATTCACATTGATTTAAATTGGGCCTTTAACACCTTGAGTGCTAGAGAGGTCTCTAATACATTGTGAAGCAATGTTGGAGACCTCTCTAGAATTATTATAGGGTTAGTGTGTTGCATTCCCCTGGATGAGAGATGCAAATGGTTCTGTGCTGTAAGGAAGTGTTTCTGATACAATTTATCACTTTTCCGTTACATTGAGACAGAACTGAGCGTAGCTGTTGTAGTGTGTGTGTGTGTGTGTGTGTTCAGAAGCAAGACATGAGCCTTAGGGGTTAACTATAGAATTTTTGCCCCGTAGTCGGTGTTTTACATATTTTTCCACATCTGTCTTTACAGCATCCGTTTCCTTCTGATTACCGGTCCAGATTTCTGCAGGTTCTGCAGATCATTGGCAGCCATCGCTACTTTGACTACATAGGCAATGTGGTGGCTCTGGCCAACCTTGTCTCCATCTGTGTATGTATACTGTCGTCTCGCTTTCTGGATCTAGATCAGGGGTATACAGGTTCTATCCTCAAGGGCCACCAACAGGTCAGGATTTAAGGATTTCCCTGACAGTCGGCGACAGTCCAAGCACATCATGGAATTCTGGGATGGCGGCACGGCTGCACGCCGCTCTGCCATACCAGAATTCATATGGCAAGGGGTGGGGGAAATGGTCCGTGGTTCTTAACCCTTTCGCGACACAGGACGTACATGTACGTCCTGTGTGGCTGTCACTTAGTGACAGAGGACGTACATGTACGTCCCGGAAATCCGGCTCCCCGCGCGGCTGCACGCCGTTCGGGGACTCCGGATTCTTTTAGACAAAAAAAAAAAAATGTTAGACTGGCGTTAAGTGACGGCCGCGTCTACACGCGGCCATCACTAAGGGGTTAACAGGCACCCACGCTCCGTATTGGGTGATCTTTGAGGGGTTAAGAGAAAGCTAATGCTAAAATACAACATGCATGCTGTAACAGTAACACATCTACAGTATATATAAACATTCCCAGGTTTTAATAAAACTTAAAGGGCAACAAACAAAACAAAACAAGTAGAAGTTGCTTCTACTTCCACCTCTGTCAGTAGCAGCAAGTCCCCCTGGGCTTCACCTTTCCTGAGCTGGTTTGGGGAGCTCCAGAGAGGCAGATGATGGTTCCTGGTGGCTGTTGTGATGTCACACCTACCTGCACAACCAGTAGAAATGAGGAAGCCACTGGCAGCTGCAGCTCTTTGAATCAGTACAATTAGGGATTAAAATGTGTTGCGGCTGTATACTGAATTATCAAATTGAGGAAGCCATTTTCTTTTGCACATCTCATTTCCTGTCCTATACAGAAGAGCCTATTGGTTGTGAAATGAACTAATATTATCAGACACCTCTGTAAACAAGCACCCTTTTCACTAAATCATGCCACTTTTTCATGTCTCAATGAAAATATGAAAGCCGGAGTGCTTGAAGTGTCCTTTTTGTTCTTATAGCTGCTAGGATAAGTCACCTGCGAATGCACAAAGATTATTTTTTGAAAAGCTCACTAGCCAGGATCAGAACTAATCATTTCTGGCAAAAAAACAGTTTATCTTAGATATAAAGACTAATGTGGAGCAACTGCACGGCAAACAAATTGCACCACAGGGAACAAAGAGACGTTTAACCCCTTGAGTGCTTGAGAGGTCTTTAATGCATAGGTTCTACTAATAAATCCCTATGGGTTTATTTTACAACATATCACCCTAAAATAAGTTTAGTTAATTCTAAAGCATATTAGAAACTACCTATATGTTGTGCTAGTCATTTGTGTGTAACATAAGCAGTTTTTAAGAAATGAACCTTTATTGTTGGTGGCACGATCCGACACTCTCTCTGTGCTGGGCCACTATCAAAACACACTGTGCTAGGATTGAATCAAAGTAGAACTCTCACCCTGAGGAGGGTCTACAAGCACAATGAGCAGTAAGTTTGGTCTTGAACAGAAGTAAATAGCATACTGAACAAGGAATTAGCATAAAGTGCCACATTGTTCCACCAAAACATAAAAGTTTAAATTTCTCAGAAAAAAATTATTTTACCGAAAAATGTCCAGTATAAAACAGGAAGATTTTACTCTGATAACAAACTAAACTTGTCTTAACAGTTTGACTGCCAGAGAGGTGTGCAACTCAAAGGATTGAGGGCAATGGGGCTGCAAAGCAATGCATTGGCTACCCCACTGGCACTCAAAAGGTTAATCTGGCAGAAAATAACAAGTCATTATAAATCGGCTCTGTAAGGACGTGTTCTCTGTTTTAAGTAGTACTAAATATTACATCCACTGAGGAACACCTGATTTTTTTTTTTGTTGCAGGACCTCTTCTTAAAGGGGAACTATCACCCCAAATAAAGTCCTCCCCCAATAATTATTCATATAGCGATACGCTTAGAAATAGTACTATTATCCAGCATAAGTACAGCGTTATTAAGAAATCCTACTTCTTCTGATGGGCAGGGTTCTTGCTTTAGAGGCATCTGCGCACCTGCGCCGCCAGTCCCTTCCTGTTACTTTAAGGTACAATGCAGCGCCTCCTAGAGGAGACCAGGATGGACAGCACAGGCGAATAGATGTCTCTATCCCAAGATGTCTGTGCTGATGCCTGCCTCAGTGTCAAGTGTGAAGTAGGATTTCTTAATAACGCGGTACTTATGCTGGATAGTGCTACTATTTCTAAGCTTATCGTTATATGACTAATTATTGGGGGCACTTTATTTGGGGTGATAGTTCCGCTTAGGGGACCCACCCTCAGTAAGAGGAGTTTGGGGTCCTTGAGTTCTGTAATAAAGTATGAGGTATGTCACTGTGTATTTGATATCCAGTACAGAACTGATTTGTTGCGGCTGTTGGGATTTTCTGTCCTGATTTAACCCTTTGAGTGCCAGAGTGGTACGCAACGCATTGCAATGCATTGCGTACCACTCTGGCACTCAAAGGGTTAAGATAATTAAGACTTTATTACTAGACCATGTTAAGTTAGATCCTTTCAATCAATGTACATTTTTACTCGTTCTGTATTGCAGTTGGTTTCTCCATAATTTTTTCCACTTGTCTCTGTACATATGGCCTAATCTGTTTCAGAAGCTTTATAACACTGACTGTAAAAGGAACAGTGAAACCTAATTGTAAACTATCTCAAAAGTGTCCGCCTGTCACTTACTACCACTATTTTTAGTGTAATTGCCATAGCTGGGAACTCTCTGGATTTGCCCTGGAGACTCCGATTTTGACTCTGCATTACCAGGTCTCTGGGGTAGAAGCTGATTATCTGGATGTGGGGAGTTTCTACTTTGCCCACTTCTGCTCCTCCCCCCGTCTGTTTCTTCCACTCCCCGCTTCTTCTCCTCCTTCCCCAGCCAATTCATGATACTTTTTCCTGTGTTTCCTAAGCCCCATCCCCTTTTGATGCAAATCACTTAATTTGTGCTTTTGTTCAAGAGATAACCTCTTCATATAATCCTGGACGTTAAGTCCATGGAGGCGGCCATGACAGTTGCTGGTAGATTTTTCAAACTGAAGCAGGAAGAGCTCATGAACCTACTTAATCCTTTAAAGGGATAGTAACACTTATTATGTTAAAAAATATATATATTGTTGGGTTTATCTTCCCGAGTACAACAAGAGAACTCTCACTGCTGAGAGGTGTTTTATTCAAAAGTTATTCTAGCTCAAACTTAAAATTATTAGGTCCAGTATTACAGTGGCGCTGTTGCTACATCATCCTATGGAAAGTTCTGGTCAATTGACCATAAACTTCCATAAGATGGTGTAGCAACAGCGCCACTGTAAAATTTCAGGCCATTGAGGTACTGGACCTAATAATGTCAAACTGCAATAACTTTTGAATAAAACACCACTCAGCAATGGGCGTTCTCTTGTTGTACTTGGGAAGATCAACTTTAAAATATAAATATTACTATCCCTTTAAAGACCAGAAGGGAGTGCAAAGCTTTGCAAAGCCTTTCATTGCTTTCCTCTCTGGTCCTTAACGGTTTAAGAGTCAGTGGGTGCAGTTGCTGTCCTGTGTTCCTGTTAGTCACTGTCATGTCTGCCTCCATAGACATGACCACCTTGGACTGATTGTAGATGTCTCTTGAATCAAGGAACAAGAAAGAAATCCAGAGGGGCCATTAGGATTTTCTGGTCACAGGGTGATAAGTTTGAAGTTATTATAAGGAGGTATTACATCCCCTTTAATAAAGAAATTTTTTCAATATTGCCAAATAACAGAACAATCTAATTAATCTAAATGAATTTTCCTATGTAGGTGGTCCTGATGATTGATGCAGAGAAGCCTAGCAGTGACCGGGATGATTTCTCTCTAGGAGTGAGTATCTTCTACTGTAATGATTCTTCAGAGAAAATAATAGAAATAACACAGCCTAGTGGAGAATGTTACGTAGTAGATACATAGTAACATAGTAGATAAGGCTGAAAAAAGACATGCGTCCATCAAGTCCAGCCCATGCCAAAAACACCCCTGTTGATCCAGAGGAAGGCAAAAAAAAGCCCTCTGGAGCCATTTCCAATCTAGTGCCAAGTGTGTGTGGGGGGGAATTATTCCCTCCTGACTCCAACTGGTAGTCAAAATACTTCCCTGGATCAATATCCTATTTGCTTTGAAGCCATCTGTCATAATTGTCAATATTGTTCTGTGCTAGATAGGCATCCATTGCTTTTTTGAATGCAGTTGCATTATCTGCAAGCACAACATCCCGAGGCAAAGAATTCCATAGGCTTACCTCCCTTACTGTAAAGAATCCCTGCCTTTGTTTTATTCAAAGGCGCCTTTCCTCTAGTCTTAATGGATGACCTCTTGTTCTTAGCTCAGCTCTTTGCATAAATAATTCATTGGATAGTTCTTTGTATTGACCTTGAATGTATTCGTAAATGGTAATCATATCACCCCTTAGACGTCTCTTCTCTAATGTAATGTTTGTATTACAACACTCTGTTCTGTAAGATCTTTAGACTAAAGCATCTCCCAGAACTACAAAATGCCTATACCTTTTAACCCTTTGAGTGCCAAAGGGGTACGCAACGCATTGCTCTGCAATGCGTTGCGTACCCCTCTGGCACTCAAAGGGTTAACCATCTGGATGCTAAACACCTCTCCAACACAATGCCTCGTCATGTGTTGTTGACGTTTCTAGAATCCACGGAGTAAATAGAAGTTTTAGTATACTTTTAACCATCGATTGACTGTACATTTCTCCAAAGGCAATCAACTGCGTCTTCATCTTCTATTATGTCCTGGAAATGGCGCTGAAAGTATTTTCTCTTGGCTTTAAAGGCTATCTCTCTTACCCCAGCAATATATTTGATGGCCTGCTTACGGTTATTCTGCTGGTAGGTTGGCTTTTAATATTTAATCTTCTCTATAGATTTATTCTTTCTTTATAAAATACATTATGTGTGTGTGTGTGTGTGTGTGTGTGTGTGTGTGTGTCTTTATTTTTCCTCTGTTGCAGTTGTTTTGATCCAAAATTTCTCCTCTTTAGCTGGATAAATCACAGTGTTCTTTAATGAGGATCAGTCACATTATTTAAAGGGTTATGTATCTGTCTTAATTTTTTTTTTTAACTTTATTTGGTGTAAATTGAAGTTATAAAGTCTGCCCTGCAGCTACTTCCACATAGACTGAGGTTACCTGCTCTCTAACCACAGTCCGTTGCTCTGCCTCTGCTCCCCTCCCTCTATCTAGCCTCCTCCAATGACAGAGGCTTTCTGTATGTAAGCTGGAGCAGTCTCATTGGCTTGAAGCCTCCATCAGAAGCCTCCATCATCGGAGGAGGCTGGATAGAGGGAGGGGAGCGATGGTCTGCGGTTACAGAGCTGGTAACCACAGTCTATGTGGAAATAGCTGCAGCACAGACTTTATAACTTCAATTTACACCAAATAAAGCTTAGAAAAAAAAAAAAAAAATTAAGACACTTTTAGTGATATTCAATATATAAACTAACTATTTAGACTAAGTTATGTAGAGATGATACACCCCCTTTAACAAAGCCTTTGTTGTGACGATTGTTTATAATTTGGCTGTGCCTACAAAAACTATGTGCAATAAAGAAAATTATAAAAAAGAAAAGTGTGTGTGAGATGGGTGTCATTAGTTAGTGTGTTAACCTTTTCAGTGCTAGATTGGTATCCAATGCATTGCATCACTATGTGTTGTACACACATCTGGCACATGAAGAGCATGAAGTGTTTTTAACCCCTTAAGAACAATATGACGTGACAGAACCATCACCGTTTTTTTCCCTTAAAGCGGAACTTTCAGATAATAGCAAGTCACCATGCATTCATTAAATGCATGGCGACTAGCTTGAAAATGTATGTCTTACCAAAAAGAAAAATACTTGTGTCTAAAAGAATCCGTCCCGTTTGGAGACCGGAACTGAAGCTAGAGTGCAGACATCTTGTCTGTGCGCATGCGCCATCAGTCCCGGTCTCCATATAGTCGACTGCTTTGCACCATATGGTCACCGTAAGGGACTGACAACGCAGGTTCACAGACCGCACTAACCTTGCCCGTCAGTCCCGAAATGGGACAGATTCCTTTAGACACAAGTATTTTTTTTTTTTGGTAAGACATATATTTTCAAGCTAGTCACCATGCATTTAATGAATACATGGCGACTGGTTATTATCTGAAAGTTCCGCTTTAAGGACCGGTGACGATCCTGCCACATCCGGTACTTTTTACTTTCAGCACTCTTGCTGGAGCACTGTAAGTAAAAACTGTGTCTGAAATTGACTGCTCCAAGACTGGAGCGGTCTCTCTCAGACACCCGCTCAGCGCGCCGGTACCCATAAGAGGTCACTTGTACCGGAGTATTGGCAAGGATCGAATCGGTCCTTAAGGGAAAGTAACTTCCCTCGACTGCTGGTCCTTTTAAGGGGTTAAATATGTGCCTTTTTAAAAGTTGCTTTCAAATTATAGTGCAGTATGCCACAATAAAATCCTTCCCATTTGGGCACGCTGTACAATGCGTAAAGTAGATGGAAGGTTCCATGTGACTCCTCCTCTTATATCACTGGTGCCGTGAGTGAGCATCGAACATACACGTGCAGGACTCTACTTGTAATGATTAAAATGGGGGGGAACAAAAGCAGGAAGTGTGAAGGAAACTTGATATAAAACGCAGGAGGGGAGAGCGATATGGACCCGTCTTACTACCTTGCTCCTAGTGCAGTATGCTCAATTGTGCCTTGACTTTAGGGTGCTTAAAATGATGTGTTTTTAAACTTCTCTCAAGGTAATGACTTCCCCGTGACAAGGATAGTAATGTTTCACAATAAAAGCAGCCCCAATAAATCTTCATAGTATTTGGGCTGTGGAGAGTGTTATTTCAATACTGTCAGAGTTGTAGTTCAGGAGTAATTGAATGATAAAGTATCCCCCTCCCGCCCCTTTTACCTAGTGTAAGTCACCTCCTCTCAGATGTGGAATCTAGTCACTGGACCAGACAGGTCACAGCAAGGGACAATCCTCTTACTGTGATCATAAGGAAAACCCTGCCCCCCCCTCCTTGACAGGTTTTTCAGGTAATTAAAGATTGTCCCTCTCTGCGATCTGTCCAGACAGTCTTGCTGCTCTGAGGTGAGCAGTGTTACATCTGTAAAAGGGGCGGGAGGGGGATACTTTATCATTCAAATATTCTTGAACTACAACTCTGACAGTATTGAAATAATGCTCTTTATGGCTCAAATTCTATGAAGATTTATTGGAGCTGCTGTTTTTGTGAACCATTACTATCCCTTTAAACATGTATGCAGCCTCTGTAAATTTTGGTCTGCTTGAAGATGACGTTTATCCCAAGCACTCTTTGTTTTGTGTAAACTAACTATTAGTCTAGTGTTAAATAAAAAACAAGGGTATCACATGAGATAAAGAATGTACACATTTTTAAAGGGATAGTGATGTCCTCTTAAAACATAAGGCAATATTGTAACTATTAAAAAAAGAAACTAAATGATCCCAGAACATTTTAAAGTGCCTCCTTCACTGATGTCAGCTGGAAAGCTGACAGCAGGAGATGCGTGTCGGCCGACTTGAGGCGGCTCTTCAGTAGAGCCGAGACACTGAAATCTAAAAAGAACTACTTCACTGGAATGGTCTACAAAGTGTGCCTAGTTTGCAAGCACACTTTGTAGACTGTTCCAATGAAGTATTTCTTTTTAGATTTCAGGATCCTGGCTCTGCTGAAGAGCCGCCTGCCAGTCCCCGGACCAGGATCTCCTGCTGTCAGCTTACAGCTGACGTCCGGAAAGGGGAGGGAGGGGGGAACTTGAAAGCGGAACTACCACCCTTAAAAAATGTTGTATCAAGTAATCCCCCATCTGGCGACTACCCGTTCATGAGAATGAGACCCTACTCCGGGACTGACAGACAGGAAGGAGCGCGGACATCTCTACCTAGTGACGTCTGCGTGCCTGTGCTGTCAGTCCTAGCCGGCTCTAGGAGGCATTGCTGGGAGCTGTTCGGTTCCAAAAGGGACTGACAGCGCAGGCACTAGGGAAAGATGTCTGAGTGCAGTCCTGCCTGTCAGTCCTGGAGTAGAGGCTAATTCTCATGAACGGGTAAGAATTCTGGCGACTAGCGCTACTGAGCAGCTAGTCGCCAGATTGGGGATTATTTGATACATTTTTTAAGGGTGGTAGTTCCGCTTTAAAACGTTCCATCTCTCAAACCATAAAGGTTTGAGAGATGGGACTGGGATCATTTACTTTATTTTTTTAATAGTGACAATCTTGGGTTATGGTGTAAGAGGACATTCCTAATCCTTTAACCCCTTAACGACCGGCGCTCACGGCTGGTACTTGAGGACCACAGCTTGCAGCCGTGAAGGGAGCCCTGAATTCAATGACGGGCCAGGACCGTCATTGGTCCTTAAGTGCCGGACAGCCATGACGGTCCTGACACAGCATTGGACATTAAGGGGTTAGATGAAAATCTATCATATAATGTAATAGGGGCATCTGCATCCACCCAGACAACCCCCCCCCCCATGAGCATTTACCTAGTAAAACGCACAATATGTGCTTTTAATACTATGTATTGCTTAACTCTAAACCTGCTCTAGATTTTAACACTTTGAGTGCCAGAAGGTAAGCAATGCATTTTTCTACAATGTGCTGCATACCCCTCTGGCACTCAAAAGGGTTAAACTAACCTGGCTTTAGCTGGTGACATTGGCTGAGCCCGCAGACATTAATAGAGGCATGCTGCACTCTGGGGGCAATTCACTAGGGTGCTGATCCAGCCTCCGGATGTCACAGTCTGCAGCACTTTGCCCAGCCTCACACTAATGCCAGAATTCATTACAGTGTCTGATTCATTCATCACCATCACTTGGTATGAACACTGTGAGTGATTCATTCTGGGGGCAGGGATGCCTTCAGAGCAGACACCAGTAAGGGTACAGTGGCTACATCCTCACTGGTGTCAATGTCTGATACAAATGTAGAGAACGTAAGCAGTTCCTCTTCAAACTCAGTTTGAGAACCACTGGTTTAATCTAATACATCTATATCATTCATTATATGTATCAATTATTCATATTTCCAGTTGTAAAGCCAGAAATGATTTTGTTTTTCATTCTTCAGGTCTTGGAGATTGCAACCTTTGCACTATACAAATTCCCTCATCCTGGATGGTATGTCACCCTAAAACTATAGGGGAATACAGCATTTTAACATATAATATTAACACCTCATATTAACATTTTATTTGGATTTACTTGTTCTGCATGTGCATAATATATATGTAAAATCAGATTGCAGCAGCTGTTATTTATTTACACTTTTTATGCTCCTGACCGTAAGCTCCCTGGATTTTTCCGGAGAACTTTGTTAGGGATTGCGAAAGCAAGGATTAGTGATAGAACGTAAAAAGATAGTGATACAATGTGGGAAAATGCAGTCTAGTTAATACTAAATACAGAGCATTCAGCATTGCAGGGATAGTGTTACATTGTATCATTGTATCACAGTCACTGACCAGAAAACTCTGTGGAAACAGAGATCTATGAAGCATTCGTTCAGGGATATAAATATATAAGTATTAACCCTTTGAGTGTCAGAGAGGTATCCAACGCATTGCATTGCAATGCGTTGGATACCCCTCTGGCACTTAAAGGGTTAAAATTATAGGCACTTTGAGTTTACAAAGTGGCACATGCAGAATATGTAAAGTTAAAATAAAGGGTTACTGTCTCTCTTACCCATTTAGGACCAGTGAGGAGTGCAGTGCATTGCAATGGGTTAAGAAAACTGTTACAGTTGTGAGAAAAACTAGACATCACTGCTTAGTTGTGTTTTATGGTGAGTAGAGTTATATAATGTTCATTTCACTTTAAAGCCCTGTGCTCCTCTGTGTTGCAGGAGGCCAGACATGCAGGGTCTGTTGTCCCTGTGGGAGATGCTGCGGCTTGTTAACATGTTCATTGTCTTTAGATTTCTGCGCATTATCCCAAATATGAAGGTGTGTATTACCCTGGTATATTTTATTATTATTTTTTTGCATTCCCGAATTAACCAAATGTGTTAGGCACCCCCATCACCACTCCATGGGTCAGTTTATCCTTGCATCCCTTTACTGTAGGTGATGGCGTTGGTGGCTGGTACCGTCCTGGATCTAGTGAAGAATTTACGTGCATTTGCTGGAATCCTTTTGGTAAAGAATAACTTTGCTTTACACCTTTCTCATAAATGCTTTTTCCTCTAGGAGGAAAACCTCTATACACCTTCTGATAGCAGATTCTTAATTAAAAAAAAAAAAAAATACAGCTCAAAACATGTTTGTTTTTTTTGTTTTTTTTTTCGTTTGTTTTTTTGGTTTTGTTTGTTAAATATTCTACTTATTTAGAGTCTCCACTAGGTGGTGCTGTTGCTATTGCATTCTGTGCAGAACTACAGTAATGGACTACAAGTTCTCCAGACAGCAAAAAGAAAACAAAAAAAAAATGCATTTTGTGGTGTAGCTTTAGCTGTGAAAACATGAATTGAGTATCTCCAACCAATGGGTGGAAAAGTTGGAAAAGTTGACAATATATGTTTATTATTTAAAAAGGTCTATTCCTTTCAAATGACCATTTGTAGGTTAAATGGCCAAGTTAAAGCATGTTTGATGGACAGTTTCATTTATCTAATTAGCAAATGTTCACCTTGCAGAATAAATTAGCTCTAGTGTCTTCCTTTCTCTATTGGTGATGTCATCACTAGAACACAAGCTTCTGGGATACTATTTCTGTAACACAAAGGTTGTTGTGGAGGGACAAGAACCTTAAGAGCCCTTTTTCCTTATCTATAATGTGTCATTGAGCTCCAGTATGATAATACATCTTTTAATCTTAGTTCAAAGCAGGGCTGTCCAGCAGTGGCGCTGTTGCTGCACCATCCTATGGGGCTTTATGGTCCCGGGATCAGAGCTATCCATAGGCTGGCGTAGCAGCAGCGCCACTGTACAATTTCAGGCCACTGTGATATTGCACCTAAAAAAAATTAAATCTTGAGCTGTAATAACTTTTGAATAACGCACCTTTCAGCAGTGGGAGTACCCTTGTTTTACTCAGGTGGATAACCCCTACAACATTTTTATTTATTTATTTTTATTTTTTTTTTTACATTTTAAGTATTACTATCCCTTTAAAGATATCCCAGAAGCTCTTGCAGAGACGACCTCACCCATGTGGGAAGAAAAGACACAAAAGCAGATTTATTGTCTAAAAGCGACCAGTTATTAGTTCAAGAATGAAAACACTTGATAAAGTTAATTCGTTAGTTAAGCAAACTAACTGCACTCTAGGAGCTAAAAATTCCTATTGATTTTAAGAGTTGAGTGCTAGTGGGGTGTGCTTCTGGCAGTCAAAGGGTTAACCCTTGATTGCTAGGTCTCACACCTCTCTGGCACTCAAAGGGTTAAGCCTTGCTCACGAGGTCTCCAAGACATTCCAAATCAATGCATTGGAGACCTCACTCTCATTCATGGAGTTTAGTCTCTTTTAAATCAAAGGAAGTTATTAAGGGGATCCATCACCCCTATACCTGTTGGTCTCAATAGTTAATGTAGCTGCTAAAACGTTTTATTTAACAAAATCGGTACGTTTCTGAATTTAATCAAGTAAACATTGCCCTGCACCCTACTTCCGGACAGAGTACGGTTACCAGCTCTGTACCACAGTCTGTCACTCTGCCTCTGCTCTCCTCCCTCTATCCAGCCTCCTCCAATGACGGAGGCTTTCTGTCTGTAGGCTAGAGCGCTCTCTGGCCAATGAGACCGCTCCAGCTTACATGCATCATCGGAGGACACCGGATAGAGGGAAGGGAGAGAGGCAGAGTGACAGACTGCAGTACAGAGCTGGTAACCGTAGTTTGTCCAGAAGTAGGGTGCAGGGCAATATTTACTTGATTAAAGTCAGCAAAATTATGATTTTATTAAAAAAACGAAAACTGTTTACCAGCTAGTCTCTACATAAACTAACTACTGAGACCAACATGTATAGAGTTGATAGATCCCTTATTTGTGAGCTACTGCCCTTGGCATGCCTTCATTTGGGTGCTTACATTGAGGACGGTTATATTAAGTCCTTGTGGATGGGGGGAGGTGCCCAACGCATTCAAAGAAACACGTTGCACTCTCTTCTGGTCCTTAAGGAGTTAATGTCTCCAACTCTAGTTGTTAGACTTGTCACCCATCTGGCACTCAAAAGGTTAAAACAATGGACTTCCCATGAATGTTTATATATACACAGGCAGTTGTGATGTCAAACGTATGTGTGTGTGTCCTTGAACTGACCAGTATATCTCTCTTTAGGTGGTTTACTACGTGTTTGCCATAATCGGCATAGACCTCTTCAGAGGCGTTTTACCTCGTCCAAGAAACGCAAGGTTACATTTTTTATTTTTTTGGAGTGAAATTGTATTCATTAGCTGTAAATTATTGTTTTAAAGGGCTAGTAATACTTTATTATTACTATATCCCCCATATTGTGCATATTTGTAAAATAATTTAATAGCCCCCAGGTTCATCTCTCAAACCTTTATGGTTTGAGAGATAACAGAAGTCAAAGTTCCCCCTCCCTCCCCCTTCCCTGAAGTCAGCGTTGTACTAACTACAGGGGAAGTCTGTCGTACGACAAGATTGTGGCTCTGCAGCTGAGCCGAGATCCCGTTAGTGACAAAGAATTATTTCACTGAAACGGTCTTCTACATGTGCTTGGTTTGTGCTTGGTTTGCAAGCACATGGAGAAGACCGTTTCAGTGAAACGGAGCCGTGATCGCGTTAGTGAAAAAGAATTATTTCACTGAAAAGGTCTTCTCTGTGTGCTTGCAAACCAAGCACAAACCAAGCACATGTAGAAGACCGTTTCTGTAAAATAATTATTTTTGTTTAATGCAGCAATTATTCTTGAAAATAAAACTAGGTATGTTCTTATCGCTAATGTAATTATCATTTGTGGCTCTATGGTTATCTGATGAAAGCTCTTCTTTAAATACAAAATGCCTTAACCCCGTAAGGACCATTGACTTACCCGGATCATCACGTTGGTCCGGCACTTAAGGACCAGTGACGGTCCTGGTACGTCACGTACTTTTACTCACCGCGCTCCTGCAGGAGCATGGTGAGTAATACCAGGGACTGAAGTTGATTGCTCCCAAGACCGGTAGAGATCTCTTTCAGTCCCTCATTCGGTGTGCCGGCACACATGATCAGTCTCATGGGGCGGCACATCGAACTTCCCTATCTGGTCCTTAAAGGACCACACACCCCGGGACTGCTGGTCCTTAAGGGGTTAATATAAATGCATGTGCTTTTGAAAGCTTTTCAAAATCACCCGTATGTTACAGTGAAAGTTCCACTTTGAAAGAGAGAAACATTTCTGACTCCTCCTTCCATCCTCTCCTTTACCCCGACAACTGCAGCTTCACTTGATACAACCCTTGGTTTTATGTATTTATTTCCTTGTGTTAGATATTGTAAGATTTAGCATTGGAATTTTACTCGTAAATTTATCAGTAAGACAGTCTGAGTATTCATAAACCTCTCTCCATAGTGATTCCACCAATGGAACATCCGATAACGCCACTCTGGAGTGCGGAACCTTTGAACAGCTGGAGTATTGGCCAAACAACTTTGAAGACTTTGCTGTGAGTCCTGTGTTTGTATTCAGTTACTGTGTTCTGGCTCTGTTGGTCTTGCTGTGACGCCACTGTCCAGTTCTGGACTGGCACAGGGAAATTTCCCGGTGTAGAAGCATGTCTTGAGGCCGGTCTTGCCTCCATACACCTCTCTTGGGTGGGTGTTATCTGGGATAAGGGGACATGTATGGGTTTAAAGTGGAACTACCACCCGACAATATCTTTACCTTAACTAAGTCCCCATCTGGCGACTAGCTGCTTAGTAGCGCTAGTCGCCAGAATAATTACCTTACTTAATAGATTTCTGCTCTCTTCTATGGCTGACTGGCAGAACGGAGCGCGGACATCTTTCCATTGTGATGTCCGCGTGCCTGCGCTGTCAGTCCCAGCCGGAGCCAAATGGCTCCTAGCAATGCCAACTGGGACTGATAGCGCAGGCACACGGACGTCACAATGGCAAGATGTCCGCACTCCGTCCTGCCTGTCAGCTATAGAAGAGAGCAGAAATCTATTAAGTAAATTAATTATTCTGGCAACTAGTGCTACTAAGCAGCTAGTCGCCAGATGGGGACTTAGTTAAGGTAAAGATTTTGTCAGGTGGTAGTTCTGCTTTAAAGTGGAACCATCATGCGGCATGAGTTGCAATCATAACTTTGTATGAAACGTACATCGATAGAACAGAGCAGACATCTTGCAAAAGATTGATCTGTGCACTTGCACTGTCCATCCCTACCGGTACCGTACGGTACAATGCAACTCCTCCTTTGGCAAATAACGTATCAGTGATGAGACAGGGGCAGACAGCACAAGCACACAGATCCCTCTTCACCAAGATGTCTGAGCTGTCCTATTGATGTAAGTTTCATACAAAGTTGTGATTGCAACTCATGCCGGCATTTAAGAAACTTTAATACGTTATTTCCATAATTACCAAGATACTAACAGTTAGTTGGGATAACTTATGTGTGCATGATAGTTCCACTATAAGAGGAAGCCTAATAGGACATGGGTGGGTGTGAGTATGTTAAAATGGGACACAGGTCGGTGTTGGGGTGCATGTGAGGCTGGTATTCAATTTTTTCCGGGGCTGATTTTTTTTTTTCCTTTCTCAGTCCGGCCCTGATGCCACCTTTTGTCTCTGTGTTCTAGGCTGCCCTGGTGACACTATGGAATGTGATGGTTGTGAATAACTGGCAGGTTTTCCTAGACGCTTTTTCCAGATACACTACTCCGTAAGTCTTGTGTTTAAAAATTACAGCTTCTGCATTAATCCCTTAAGGACCCTTGACGGTCCTGGCACATCATGGGTTGGGGAGTGATAAGGACCCATGATGTGCCAGGACTGTCATGGAATTCAGGGCTCTCCACTCGGCTGCAAGCCGTTCGGGGAGTCCTGAATTGAATGCTGGAAAAAAAAAAAATGGTCCGTGGTCTTTAAGTGCCGGCTGGGTGCTCGATCGGCCGGTCATTAAGGGGTTAATGTTCAGGCAACTTAATCTTATTCTTGAAACATGATTCTTGCTTTTAACCATTTGAGTGGCAGAGAGGTGCAATGCGTTGGATACCTCTCCGGCACTCAAAGGGTTAAGCCCTGTTAAAGAGATGGAAGACTTTTGTTTTTACACATTATGCACACGCAAAATATGTCTGTTCAAATTGCACATACCTTTATTGTTTATCATTATTATTACTTTCCATCTTCAGTTATTTTGTTTTTACACTTATGTCTCTGACAGTGAGCTGCCTGGACCTGTTTCCAGAGTGCTTTGTCAGGGACTATGAAAGCATGGATTGTGATGTGTTGTTAGACTGCTTCCAGTCTATTAAACATAACATGCAGAGCACTGAGTGCTGAGTAGAGGTAGAGTAACACCTTAACGACCACATGGTCTGGGGATAGGTGGCTGTACAGGACCACAGCACTTTTTATTTTATTTATTTATTTTTTTTTTTTTTCAGAAATGCATTCTGAGATCGCAGATCAGCACGCATCCACGCTGCAATCCCACAATTCCATGATGTGCCAGGACCATCGCTGGTCCTTAACACACAGACACAGATGGCAGTCCTGGCCACTTGTGACTGTGTGGACAAAAGAGAAGGGAGTAATTATGGGGCAAACAAGCTGTACCATTGGGACCTCCACTGGAGGCAGGGAGTGAGTGGGACCTCCACTGGAGGCGGGGAGGGGGGTTAGTGGGACCTCCACTTGTGGTGGAAGGGGGGGGTTAGTGGGACCTCAACTTGTGGTGGTGGAAGGGGGGGGGTTAGTGGGACCTCAACTCGTGGTGGAAGGGGGTTACTGGGACCTCCATTTGTGGTGGAATTTGGGGGGTTAGTGGGACCTCCACTTGTGGTGGAATTTGGGGGGTTAGTGGGACCTCCACTTGTGGTGGAATTTGGGGGGTTAGTGGGACCTCCACTTGTGGTGGAATTTGGGGGGTTAGTGGGACCTCCACTTGTGACAGAGGTTGGTGCAGTGGGACCTCCACAGAGGATGGAGGGAAAGAGAAACCCCAACTGGGGGGAGAGAATGAGGGATTACGACTAGGAAGAGAAAGAGTTAAAAGATAGGTTACAGTGAAGGGATTGAAGGGGGATAGGGGGAGTGATGAAACCATCTGGATACATGGGGAGTCATTGGAGCAATGGTGGGAAAAAAAATGGGGATTGGGAGATGTGCTAGAAATGACTGTAGGGAGAGGTGCTTCATCTGTGGGAAACAAACTTGTCTGTAACCCTCTGAGTGCCAGAGGAGTGCATAGACCATGGCACTCCCCTCTGGCACTGAAATGATTAACCATTTAACACTTTGAGTGCCAGAGGGGTACCCAACGCATTGCAGAGCAAAGCTTTGCGTACCCCTCTGGCACTCAAATAGTTAAGCCCAGGAAGGTGATAAAAGCATTGCTTGTCCCTCTGGTTGATAAAGAGTGAATTGAAGCCTAGTTAATCACCCCCTTTGTTTTAATTGCAGGTGGTCAAAGTTGTACTTTGTGGCATGGTGGCTGGTCTCCTCTGTGATCTGGGTGAATCTGTTTGTAGCGCTGATACTAGAGGTAAGACATTAGCACTGCGAGTTTCATTTCCTCCTCCGGGAAGTGATGTGATTGGGTTTGATTGTCATTTCCTGATCCCTTCTGAGGGAACGGTAAGGGCAGTGTACTTTCACTAAGTAACAGGTACAGAGAGGAAAACAGAGACCGTAATGAAGTTTAGTGGGCAGAGACAATATAGAGATGGAGGGTAGCGTCATTGGGCCATATGCCCCAAGCCAAAAATTGAGCAATTCTTCATATGAGACAAAGTAAATTTTTCAAAACAGTATCTTATGAATCAAACCCAAAGTTCATCTTGATGCTGACAATATCTAGATTAAGTTTTAGAAAGAATGTCAGAGGGAAAAAAGTCCATTTCTCAAACTCTACAACTTCAGATGCCCTTGGAGTCCAATGTGATGCGTTTCAGACCTATCCACTACTTAGTACATTTTAGGAACACAACTTCTTTGTAAACAACTCCTTAATGCAAGGAAAATGGCGAGTTTTAGGCAGATTTTCTTTTTTGTCGAGTCGGGGGTACAGGGCCCACCCTGTAAGTGCTGGAAGGGAATGCAACACATTGCAAAGCATCCAGTAGGAATCAGGTTACTTAACCCTTTGAGTGCCAGAGGGGTACGGAACGCATTGCAAAACAAAACAATGCGTTCCGTACTCCTCTGGCACTCAAAGGGTTCAAAAAAAAAATCCTCTGGAGAGGGCAGCTGTGCCTTTTAGCCCTACTTAACCCATGTCTAACACCACATAACCAATTTCTGTTTGTGTCCTACGGAGGTGTAGAACTGGTGTCTGAGACCTAATTTTCTTCTGTT
This sequence comes from Rhinophrynus dorsalis, assembly GCA_037306005.1. Lineage (NCBI taxonomy): Eukaryota > Metazoa > Chordata > Amphibia > Anura > Rhinophrynidae > Rhinophrynus > Rhinophrynus dorsalis. Next base: position 471,125,773 of record CM074722.1, read on the forward strand.
TTACTTGATTTCCATTCATTTTTTGTTTTACTGTTGGTCAGAGGGAGGACCACAGGCACACTGCAGTTCATTCCCTTTATACGTGGGATCAGTGTGTGGTTTAGAGGAGTAAATTAAGAATCAGAGAAGCTCAACTAGGAAGGAGCCTGCAGTGGAGTAGTGTCCTACCCAGAGTGCAGTCTCTTTTAGCCCACTAGTGCCTTTCATAGAGAGGAAATATCCTAAAGCACATCATACTGTGCCTGCCATTACAGCAGTCCAACCACAAAATGCCAGGCAACTTCTCTCTGAACAAGAGAGAAGCAACCAACCCCAGATGTACATTTCGGCCTTGTTGGGCCTCATCAGTGAGGTGTAGGTGATATCTCTAGTCACTGTGAGCAAAGGGGTCCAGTGCTGGGGTTGACTAATCCAAGGATAATTTGCAAATGTAAATTAAGAGTCAGAGACTCTCAACTAGGAATGAGCCTGTAATACAGATTTGCAAGCTCTCTAGGAGGTGTCCTACCCAAGGTGCGGTCTTTTAGCTCACTAGTGCCTTTTGCAGAGAGTAAATATCCTAAAGTATATCGTACTGATCCTGTCATTACAGCAGTCCAGCCACAGTCTGTTCCTCTCTGAACAAGAGAAGCAGCTAACCCCAGATGTATGTTTCAACATAGAGGAGTGGCACACCTAGAAGTGTCCATACACACCCACATCGCCCAAAAAAAGCTTTGTGCGCATTGGTTAAGTGCGGGTGCATCGGCATACAAAAAGTTTTTTGTTTTTTTTTTTGTAATCTTATTATATATATCTACTAGTGTAAAAGCCCGTGTACACGGGCCAAGGTCCAGGTAATGTTAATCCTTTGACTGCCAGAGGGCTACGCAACGCATTGCTTTGCAATGAGTTGCGTACCCCTCTGGCACTCAAAGGGTTAAGAGGCCGCTACCTCACTGCTCCACGCGATGCAGTCTTGCATCGCCCCACTCGCACGATGCAATCCTGCTCAGTAGAGACTGCCCGAACGTGGGCAGTCTCTACTGTGCATGACTGCTTCTGACAAACATCTTAGCAAATTATTATGTAGGATATATATAGATCAGTTGTTCTCAACTCGTGCCCTCAGTGGCTACTAACAGGCCAGGATTTTAGAATTTCCTCTTAAGAGCACAGGTGAGTTAATCAATATGACTGAGCCTCTGATCAACACACTTGTGTTCTAGCAGGGAAATTCCTAAGTTCTGGCCTGTTAGTGGCCACTAAGGGCACGAGTTGAGAACCTCTGAGATATACACACACACACACACACACACACACACACACACACACACACACACACACACACACACACACACACACACACACACACACACACACACACACACACACACACAATATAAAAAGTCTACACACCCCTGTTAAAATGCCAGATTCTTGTGATGTTAAAGAATGAGACAAAGATAAATCATGTCAGAACTTTTTCCACCTTTAATGTGACCTATAACGTGAACAATTCAATTGCAAATCAAACTGAAATCATTGAGGAGGAAAAATAAAAAATTCACAATAACCTGGTTGCATAGGTGTGTACACCCTTAAACTAATACTTTGTTGAAGCACCTTTTGATTTTATTACAGCAATCAGTCTTTTTGGGTAAGAGTTTATTAGCATGGCACATCTTGACGTGGCAATATTTGCCCACTCTTCTTTGCAAAAGCTCTCCAAATCTGTCAGATTGCGAGGACATCTCCTGTGCACAGCCCTCTACAGATCACCCCACAGTTGTTCAGTTGGATTCAGGTGTGGGCTATGGCTGGGCCATTCCAAAATGTTAATCTTCTTCTGGTGAAGCCATGCTCTTGTGGATTTGGATGTGTGCTTTGGGTCATTGTCGTGCTGAAAGGTGAACTTCCTCTTCATCTTCAGCTTTCTAATGGATGCCTGAAGGCTTTGTGCCAAAATTGCCTGGTATTCGGAACTGTTCATAATTCCCTCCACCCTGACTAAGGCCCGGGTTCCAGCTGAGGAAAAACAGCCCCAAAGCATGATGCTGCCCCCACTATGCTTCACTGTGGGTATGGTGTTCTTTGGGTGATGTGCAGTGTTGTTTTTACGCCAAACATACCTTTTGGAATTATGGCCAAAAAGTTTAACCTTGGTTTCATCAGACCATAACACATTTTCCCACGTGCTTTTGGGGGACTTGATGTTTGTTATTGCAAACTTCAGCCGGGCTTGGATGTTTTTCTTTGTAAGAAAAGGCTTCCATCTTGCCACCCTACCCCATAGCCCATTCATATAAAGAATACGAGGGAGATTGTTGTCACATGTAGCACACAGCCAGTACTTGCCAGAAATTCCTGCAGTTCCTTTAATATTGCAGAAGGCCTCTTGGAAGCCTCCCTGACCAGTTTTCTTCTCGTCTTCTCATCAATTTTGGTGGGACGTCCAGTTCTTGGTAATGTCTCTGTTGTGCCATATTTTCTCCACTTGATGATGACTGTCTTCACTGTGTTCCATGGTATATATAATGCTTTGGAAATTCTTTTGTACCCTTCTCCTGACTGATATCTTTCAACAATGAGATCCCTCTGATGCTTTGGAAGCTCTCTGCGGACCATGGCGTTTGCTCTGAGATGCAACTAAGCAAATGTCAGGAAATTCCTACTAGAACGGCTGTAGAACAAAAAAGAAAAGGAACAGCGCAGAAATATTCTCTAAGTGTAGTATATAAATATTGTTGGTAGACCCCCAATATGTGCCAAAAGAACCTTCTTATTGATTCTACTCACATTGATTAGAGGCTTCTCCTGCCTCTCAGTATTTTCGCTTATTCTGGGTACAATAACCACATCCGACTGATGTACCTTTGATGAAATCTTCACACTTCTTAAAAGTGTATTGTTGTTCCAATAGTGTCAGTCCACAGCCATATATAATGAAAGCAGACATACACTTCCACAAATAGTGTTAGAAACATTTTAATAACACTAAGGTGAGGTGGGTAGTGGACTGTGGAACCCACATAAGAGCAGCACCATATATATTCTTTGGAAATTCTACTTACAAATTGAGCGCTAACAAAACTTTTCTTTTTTCTACTAAGAACGGCTGAACTTTATTTGTGATTAATCGTAGTCACTATAAATGATGGCAGGTGTGTAATGACTTCTATTTAACATGAGATTGAATGTGATTGGTTAATTCTGAACACAGCCACATCCCCAGTTATAAGAGGGTGTGCACAGCTATGCAACCAGGTTATTGTCAGTTTTTTATTTGTTTGTTTTGCAATTGAATTGTTTCACGTTATAGGTCACAATAAAGGTGGAAAAAGTTCTGACATAATTTATCTTTTTCTCGTTCTTTAATATCACAAGAACCTGACATTTTAACAGGGGTGTGTAGACTTTTTATATCCACTGTGTGTGTGAAATATAATATATATATAAATAATGTTTTTTTAACCCTTTGAGTGCCACACAATGCATTGGATACCTCTCTGGCACTCAGTGGGTTAAACCGCTGGGTGCTAGTCACCTTCAGCTTATTGTGAAGCAATCCATTGTAGTGGCTTATACTATTATAACAAGACACCTTAGATATGCCAGTACGTTGTATTTTTATCCATATGAGACAATAATGAAGCTGATGTTCTAGTTAAAAGACTTTAACCCATTGAATGTGATGCAATGCTTTAGCAACCTCTCTAGCATTCAAGGGGTTAAAAGCCTCTGTTAAATCTGTGGAAATTTTTATTTGTTCCTTACAATTGGTTGGGCCCCAGGACTGATCCCCCCTTTTTTTTCTTAGTACATCAGTGATTGTGTATATAAGAACCACCAGAAATATAGTTTTTTTTGTTGTTTCTTTTCTGTTTTTTACCCATAGAATTTCATTCATAAATGGGATCGCAGCTACCGCCACTCTCTGTCCGCATCCCAGCAAGTTGAGTATCACATGACCGTCCAACTCATGTTCAGGTGAGCTGTGTAGGATTGGATTAGAGATACTTAAGTCAGACATAAAATAAAAGTAAGGGGGCGGATGCATATGCTTTACTTTTAAAAGGTCACATGCAAAAGAGTGTGCAACCACATGACACAGTAACCATGCCGCCGTTAAAAAAATGGCGACATGAGAATCTCACACTGAATGCTCTAAGGCTTTTTCCACTGTCAACGGATTGTAGTTCCTCCCACACCGTGCCCGTTCTCTATTGCCTCCTTTAAAACAAACAGTCCTCTCCATCTCTGGTCCTCCACATGGCACACAGTAAACTTGTTTGGCTCAATGAATTCATATCAATACTTTTCGGAGTGGAACAGTGCCCTTACTGTGATGCCAGTCATTTCAGCACACCAGAGATGCAGAGGACTGTTTAAGGAGGCTGTGAGACAGAAACAATAGAAAACGGCCACTGTGTGGGAGTAGGGGCTACAATTCTTTGACAGTGGAAAGAGCCTCACTGCATGCTATTTGCTGTTTTCAAGTTAGCGCATACACATCCAACAATGTTTATTGTAACACAGACGAACAGACCTTCACATCTGCTAAATTTCAGTAGGCGACATGAGAATCTTGAACTGTCATGCAGTGCGAGATTCTCATGTCGCCATTTATATTATGGCGACATCATGTCACGTGGTTGCACGCTCTTTTGCGTGCAACCTTTTAAATGGGTACCAGTGCATATAGTCTCTAAGAATACTGAGAGAAATGTATAAAAACATACTTAGTCCTTCTGTAAGAATTGTCCTTAAGTCATGGCAACTGGCGATAACATCAAGTCTGATTTATAAATTAATAAAGCGTTAAATAGGGTCATACACTGTGACTTGAAGATATTATTTCTAAAAAAAAAAAAAAAGCATGCAGTGGTAATTCTGATTTAAAGGGATAGTAATGGATCGTTTTAAGTGAATTTAATGTGGATATTAAAAAAAGAAAGTAATTGATGCCAGTTTACAGTTTGAGAAATATATGATTACAAAGTTCCCTCCTCCTGCTCCTTTCACTGACGTCAGGCTCTAGTTTACAGCAGGAGATCCTGGTCCCCGGACAGACTGGTGGCTCTTCAGCAGAGCCGAAATAGTGCTATATAGAAATAAATACTGCACTTAAATGGTGTACAAAGTGTGCTTGCAAACCAGGCACACTTTGTAGACCATTCAAATGAAGTATTTATTTCTATATCAAACTATTTCAGCTCTGTTGAAGAGCCGCCGGCCGGTCCCGGGACCAGGATCTCCTGCTGTAAACTAGAGCCTGATGTCAGTGAAAGGAGAGGGAGGAGGGAACTTTGTCATCATAAAGGTTTGAGAGATCAAACTGGCATCAATTACTTTCTTTTTTTAATATCCACAACATTAAATTCACTTAAAACGATCCATTACTATCCCTTTAATGACCATACTAATGTAAATGTGTGTGGGGGGTGTTATTAGGAGGTGTTGGCTCTCCTATAACAAAGCAGCTACAGTAAAATCTCGGGTATAATACGCACAATTTTGCGCCGCCCCCCCCCCCCCTTATGTGTATTACACACAAAAAACAAATCCCATATATTTATTTCTGCTTCCACCATCCCTTCATCCAGCGCAGTCTGCTCCCAGCTTCCCCTCCTGACGATATGGTTGACCTACAGCTGTACATGGTTAAAGAACTATATTGGTGAATAGGAACTCAGTTTATTTTCTTGTATTACTATCCCTTTAAAGATCACTGAGCATTGGATCTACTGTATTGCCCTACAAGGACATTGAGGTCCTCAAAGGGCATTACATTAGCTTAAAGGGATAGTAAAATGTTTCAAAATAAAAGCAGCTCCAATTCATCTTAATAGTATTTGGGCCAGAGTGTTATTTTAGTACTGTCAGAGTTGTAGTTCAAGAGGAATTGAATGATAAAGTATTCCCCTCCCGCCCCTTTTACCTAGTGTAACACTGCTCACCTCAGAGCAACAGGGTGTGCCCAAGTGGATTGCAGAGAGGGACAATCTTCACTTAACATAAGGGAAAAATCTGTCAATGGGGCAGGGTTTTCATTGTTTTCACAGTAAGAAGATTGTCCCTTAAGAACAGATCCCACATCTGAGGGGAGGGGCTTACACTAGGTAAAAGGAGCGGGAGGGGAATACTTTATCATTCATTTACTCTTGAACTACAACTCTCACAGTATTGAAATAACACTCTCCATGGCTCAAATACTATGAAGATTAATTGGAGCTGCTTTTATTTTCAAACATTTTACTATCCCTTTAAGCTAATGGTAATGCACTTTGAGGGCCTCAAGGTACTTGCAGGGCACTACAGTAGATCCAATGCACAGATCTACGGTAGTGCTGTAGTGCATTGGATCTACGGTAGTGCCCTAAAGGTCCTCCAAGGGCATTACCATTAGCTTAAATGAAAAGGTCTTCACATTGTGGCAAGCATGCCGGCCACTGTGCTGCTATCATAGATGACTCCGGAGGGGAAGCTGGGATTGCCCAAAACATTTGGGAGTAGAGAAGGAAAACAAGGTTGTGTACAGTACATTAGTGGCAGTACCCTTGTTGTACTAAGCAGAAAAAGCCCTGTAATATATTCGATTAAAATATTAGGGAAGCTAATATTTTATTATATTGGATAATTGTCGCATTCAACGAGGTAATGTCATGTGCTGCGCATGTACATTTGCTGTTATGCCTGTAAGAGAAGCTCCTAATTATCATGAGACTGTCTTCTATTTCTACTGATTAATCAAAGCAGTAATCTATAGCATATTCAGTAAATAAAATATTCGGAACATGCACCCATATGTGCTCCTATATTCTCACTCGTTCATCTAGTAATTGAGTTACAAATTCTGCTTTCTTCTTCATTCAGGGAAGACTTGGAAGAACCAACAGATGAGGAACTCTTGGATAGACTAAACCACCACCCACACCTCCACCTGTCCAGATGACCACAAGTGTTTTTATGGACTTTTTTTTAACCATGGGATTCAGAAATGGAAATCTGGGGAAATAATCATCTTAAGCTGCTAGTGCCAAATACTCCGCCATGTTTGTTTATGTCAAGAAAACACGGACCATTGAAACTGTAATTCTGTTAAGAAGCAATACTCTTGTCTCTTGGTGCCCTTTGAACTCTTCGAGGTCAGGAAGCTAAAGCTTATCAGGCCTGGAGCAAACCATCTGCTTTATAGGAGACAAAATTCCCATTCATTTAAATGGGTCTTTTAACCCTTTGAATGCTAGGGGGTCACCAATGCATTGTATACCTCTCTAGCATTGAAGGGATTAAGAGGCCCATTTAAGTTAACCCTTTGGGTGCCAGAGGGGTATGCAACACATACCCCTCTGGCAATCAAAGGGTTAAAGATATTTTCTGATGTTGCAATTGGTTTTCCCCAGAATTGCTTCAGTTCTTATAAAATCAGCCTGTCTATCTGCGTGTGACCACTCCTAAAGGGGATATTTTCTGTGCTTATTTTATTACTTGAAAACAAGACACTATTATTTACTGTCCCCTGTAGCATCATTAGATAGAATGAGGCTAATATACTTAGAATAACAATCTGTTTTGGGGTTGTCCAGCTGCACCATAGAGGGCAAATAAACCCGGTCATTGACTTAAGGAGTCAATAAAGTTTTATTTAAAAAAAATATATATATATATATATATATATATATATATATATATATATATATATATATATATATATATATATATTGTATAGTAAAACAAGGGTATTCCCCCCCCTGCTGGTAGTTGCTTTGTTCAAACTTTATTACTGTTCACAAAACGGCAGCACTGTTACTATCACATTCTGTGGAGAACTGTAGCCAGAGGCTCCCCTCTCCCATACAATGCAGTAGAATAACTGGTCAACAGGTGACGCTGTTGCTAACAGTTTCAAGTAAAAACCAACAATTAAAACTGTATTTAGTTTGGATCAGAGCATCGCTTAGTAGCTGAAGTACCATTGTTTTAATCTGCAAGAAAATACCTACAATATAAATTAAAGTTCCCCTTTAAGGCATAGAGGAATGTGCAATGGTCATAAAAGGGCTAATTAAATCGGCCTTTATCCCCTTTAATTGCAGTGCGCACCCCTCTGCCACTCAGAGTTAATCAATGAGCACTTTGGAGACATTTATTTGTCAACTACGGTGCAATTGGTTTGTCCCAGAAGTACTCCCGTTCATCAACCTCAGTGACTATTGGTGTCGGCTATTTTTTATTTTGAGATATGTGTCTTTTTATTTTTTTTTTTTATATAAATATTTTATGCTTGTATACTTACAGGATGGGTTCCTTGTATCACGCAAGCAATGCAAAGAAATGCTCTTGATTTTTAAATATTCATAACCTGTTGATTCTCAAATGTTGTTGTCTTATAACTACCATTATCCTTAGTCTGTCAGGGGTGATGAGAGCTTAGTCCAACAAGATGCACAATGCTGTAGATCAGAGGTTTATAACTGTAGCCCCTCCCTCTGTTGTTTCACTGTATCGCACATCATCATTGGCTGGCCAAGGTTGATGGAGATATATTCCAACGACGTGTGGAGGGAGCCAAAGGTTGCCTACCCCTGTTTTAACACCTTGAGGACTTATGACATGCAAGGACCGTCATGGGAAAACTTCCGTTAAAGGCCCAAGATGGTCCTGGCATGTCAAGGAATTCAGGGCTCCCTGCACCACTGTTCACCGTTCTGGGACCCCTGAATCCATTTGTGAAAAAAAAAAATGTCCGTGGTCCTTAACTGCCAGTAGTTAAGGGGTTAATTATGTTGACGTTTAACTGTCTGTATACAACTTGTGGCTTGCGGGGGGAGAACTATAGGCCCTTATAGGTTACAGTAATAGAAATATATATATTTAAGATTGCACTGACAAATAAGGGCTGGTTCCATTACAGTTGATAACTTTATCAAGTGTTTTATCTGCAAATTTCTCAGTGGACTTCAGTGGGAAACTGTTAGTTAAAAACACTGTTAACCACTTATTATCTACAATGTAATCTAGGCCATAGCTGGATAGCAGTGATCTACAACATGTGTAGAGAAGCATTACAGACTTTTATTTAAAGGAACAATAATTACTCGTAATAAATTTCACTTTAATCTGGGCAGAAAATCAGCATGGACTCTAGGGGCTATGTGTTCAAAGGAAAAAAAGTGGATGAGTTCTGGGGCAAGCCATCTACTTTATAGGGGGAGCTAAAAATAATCCCATTGACTTAAAGGGGGATTTTTTTTTTGGACCTCTTGAATTGCTAGAGAGATGTCCAACACATTGATTCAAAATGTGTTGGAGACCTCTCTAGTATTCAAGGGGTTAAAATCACAATTTAACGCAAAGGGAATTTTGGGAATCTTTAGTTGTCCCCTATACTGCAGTTGTTTTGTTCTAAAAAGCCTCCACTTTTCATTTGAACATGCGGCCATAAGACTGGAGTCTGTATGAAATGGTTCCCCAAAATGAATGTGTAATTAGTACTGGATATTCTGCCCACAGAGGTAGACATGATGCTTTCCGCAGGGCTCGGATTCCAGTCTCCTCCCACTGTATTCCTGTTAATAATCCATCAGTTGGACGAGCATCCCTGGGGACTGAAACACAGAATCATGTCCGCCTCCATGGGACTTATTTCCAGTACTAATTAAAGACACCTCAACCTTTTTTTTGACTATACATATTCTCAGTGAAGACTATGTAAAGTCAAATTGCCTATCGTTTTGACGTTGGTTTTGGGGTTTTTTTTCCACATTTGATGTCATTGGCATTGAGCTCCCTTTATCTCCATTTTCAGCTAGCTTTCAATGGGGAATTGTGGAAGCAGAGATATTTATATAATCTGCTGCATCTATTGATCTGTGTCCTGTAGAGGCGGCTTCTCTGCATTGTTTCACTGTCTTTCTTTTTTTTTTTTAACACTGTTTCACTTTTTTACATTGTTGCACTTCTGCTTTTAGTGTTCCACACATTTGAAAACAAATTCAGATAGCTCCCTTTCAGAAAAAGAAATGTGAAGGTGAATGAATGAATAAAGTATAGGCAATTTGACTTTACATACTGTGTGCGTGCAGGATAAGTAAAGTCAAAAAGGCGATTGACTGTCACAAGATTCGTTTTGGAAAACCTGCCCACACATATTAGATTTTTAGGTTCATGCTGATTTTCATCCTAGATTAAAGGGATAGTAATACTTAAAATGTAAAAAAAAATATGTTGTATGGTTTATCCCCCTGTGTAAAACAAGAGTACTCCCACTGCTGAAAGGTGTTTTATTCAAAAGTTATTAAAGATCAAAGTTGCATTTTTTAGGTGCAATATCACAGTGGCCTGAAATTATACAGTGGTGCCTGTTGCTACACCATCCTATGGACAGCTCTGGTCCCGGGATCAGAGCTGTCCATAGGATGGTGTAGCAACAGCGCCACTGTACAATGTCAGGCCACTGTGATATTGCACCTAAAGATTTCAACAAAAATTCAACTTTGAGCTGTAATTATTGAATAAAACACCTTTCAGCAGTGGGAGTACTGTTATAATTTTTTAATAAAATATCTCTCAGCAGTGGGAGTACCCTTGTTTTACTCAGGGGGATAAACCCTACAACATATATTTTCTTACATTTTAAATATTACTATCCCTTTAAGGGGGATGTTGTTATTTGAAGTTACTAGTGTTCCTTTAACATACATTTTAGCTATAAATTTTAGTGCATTTTCAAAAGAGTTGGTTTGTCCGTATGTGTTATTCTTATAGCGTAACGATCACTGAAAATAAAGTGCCCCCCAAATCATTATGCATATAGTGATATGCATATCCATACTAGTATTATCCTGAATAAGTCTGGCTTTATTGATAAATCCAACTCTTTCCCAGATGGACAGGCAGGCATCAGCGCAGACATCTTGCCAAATAGACATCTGTGTGCTTGCGCTGTTGGTCCCGGTCTCCTCTAGGAGGCGTTGTATTGTACCTTAAGGTACAGGAAGGGACTGACGGCACAAAGATGCTGGTACAGCAAGATGCCTGCCGCTTAGTCTGTGATGTATTGACACTGGACTTATTCAGTGTAATACTAATATGAATATGCATATCGATTTTGGGGGGCACTTCATTTTCAGTGGTAGTTCCACTTTAATCTTAATTTTCTAAATCATTTGTTTTATTACAATGTCTCCATGCAGTGTCCTGCATTTGCAGGGATTAGACCAGGGGATGGCAGTCAGCAGTTTGTGGGGATAATTGATGTTGTAGTCCCCCAGCTGCAGAGCATTACTTCTGCTTTAGACAATGAACCAGTGGTGCGTGCGTGCGTGGTGCGTGCGTGCGTGCGTGGTGCGTGCGTGCGTGGTGCGTGCGTGCGTGCGTGTGTGGTGCGTGCGTGCGTGCGTGCGTGCGTGGTGCGTGCGTGCGTGCGTGGTGCGTGCGTGGTGCGTGCGTGCGTGGTGCGTGCGTGTGTGGTGCGTGCGTGTGTGGTGCGTGCGTGTGTGGTGCGTGCGTGCGTGTGTGGTGCGTGCGTGTGTGGTGCGTGCGTGTGTGGTGGGTGCGTGTGTGGTGGGTGCGTGCGTGCGTGTGGTGCGTGTGTGTGTGTGCGTGGTGTGTGTTTGTGTAGTTATATATGTAGCAGAAGTATGGGAGGTTGAATATAACAGAGCACTTTAAACAGCGGTTCTTATTTTGAGAGCTGTTAAACCATCTCCGTTTTGAATTTTTAAATACTACTATTATCAAGAATGTTGTTGGTTTTGTTTTGAAACCTTTAAAGGTTAATAAACCCCCAATTACCTTACCATGGCCAGAAAATGCTAATGGCTCTATGAATTTTGCCCTTGTGCATTTGTTCAGGAGATGACGGGGGAGATGCACTAAGGTGTGATAAAGAGGTGATAAAGCAGAGATCACTTCTCCAACTATATCATTTCTCCAATTCCTGTTATTCTGTGGAGCCTAGATTCTTCAGGTCGGAGAGATCTCAGTGCATTGGATCTATAGAATAACATAGGAATTGGAGCAGTGATATAATGGAGAAGTCATCTCTACATTATCAACTCTTTATCACTCCGTAGTGTACCTCCCCCAGCATCTTCAGTCAGTCCTGGATGTCCATGGAGGCAGAGTTCATGAGCCTTTATAAGCCTTTGAGTGCCAGAGGGGTGCTGCGTTTTGTGCCCCTCTGGCACTCAATGGGTTAACCCTTTAAGAACCAGTATGGTGTGCATCAACACTTTTGGTCCTTATAAAGGGTTAAGATTACCATGTTCATTTGGTGTAAGGTCCTGTGGTATTTCTAGTAACCATAGATATGACATCCACGACTGACCTGTCTTAACCCCTTAAGGACCAGCAGTCCCAGGGTGTCTCGTCCTTTAAGGACCAGATAGGCGAGTTCGACGTGCTGTCCCACGTGACTGATCACGTGTTCCGGCACGTCGAACGAGGGACTGAGAGAGATCGCTCTGGTCTTGGAGCGATCAAGTTCAGTCCCCGGTATTACTCACCGCGCTCCTGCAGGACTGCAGTGAGTAAAAGTACGTGACATACCAGGACCGTCACTGGTCCTTAAGTGCCGGACCAGAGTGACAGTTCGGGTACGTCACAGGATGCGAAGGGGTTAAGCAAAGTCGCAGAGGCAGAATTCATAGGGACCACTAGGCTTTTTGCACCATAAAAAGATGCGTGGTGTTATTAGGAGGTGTTACTTTAAAGGGTTAATGAATGCCCACAAGTGGACTGTTTTGAGCAGTATCTTGTCAGTCGGTGATAATGGGTGGTGGTGAAGAAAATATTCTTTCTTCGCTAACTTTCTTTTAATTCTTTTACACTACTATGTAGAAAATAGTATTTTCAAATAAATATATATTTGCACAAATATCTGTTGGAGTCAGTTTCATAATGAAATCAAGTATCCATAAAATGTGGGTGTTTTTTGTTTTATTTAAATGTTCATTCTTTCAGGCTTTTTTTTTTTTCAGATTGCATGGTTTTTGGTTTAGAGGATTTCACATTTACAATTTTTTTTCTTTGTATTTTTTTCTCTTTTATAAACTAATGTTTACATTTTTTTTATTTACATTGCTTAAAAATTAAATGTGCATCTAAAAAAAAAATGATACCCTTGGATTAAGTGACTTCAATTTTTTATGCAGTTATAGACCACATCAGATTTTGGATACAAAGGTCAGTAAATATATAACGGATTGCTGTATGGATAACACCTAAGTAAACCTAAGTGAAGAAACACTTAAGCCAATGAAGAATGTCCTCTTTAAAGGACCAGAAAACTTTATTATTATTATTATTTTTTTTTTATGAAGACCTGTATGTTTATAGAGCTTTCCCAGCTAAGTAAAACAAAGGCATCCCTACTTCTCTCAGTTGTTTTATTCAAATGTTATAGTAGTTTGAATTATCAGGAAGTGAATTACAGTGCATTTAATTCCTGAAAGTTCTATCTGACAGGAATTGATTCAGCAGTTTCTATCAAGTTCTGTGGAGAATTGTGTTAGTGACTTTCTTTTCCTAGAGAATATAACAGAATAAATAATTGCAATCTGACCACCAGAGGGCACTGTTAATGTAAACAAAAAAGGTTTCAACTGTAATAACTCTGGAAATCTACATTTCTCAGCAGTGGGATTAACCCTCTTTTACTGAAAAGAGAAAGCCCTATAACATCATCATTACTAATAATGAAAGGCCAGATGTATGTTTGTCCGATGCAGTCATGTGCAGTAGAAACTGCAGGAACGCAGGATGCAGTCATGCTCAGTAGAGACTGCCCTAACGCTGTATGTTTGTCGGATGCAGTCATGCTCAGTAGAGACTGTCTGAATGCACAGAATGTTGGGAGGTGTAGTTCTGCATGATGCACTTTGACCTGTGTACACAAAAAACAAAAGTTTACTACTACTACTATATTTTTTCTGGCATTGAAAATGTATTTAAATCCTAATACTAGTGACTTGATACATCTGCCGGATGCGTAGTGTAGGAGTAGTGACTATATAAGCTAGATGATTCTGTCATTAACAGACATAGCCCTGTGTAGTAGTTATGTAAATTCCTGCCTACTGCCATCTGCAGGATTCAGCCTCCTTACCTAGTCATGTCCCAGTAAAGATATATCTGGGGGTAGTGATTTGGACAGGGGAGCTAAGCAGGACAATCCTCCATCTGTGTCCTGATTTCTAAACTCACTCTCCCCATTCTGTGCCCTGCACACTCCTTTCCTTTCTACTACATGCATTGTTCTGTCCATTTGCCCCATTCATTGCTTATTCCCTCCTTCTGCTTGTTCATTGGTCCCTCCCTCTTCTCCCCCCTCCCAGCCACAATGTGACCCATGGCTCAGACAAGGACTGGCAGAGACGATGGTGGCGTGCTTCACTGGCAGATGAGGAAAGAGGGGACGTTTACACACTCACACCCTCTATACATTCATACATATATACAAACATAATAAATAACAGTGTATATATATGTATAAATATACACACACACCTATACACACAGGCCTACTGTATATACATTACAATATATAATATTCACACCTATGTATGCAGACCTATATTGCGGTCTATGCAGACGGTGACACAGACACACTGATAAACATGCAAATAGATAAAACATGAAAATATGACCCATATTTTTATCCCTTTGAGTGCCAGAGCGTTACAGAACGCATTGCTTTGCAATGCGTTCCCTACCCCTCTGGCACTTAAAGGGTTAAAAGCAAACTGGAGTTATTCATCAACTGCACCATAGGAAACAAAATAAAAATTCTTACATTTCCATGCATTTGAATAAAGCTTATAACCACTTGAATGCCAGAGATGTCTTCAATGAATTGGTTCATAATGCACTGGGGACCTCTGTAGCGTTGAAGGGGTTAAAAGCCCAATTTAATTTAACAGGAATATTTATTTGTCCCCTGATGGTGCCATTGATTTACCCCAGAATAACTTGTTTGCTTTTATAAATATGGGCTTATGTGTTTACACCTAATTTAGCCCTTTTGTACCCCTCATTGCACTCAAAGGGTTAACTAAATGCGATTTGGCAGATGTTCGCTCTAGCTTTGGGTGCTGTTAACTGACATTATTCCAAATTGCCACTAGATGGAGCTATATAAAGTCTTCTATTTCTATCCTCAGCACTTCCAAAATGAAAGTAATATAAAGTATCAAGTGATTTTTATACAATGATTAATCCCCAGGTTTGCATGAAGCTCTTGTTATTAAAGTAGAAGTAACACCTTCTAATGATAATCCCCACGTAATATACTATGCCAGAGAATCCTAATTATGCATTTGTACATTTATTGAAGAAATAATATATTCAAGTCAGTCCTGGAGACAATTTCTGGCATTTGAAGCAATTTAACCTTTTAAGGACTAGCAGCAGAAAGAGGGAAATGGTCATGCCGCTCTACAGATCTCTGGTTAGACCTCACCTAGAGTATTGTGTACAGAACTGGAGACCCCATTTCCAGAAGGATATAGATTCAATGCTGAGAATTCAGAGAAGGTGAAATGGTGAATGGTTTAGTGGTTCTCAACAGGGTGCCGTGGCACTTTTGGTGTGCCTCGGACACAAATTTAGAGTGCCCCATGTTTTCCGTGAAGGTGCCATTCATTAATCCCTTGACAAATTACCCATAAAATGCTAGGAGCACCCTGAAAGTTCCAGATTGCAAGTCAAAAGTAACCTTGAGCAAAACAAAAAGATTGAGTACCACTGGTTTACAGGATAAGAAATATCAGGATAGACTAAAGCATCTGAACATGTATAGCTTGGAGGAGAGAACAGAGAGAGCGGGGATATGGTAGATACATTCAAATACATGAAGGTATTCAACAAAGTGCATGAGGGAAGTACATTTCAAAGGAGTAAAAATGTTATGACAAGAGGCCATAGTCTAAAACTTGAGGGAAACAGGTTTAGATGTAATGTAAGAAAGATTTACTTCACTGAGGGGGTGTTAGATAAGTGGTAGAGGTTAAAACAGTGATGGAATGTAAGCATACATGGAATAGGCATAATGGTATCCTGAACATAAGACAAGACTAAGGAATAAATAAGGTCTGAGGTTTTTACAGTAGGAAAAATGGACAGACTAGATGGGCCGAATGGTTCTTATCTGCCATCAAATTCTATGTCTCTAAAGCGGTGTGCAATGCATTTCGTAGTAATACATTGCACACCCCTTCTTAAAGGGTTAATATTGCCATGTCTGGTTGGCAGAGTTCATGTCCTTTGTTCGTACTTGTCCGCCTCCATGGTGATAACATCCAGGACGGACTAAAGATACCATCTCTTCAACAAAGGCACAGTGGCACGGTTTCATAGGGGCACCTGGAATTTTTGGCTATTGTAAGTGAGGATTTATTATTATGCGGTGTTAATTATGCTTTAACCCCGCTTTACCGCTTTAGAAACATAGAATTTGATGGCAGATAAGAACCATTCGGCCCATCTAATCTGTCCATTTTTCCTACTGTAAAAACCTCAGACGTTATTTATTCCTTGGTCTTGTCTTATGTTCAGGATAAATTGAAAAAAGTGTGCACTTAGTCCGTGAGTGATATAGTAGAAATTCAATATTCGTATTCAGGCGAGATATGTGTTAGTTCGTGTCGCTGTATTTTGTGGGTTATCACGATCCTCACCCCACGTCTCCAAAGAACTACAAAAAAAATAAGGAAGAGCGCAACAAACAACACACTTCTAAGCGTAGTAGTTGTAGTATATATAGTATAATAAATTAAATCCCTTATGCCCCAATAGTAAAGTACTCACATGTCCGAGAGGCTTCCCTTGCCTCTCAGAAAGCCCGCACTGGATATTTAGGGGGTCACTCCAGGCCAATGACACTCCTCTGATGGGAGGGTCCCCTTAGTCAGATGTAGTTCTTATGTCAGCCCACATACATAGAGTTAGTATTAGGGCATAAAATCCCCCATTGACAATGTTGGGGATATAAGAACCGGATATAATGAGTAATTTATGTGAAAAAATGATAATGGGGGTAAAGGCCCTTATATATCCTCAAATATATCAAGGGCCAGGGGTAAGGTATATATATATACATTAATATTAATAAAAGCTTCAAGTAAAACATTATTCTGCAGATATAAATAAAATCAAATCAAATAATCACAAAGATCTTGAAAAGTACTCAATAAACGATTTAAAATACAAACAATAAATAAATATATATTTTTGTAGAAAAGGCTACAGTAAAATGTAAGCACTTAGCTGAATAGCCAATCGAGTTAGATCTGTTCAGCGAAGTTCTTACATTGTCTGCTTCAGTTAGAGAACCTTCCAGCAAGTGACATGTCCACCTCCACTGAGCTAACATCTAGGACTGATTGAGGAAAGATCTTATGCACGAAGGTGTGATAAAGAGGTGATAAATGTTGTATTCAGTTACATATTGTTTTACAGGGGAGGGCTGGCCTGGGTGGCAAGGGGGCAATTGCCCCCCAGGCTGGTCATGAATTTGGGCCAGTGGGCCACTGCCTCACTCAATTTCCCATTTGCTGCTGCAAATAGAGTAAACAGAATTTAAGGAGCTACACGAGTATTGTAGCTCCATTTCAATTGTAAGCTCTCTAGTATGACTAGTGTTGCTGCATTTCAATTGGAAGCTTTGTGGTATCACTATTGTTGCTCCATTTCAATTGTAAGTTCTGTGGTATCACTAGTGTTGCTCCATTTCAATTGTAAGCTCTGTGGTATCACTAGTGTTGCTCCATTTCAATTGTAAGCTCTGTGGTATCACTAGTGTAGATCCATTTCAGTTAAAAGCTCTGTGGTATCACTAGTGTAGATCCATTTCAGTTATAAGCTCTGTGGTATCACTAGTGTAGATCCATTTCAGTTATAAGCTCTGTGGTATCACTAGTGTAGATCCATTTCAATTGTAAGCTCTGTGGTATCACTAGTGTACTACCATTTCAGTTATAAGCTCTGAGGTATCACTGGACTTAATCCATAACATTAATGCCAGCTATAACATTAACAAAAGGGGGTGGGCTGGGACATTGGGCTGGAGCAGTAATAGAAATAGGCCACTTAATTGTACTTGCCCCCCAGGCCAAAAGTTGCCAGCCCTCCCCTGTTGTTTTCAGATACAAATAAGCAGTTATTTTTAAGGATTTTAGACTGGGAGAAGGTCTGATTTTTTTGCATTAGGGTATTCCAGACTTTCGGAGCTCTGAAGGAAAAGGCCGATCGACCAGCTTCTTTCATGTAATGTGGGATCCTCAGTGAGTATAGAGCCTATGTACTAAAATATCTCTAACTAGAGCAATCGTAGCGCATTGTCTCCATAGAATAACACAGGGATTGGAAAAGTGAAGTTATCACCTCTTTATCACCCCTTAGAGCACAACACCCTTATCTCTTGAAGGAAGACACAAGGGAAGATGCCTAGGATCCACATGGACAAAGGAAGAGGTTTAGAAATGATGGGGCAAACCACTTGATCCATAGTGATCATGTATAATGTCCAACTGTTTTAAACTGAGCTGCTACCCCTTTTAATGCATTGGAGGGGTTAAAGTCAGCCCCATTTCAAACAATAAGAATTTTTTTTTGTCTTGATCCCTCTGTTGAAGTAGGTTTACCCTGAAATTTCCCCTCTGTTTTGCATTTGTGTATATGGTCCAAGTGTGTGTATTTGTGTAAATATATATAGATATGTAGGTTTACTGTCTTTATGATTAACCCCTTGAGATTTAGAGGGATGTGTAAAGAATTCACAATGCTTGTCACACCCCCTGGTTCACAACGGAGATAGAGGAACCGCAGTGACTCCTAATTACAAACCCCCATTTACCATACTAAGCCCAACAAATTAAAAGGGCCCTTATGAATTTTGTTTTTTGTGTCTGTATTATAGAGATAACATCATCGATCAGTCTTGGATCTCATGTCCATGGAGGCAGACATGACAGTTGCCGGCATTTTTTTTTAACCCTCTGTGTGCCAGAGAGGTAGCCAACACACAGCGTGCAATGCATTGGCTACCTCTCTGGCACTCAGAGGGTTAAATGAAGCAGGCAGCTTGCATGAGCTTACTTATTCCTTTAAGAACCACAAGGGTGCACCTTTCTAGTCTTTAAAGGGTTAAGATTACCAGGGTTTGAGGTCATATGATCCTGATGCCAGCTGTCATGTCCGCCTCCATGGACATGAAATCCAGGACTAACAGAAGATGTTTTCACTGGAACAAAGGGAAAATATTGTAAAGGCCATTAGGATTTTATGACAATAGGAAGGTGAGTGTGGGGCCGTTATCAAGAGGTTCTACTACTTTTAACCCCTTGGCCACCAGAGGGCTGTGCCACACATGGCTTCTCCTTGTGATTCACACTCCTCTGGTCTGCAAAGGGTTAACCCTTTGAGTGCCAAAGGGGTACTCATTGTAATGCACTCAAAGGGTTAAAAATGCAATAGGAGTTGGCTGTTCCATTTCCTTATAAGGCGAGGGATATAGATTATATGTCTGTAAAGATGGATGTAGCTGTGTATCAGACAGAACTGGTTTGTTGCTGCACCCACTGGTTCAGCTGTGTTGGAAGGTATATTGCCACCTGTCTGGGGAGACGTTTATCTCCTCTGTTCAGTAAAGTCTTTCCTTCTTCACCTGCTGTTTGTTTATCCATAGTGACAGCTGTAGACTCTGCTCTGCATTCAGTGACCTTAATGCTTCTCGCACCTTTATCAGGTACCGGCCTCTGCACCTGCCCGACCTCTTACCTCTCACCTTACAAGTCTTCGGCAATCTGTGAAGTTAACTAGGAGATTAGCCAAGGCTGCAATGTTTTGTAGCTTGCACATTCTTGTTTTGCAGGGTTGTAAATAGAAAGCAGTTATATTTTGTTGCTCTAAAATAGACCTGTGTTCTGTGTAACCATGGGGTTCACTGAAAAAGGAGCGAGGGTTCCAGTTAGTGTTGCCACCCAGCCGGTATTTTACTGGCAGGCCGGTAAAAAACTGGCTTCTGTCCAATGTTAAGTCTATGGAGAGAATGCCATGGCCGGTATTTTTTTGAGGAAAAGGTGGCAACCCTAGTTCCAGTGTAGAAATGTAACTAATTGTGGACAGTGGAACAAGGTTGGGGTGTTGGGCATTGTATGTGTGGTTCTGTAGCTACCAGTGAGACAGTGGAATATGGCTGGGGTGTCAGACAGTGTATGAGTGGTTATGGGACTAACAGTGAAACAAGACTGGAGTATAAGACATTGTATATGCATACTGACCAAGTGTCCCTCTTTAGGAGGGACAATCCCTCTTTGAAACCAATATCCCTCTGTCCCTCTTTACCACCCTGGTGTCCCTGTGTTTAGAAGATCAGACTGTATGGTGTGTATATAAGTGTATCACTCTGGTGTCTCTGTGTTTGGGAGATCAGACTGTGTGGGGTGTATACAAGTGTATCACCCTGGTGTCCCTGTGTTTAGAGATCAGACTGTGTGGGGTGTATACAAGTGTATCACCCTGGTGTCCCTGTGTTTAGGAGATCAGACTGCGTGGTGTGTATAGAAGTGTATCACCCTGGTGTCCCTGTGTTTAGGAGATCAGACTGTGTGGTGTGTATAGAAGTGTATCACCCTGGTGTCCCTGTGTTTAGGAGATCAGACTGTGTAATGTGTATAGAAGTGTATCACCCTGGTGTTCCTGTGTTTAGGAGATCAGACTGTGTGGTGTGTATAGAAGTGTATCACCCCGGTGTCCCTGTGTTTAAGAGATCAGACTGTGTGGTGTGTATATAAGTGTATCACCCTGGTGTCCCTGTGTTTAGGAGATCAGACTGTGTGGTGTGTATATAAGTGTATCACCCTGGTGTCCCTGTGTTTAGGAGATCAGACTGTGTGGTGTGTATATAAGTGTATCACATTGCTCCACAGCAATAAAACTCACATTAATGTTTGTTTAAACTTCAGTATATGAGAGTATAAATTATTCTGCATTAATAAAATGTTAGTCTTGTTCTAAATCTTTGATTCAGGTCACACAAAGAGGTGTCAGTAGGTCATGAAATAACCTAAAACTTCTATGTAATGCCCTGCCCACCAGTCACTCCCCCTGCAACACCTCCTTAAACAAAAGTGTCCCTCTTTGGCCATCTGAAATGTTTGGAGGTATGGAGGTATGAGGTTCTGTGACTAACAGTGGACAATGGAACAATGCAGGGGTATCAGACAGTGTATTTGTGGTTCTGTGACTACAGTGGGATAGTGGAACAAGGCTGGGGAGCCAGACAATGTATGTGCTCTTCTATGTTGACCTCGGGACATGTTGAAGACTAAAAAATACAGTTTTATTTTCAATAAAACATGTCTTGTACTAGACAGTGTAACCTTGTCATCTTAAATACTGATGGCACTTTATGCTAATTCCGAGTCCTTTGTGCAAATTAGTTCTGATAAAGGTCAAACTTGTCACTTGAAATGACCCCAGTATGTGATTCATTCATAGCACAGTGTGTGCGGTATTATTGGTCTTGGAAAGTGCCAAATTATGCAATGAACAAATAAAAATTTTTCTCAGAATGTATTTATATTACAAGTAAGTTGTTAGCTCAACATAAACGTGTTTCTTATTTCTCCTTAAGATTGATTAAACATATATTAAGTTCACAGAATAGAAGTAAACAGGAGATGCACTGTAAATGGTCATTAACAAGGCACTACCCAGAATCCTTAGCTTCAGCTATAGAGCTTTATACTACATGATTTTCTATGCAAATGGGCTGTTTGATGTGTTTAACTTGTTGGATGCTATAGATGTTGCCAGTACATTGAAGACCTCTCTAGGCTCCAAGGGGTTAAAATACTAGGCACTTTTCCTTGATTGTCCATTAGATTTCCCTGTTTACAATCCACCCCAAACAAACTGCTCCCGGTCACATTCCTGGAAGCCGGTTCTTAGAACTTTATTCTTACAGCGCTGACCCAACCATTTAAACCCCAATGAGAAATCCTCTCATATTACAGTACATCAAAACGAAAAGTATTAGGTTCCCTGCATCCCACATAATTGCTGGTTTTCCCGTGAAAAGGCAGGAACAATCGCCCAGCTAAAGTAGGCCAGCTCAACTTATAATAAAGCATTAAGGTGTTAAGCCTGCACAATAAAATTCTCAGATCAAAGTGACAGAAGGCCATAAGAGAAGCAGATTGTCCTTTAAACTTTTACCACCTCTTGCAAGGAGCGGCCTTTATTTTCACAAAATCAGATTACACAAAAAATGAAAAGGCAGCAATTCTTTCTGTAATTCAATCAAAGCTACTGGCAGCTTCAGCAGAAATGGCACCTGTCCTCTTTTTTTTTTCTTTTCTTTTCTTAAAGTTTGACTGATGAAACTTCAGCGAGTGATAGCCGATTGTTAATGTTTAACCCATACGAGGGGAAGTATGGTTGCACCTGTCATTCTAAAGGCGAGCTATAACAATTTTAACCCCTTTGAGTGGCAGAGAGGTGTACAAGCAACTTGAAAGCAATGTGTTGCGCACCACTCTGGCACTCAAAGGGTTAACAGCAGAGGCAAAACTAGAAGCATCCGGGCCCTGGTGCAAGAAGTGCCACGGGCCCCCTCCACAATGCCCATCAATCTTCACAATGCCCCCATCACCTACCTCCCTGGAGCTCCCGCTCGGTCCTCTTAGTAATGCAGAGCGCTGGGAGATGATGTCATCTCTCAGCGCTCTGCATTACTAGAGAGCAGGAGGGGTCGCAGGGGGAGGCCGGGCCCCTGGAGTGATGGGCCCTGTCGCAGGTGCGACCCCTATAGTTACTCCGCAATGTGTTGGAGATCTCACTAGTATCCAAGGGGTTAAATAATAGCCTGTAAAGGGGTGTATATACGCTACTGCATGGATACAGAGATTGCTCTGGCCACACCCACAATTCAGAATGTGGGTGTGGCCAGCACAGCTGAGGCGCCCTTCAACATTTGGAGCGCTAGGCAGATGCCTAGTCTGCCTATTGGGAAATCTGGCCCTGGCCAGAGGGGGTATGCAATGCATTGCTCTGGTGCCCGGTCGCTTGAACGGCCGGCACTTAAGGACCATGACATGCCAGGATCGTCATGGGTCCTTATCACATGTTTTACCCATGACGGTCCTGGCACATCATGGGTCCTTGATGGGTTAAACTTTGTCAGTTCATGCAAACTATACAGTGGAGAGGTGTCCTATGACCCTTCTTTTTCAATTTACTAAAGTAGTATAAAGGAAGAAAGATTATGACAGCAGTAACAGTTGGGAGGGAGAGCAATAAGGAATATTCGTCAGCCCTGTCTAGTTTCTATAAACCGACAATTTAAATATCTTGTAAACTATTGTTTTAAATAAAATTAACATCACATATAGGGGATTTGGAAAGCTCTTTCTAAGGTGTTTGTTCCATTTCAAGTACCCATCTACTTACTGTACAGTTCATGCTGTTGGAACAGAGATCTGTGGTTGTAGTGTATGAGCAAGTTAACCCTTTGAGTACCAGAGGGGCGTACCCCTTTAGCTCTCAAAGGGTTAAACAGAATAATTTATAATGGACCCATTTCCTGTTTGTGAACGGATTTGTTTACAGGTGGAACGCTACCTAAAATAATAAAAAAAAAAAAGGCTGTTAATCCTTTAAGGACCAGATGATTGTGCAGCATAAACCAATAACTTGTATACCTCTCTGGTGCATAAAGGGTTAACCCTTTAAGTGCCAGATAGATATCCAATTCATTGCAACATAATACTTTGGCTACCTCTCTGGAACTCAAAGGGGTTAATGGAGAAGTTAAAGGTTTTTCTGAGTTATATATGATCATTGTTTTCCTGCTGCGTAAAACAAGGGTACTTTTACAGCTAGGAGGTTTTCCATTCAGTAGTTATTACATCAAACATTTTGTTAATATACTGTAATTTTCTATTCTGGCCACCTGGAGGTGCTGTTCCTATAAATTACAGCTGGCTGGGGATGATAGGAGTTGCAGCTGGAGGTCCTTAGTTTGCCCAATCTTGGTCTAAAGGAAGTCAAACTATATGCTACATTTCTCTGTTTTGTACTGAGTATGTGTGAGATTGACTTCATGACTGATGTGTTTATGCTTGAATGAGAACTTGCTAATGTGCACTCAGTTTACCATTGGTATCCACAGAGCTCATAGGACCTACCCCAGAGATAGTTCTTTTAAATTTTAGGCACTATTTATAGATCATTTATATGAAATAATGTTTTTGAAACTTAGTGCCATTCTAAGTTTTTTATCCAACTAGCAGTTGTGGCACAGCTTTGCCTGTGCAGTGAATCCTTGACCTGAAAGGGTTTCCCGATCCTGCCCGGTAGCTCAGATAGGATGGGAGCAGGACAACCCTCTTGCTGCCCTGCATCACCTCTATTGATCTCCCACATATCTCCCAACATTTCAAATGGCTAAAAAGGGGTACTTGTGTTGTAGGGGGTGTGGCTGGTGGGTGGGGCATTACTGGAAATTTTTAGATTATTTCATGACCTATTGACACTTCTTTCTGTAACTGAATACATGATTTAGAGCAAGGTCAAAGTATTTTATTAACACAGACTAATTTATAAACACAAATACTGAAGATTATACAGACATTAATGTGACTTTTATTGCTGTGGAGCAATGTGATACACTTATATACACACCGCACAGTCTGATCACCTAAAAAGAGGGTCTCAAAAGAGGGACACTTGGGAGGCATGCTTCCAGCTGAATCGGCTGTGAGCTCAGTAGCTGGAGTGGCATCAGGAGGGGTCCTGATGCCCCACCACGAGGTCTGAATTTAACAGTGTGTGGGCAAGCCAAATGGTTAAGTATTGGTTGAAAGGGCAGCAGGTTTCGCCCCCTGTTGCCTCCTAAGCAACAGTCAGTTCCAACCATTCCCCAGTGGCTCGACACATGTGGTCTCTTCTACAGTGATCACATGTGCCAGTGAAGCCAATGACAAAGGCAATGTATGTAAACATTCCGCCTGTCACTGCTCTCTACCTCCATTCTCCTCAGTGTGATTGTGAGGAAGAAAGCAGCAGAAAACAGAGCTCCCAGCAGGTGAAATGGCCAAAGAGAGGGCACTTTTATTTTATGTGGTGGTGCGGTTGGGAAGAGCTTGTGGAGCTCAGCTCATGACCTATTGACAGCTCTTTGTGTAACAGAATAAATGTTTTAGAACAAGATCAAATTATTTATTTACACAGAACAATTTATAAAAACATATAGTTTATGGTTAAACATTAATGTGAGTTTTATTGCAGTGGAACAATGTGAAATATACACCACACAGTCTGATTTCCGAAAAAGAGGGACATCAGGGTGGGAAAGAAGGACGGTACCCCCTTAAAAAAGGGACACTTGGAAGGTGTAAACAAACATTCATAGTCTTTATCCAGTCACTGTTGCAGGGATAGTAATTCTTAAAATGAAAAAAAAAAAAAAATGTTGTAGGGTTTATCCCCCTGAGTAAAACAAGGGAAACCCGCTGTTGAAAGGTGTTTTTTTCAAAAGTTATTACAGCTCAAACTTGAATTTTTTAGGTGCAATATCACAGTGGCCTGAAATTGTATAGTTGCTACAGCATCCTATGGAGTTTTATGGTCAACTGACCAGGGCTGTCCATAGGATGATGTAGCAACAGCGCCACTGCACAATATCAGGCCACTGTGATAATGCACCTAAAAAATTCACGTTTGATCTGTAATTTCTGTATAAAAGACCATTCATCTGTGGGAATACTCTTGTAGGGATACACCCTACAATATATATTTTTTGCAAATTAAGTATTACTATCCCTTTACAAAATGCACTAACTGAGCAGAAATCATCTCAGGAAAACTGCTGTTTTTCTTTAAATGTTTCCACTTTTTTATATTATTATCAAACAAATTGAATCGTTATACCAATAAATAAGGCATCAAAACAAAGCCCTGCTTATTCTTAACCCCTTAACGACCAGTCACACAGTGAGAGGCTGGCAATTAACCCTTTGACTGCCAGAGGAGTATGCAACGCATTGCTTTACAATGCTTTGCATACCCCTCTGGCACTCAAAGGGTTAAAGATCACTGGTCTTTTTTTTTTTTTTTTCGCAATGAATTCCAGAATGTACACCGCTTGGGGACCCCAAATTCCATGACGTGCCAGGACCCTCACTGGTCCTTAAGTACCGGACCACCGGGATGGTCCTGATATGTCATTGGTCCTTAAACCCGTCATGGATTTCAGGGCTCCATGCATGGCTGCACGTCCTTCAGGAGCCCTGATTTGGATCGCTAAAAAAAAAAAAAGAAAAAAAAAGTCCCTGGTCCTTGACTTATGCATGGGGTATGATTCAAGTAAAGACACCAACAACTAATTATGAGTTTAAATCAGGCCACAGCCTTAGTGCCCTGAAAGCTGTGACTAGTAAGACAAAACTAAACCCCCACAGTACACCCCCAACACAGCGGGGGCTGTGAAGGCTAAATCACTGAAAAGGAAGTTCACCCTCTATTTATACCACTTCCTCCATTCCTATACCTCACTTCCTGCCCATTCCCAACTTCCTTTTCTTGACCCCCCCAGTTCAGACATGTCTCCCCTTCTTATTTTCACTGGGAGTTCTTAAGGTCCGGCTGTGTGCGCGTGGGTGGCTGGTGCTTAAGGAGTAAAAAAAAAAAAAAAAAAAAAAAAAAAAAAAAAAAAATAAATATAAATATATATATATATATATATATATATATATATATATACCTATATAGATTGTGTAGGTGTACTAAAAGAATTATCGTGAAAATATGGTTGAAGAATTACATACTGAAAAAAGGCCAAAATTTCTCTGGTCCTCTAGTGTAAAAAAAAACAAAAAAAAAACACCCCGGTCAGCAATGTGTTAAAGTTAATGGGGTTTTTATTTGTGGTATATTGCTTTGAAATAGATTTGAGCAAATTCTTCTAAGTACATCAGCGTAACACTTTGAGCACCAGTGTGGTATGCAAACATTGTGTTGCAATGAGTTGGATACCTCTCTAGCACTCAAAGGGTTAAAAGTGGTTTCAGTGCAAAAATAAGACCAAAAGTGCTTTTCAGTAAGTCACCTGCATATACAAACTTTACCAGATGGTGTCGCTAAAGGCTTTATCAAAAGAACTTGTACTAGTTTGGCGTTCATTCAGATTTACAGGCATACACTGAAGAACACTCACAGACCCTCTCTTAAAGAGAAACAATCACCTTATCAACTTGTACTCTTTTTCTCTAATAAAATCGGTGTCATTGAAATACAGTTGAAAATGTGCTGTGTCTCTCTAAACTGAGCACAGTCAACATTTTTGCTTTCTCTTATCACAACTTCTGCCTCTCATTGCAATTCAAACTTTATATTATTAATTACTGCACAACCACTTTGTAGCTGGGACATTCTGATAGGTAAAAGATACACAAGCATGTATAACAAATCTATGGGTGAAATGCACTAAGGCGTGATAAAGAGATGACTTCTCCAGTGATTATTAGTCCTATATTATTCTAGGGTAGGCTGACCAGACCTCACCTTTAACCGGGGACACATAGGAAATAGGCATATTTCAGGACTGCACTAAAATCAAAGCAGCCCTGCACTATGCATTTTTCATATGTGTCCCCGGTTAAAGGTGAAGTCTGGTCAGCCTATTCTAGGGGATTATGTAAAACTGCTGTATTTTTAATAAGTGAGGAGCAATGACCATTCAGAGAATCTGATTGCAATTAACCTGCAGATGTTTAATAATATTGAACTGTTCCTATTGCTTTTACTGAGATCTTCCTTTAAATCTCCAGATCACCAAGAGGCTGGTGTAGGGCTGGATTGCATTGAGTTGAAAATATTATCACTGATTTTATGTATAAACTAGTATGGAAGCCCGTATACACGGGCTAAAGTGCACCCAGCTGCCCCGGCTGCTGCCCCGGAGCCAATAACAGAGACATGACGTGAGCCATCCGGAGCGGGGCAGCGCCTTCAGCGAGTCTCTACTGCGCACGTAGGGAGCTCCAGACAGCTCACAGCGAAGCTCCCTGTGTGTGAAATCACACATGTACAGTAGAGACTCTCTACTGTGCATGTGCGGTTACGGCTCACGGTGAGCGACGCATTCTACCACTTTATATTATACTAGTATGGAAGCCCGTATACACGGGCTAAAGTGCACCCAGCTGCCCTGGCTGCTGCCCTGGAGCCGGTAGCAAAGACATGACGTGAGCCGTCCGGAGCGGGGCAGCACTTTCGGCGAGTCTCTACTGCGCATGCGGGGAGCTCCAGACGGCTCACAGCAAAGCTCCCTGTGTGTAAACCACACATGCTCAGTAGAGACTTTCTACTGCGCATGTGCGGTTACGGCTCACAGTGAGTGACGCATTCTACCACTTTTATATTATAAGAAGATTGCTACTGTATGGCATTCAAGATGCCCCACATAACCCATCTCCCAACCAATCAGAGCATGGAAATACAGTTAAACAGGGATTGGTTTATAAATAAGCAAATTATTTTTTATTTTCCTCAGTTGTTTGGGCATCAGCCCAGGAAGCACTGGGGAGGGGGTGCTAGACTTTTTTTTTACGGTTTTATGTATTGTTTTGTCAAGTCGAAGGTGAAGGCCAAGGTACTCAACATCCAGATGAGCATGTATTTGTGACACTCTCTCTTCTCTCTCTCTCTCTCTCTCTCTCTCTCTCTCTCTCTCTCTCTCTCTCTCTCTCTCTCTCTCTCTCTCTCTCTCTCTCTCTCTCTTTCTCTCTTTCTCTCTTTCTCCTTGCTTTGGATTTGTTAACTTTATTGATTAAAACAAATAATATGTGGTGAATGGACCATACATTATTATTATAATTTTAACATTCTCCATCATGATTTCGCCAGTATAAAATGACAGGGGGATAATGTTATCCCCTATCTGTCATTTTAACCATTCATTTTTAAAATTATTTTGATTTATTGTCTTACTGCTTAAGCCCCCCATTGTCAGTGCAGTGAAATGACTGTGATGCAATGGAAGATTAAATGAGCTTGGTGTGGATGTGAGGAGAGTGCTTGAGAACAGTTTGGATTGGACAGATCACTGGGCGGGTTCTAGCCCACAGACTCCCCTGACTGACCTTGCCCAAGGAAAACGGCTGATATATGGTTACTTCCCTTGGGCGTCTTGAACCCGGATTTGGAATCATTTTGAAGCATTTTTCAGCCCTCCAAGAGAATTCCATTTTTTTTTTTCTTTTGTTGAAATACCAATTCTTTAACAAGATTCTGACAGAATTGATTGCAAATTTGTATGTCGGAAAATATCTACTGATATGGCAATACATGCTTGGCAGATATTTTATAATGAAATGGAATCCAGACCTAAAGGGATAGTAATGTATATTAAAAGGGACATTAATGTCCCCAAAAAAAGTTCTAGTTTTGTAGAGGTTAAACTATTAATCATAATACTCCAAACCCTATCTCTCAAACTGCTATGGTATGATAGACAGGGATTCAAAGTTTCCCCCTCCCTCCCCTTCTCCTGATGTCAGCGTCTAGCTGACAGCAGGATATTCTGGTACGGGGACCAGCAGGTGGCTCTGCAGCAGAGCCAAAATCACATTATTGCTAAAGAATTCGTTAATTGGAAAGGTCTACAAAGTGTGCTTGCAAACCAAGCCCACCTTTTAGACCTTTCCAATGAATGAATTATTTAACAATAACAGGACTTCGGCTCTGCTGCAGAGCCTCCTCAAGTCGTACAACTCGATTCTCCTGCTGTCAGCTTTACAGCTGACATCAGGAGAAGGGGAGGGAGGGGGGAACTTTGAATCCCTATTTCTCTCAAACCATAGTGGTTTGAGAGATAGGGTTTGAAGCATATTGATTAATATTTGAACCTCTACAAAACGGGAACTTTTTTGGGGACATTACTGTCCCTTTAAATAGACATTACTATCCCTTACATCAGCTTCCAAATGTCTCTGTTTGAGTCCTTGTGAAATGTGCTTTTAACACTTTAACAGCCAGCGCAATGTTGACAGCTCTGTACTCAAAGGGCTCTTTCACGTGACAGAAAAGTAGCAGCCCCCTGCTATAGTCCTGTCTGCAGTGTTCCTTCACCGTCCTCCTGCATTCCACCTCTGATCCTGTATGAATAGGGGGGGCATGGATGATGGCCTGCACCTGTGAGCGTCAGCTAAATACTAAGGCTAACACCCACATGAGCTGGCCATTCACTGGAGGTTGAGATGAGCATCACTAGGTCCAAAGTAGCTTGGGTGAAAGATGTGCTCTATGGCCCTGCTGCATCTTATTGAGCATGAGCTCAGTAAGGGTGCAGCATATTGGACTTTGGTGGGTTCATGGGAAGTGATAGCCACTGAGTGAAATCCTCCATAGCTCAGCAGCTTAACTTTCATCATGAACAACATCACCAGTGCACCATCACTCAGGTGGTGTCATCCGTGTGAAAGGAGCCAAAGAGTTAAGCAGCAGTGCACAGTATAAGCCAGCTCTGTGTGTAGGAAGTGGAGTGAGGAGAGAACAGAGGCCTGCGCTGTGTACTTGGCATTCATGTGGCTCAGTTTTGGTAGATGAACTTCAGAGCAGTGGAACTGTATGGCTCATTTACCCTCTTAAAGCAGAAATCCTCAAGAATTCAAGGTGCATTCACTCATATAAATGAATACATTTTAATGCAAGTCTTTATCTTAAATTGTTTTTATTTTATAGCTATATTTTTGAGTAACCTATTTTCAAAGTGATGGAGTATTTTATCTTTGTTGGTTATTTTAACCCTTTCCATGCCATGCCAGAAGCGTGAATTTTCAAACAGTGGTTTGGACTTTTTAGCACACACTGGGTTAAAATGAATAACACACACACACCACACACATGCATACCTCCCAACATTCAAACTACCAAAGAAGGACACTTATTTTAGGGGATGTTGTTGGGGAGCGTGGCCGGTGGGTGGGGCATTACCAAGAATTAAGTCGACATCCTCTCTAACGGATAACCCATTGCAAGTTAAATCAAATCATGAATGACAGTCGGTGTCATCGTTCCCACTCCAACTCACTCTGCACAGTCACAGTGTGCTCATTCTCCTGCAAGGATGAATTATCACTTACATTGCATTCGTACACATCTTAGGACATGTGGTGCGCGTGCGTCCAATCAATTTTGGGCATTCTGCTGCTACATGAGCAAAGTGGCTGAGGGCTCGTGTGAGTGAAGGAATCCAGAAGTGAGACAGAAGTTTGAGAAGCGCGGCACTGTATTAATGCGGTGGGACGGCAGGATTTGGCCCCAATATGGTGACTGTCCCTTGTAAATCATGACAGTTGGCAACTTGTGTGTGTATGTGTAAATATATATATATATATATATATATATATATATATATGTGTGTGTGTGTGTCTGTAGATTTGAGGGAACCACTCTCAGGACTTCTTGATGGTGTGTCAAAATTGAAAAAAGTTTATTTACAGATCAACGTTTCGGTTAACATAAAGTAACCTTCCTCAAGATCTTTATGTTAACTGAAATGTTGATCTGTAAATAAACTTTTTTCAATTTTGACACACCATCAAGGAGTCCTGAGAGTGCTTCCCACGATTCTAGAGACTATCTACAATTCGTGGCTGGATGGATGGTATCCAGGAAGTTTTCCCTATGTAAGCGTGAGTGCTTCCTACCAGCAAATATATATATATATATATATATATATATATATATATATATATATATATATATATATATATATATATATATATAAACACACATACACCAAAATGTTGCTAAAGACATTTCCTGTACATTGATGTGTTGGAGACAACCTTCATAAGAGAATAATTGGCTTGAATTCTTAATGAAAGTCTTATATGTTCAAAAGAACTGTAGATTGATTCTGGGGCAAAACATCTGCAATATTGGGGAGACATAAAAACTGACAATTTAAATTAAAGGGATAGTAATACTTAGTTTTATCTTTATTTTATTTTGTAGGCATTAAAAAAACATGAAGAACTATGTAAGTCTTATCTCTCAAACCATTATGGTTTGAGAGATAGTCACAAGCAAAGTTTCCCCTCCTACCCCTTCTACCTAGTGTAAGCCATCTCTTCTCAGATGTGGAATCCAGTCCATAGACCAGAGAGATAACAGCAGGGGACAATCTTCTTCCTATGAGAACAATGAAAGCCCTGCCCCCCGTGACACGTTTTTCAGGTTTTTTCCCTTATGCTAATTGAAGATCATCCCTCTCTGCAAGCCATGTGGACACCACCTTTCTGCTCTGAGGTGAGCAGTGTTACATCAGTAAAAGGGGTGGGAGGGGGATACTTTGTCATTGAATTACTCTTGAACTATAACTCTGACAGTATTGAAATAACACTCTCCAAAGTCCAAATACTACGAAGATTAATTAGAGCTGCTTTTATTATGAAACATTACTATCCCTTTAAGCTGTTAACACACTGAGTACTATGGTGCAATTGGTTTGATTCAGACTTCCTACACTTTTCTATTGAATATATGGTCTTTAAAGAGGATCTGTCCTCTGTCCAAGTCCTCACCAGAGCACCATATCGGCAGGATTTCCATGATTATTTCTCCCCATTAATTTATTAATTTCACCTCTTCAGTGTCACTCAGCTGCTGCAAGAGCCAATAGGGTGCTATCATGTAAAAAAAGATATAGATGCACAGCATGGGAATATAATGCTACCTCTATATAAATCCTCGGTTAGGCCTCATCTGGAATATGGAGTACAGTTTTGACAGCAGGAGATCCCGGTCCTGGGACCAGCTGGCTGCTCTTCAGCAGAGCCAAAATAGCGATATTTAAAAAAAAAAATACTTCATTGGAACGGTCTACAAAGTGTGCCTGGTTTGCAAGCACACTTTGTAGACCGTTCCAATGAAGTAATTATTTTTAAATATCACTGTTTTGACTCTGCCGAAGAACCGCCTTAAGTCAGCCGACATGGATCTCCTTCTGTCAGTTTTACAGCTGACATCAGGAGAAGGGGAGGGAGGAGAGAACTTTAACTCAGAAATATCTCTCAAACCATAAAGGTTTGAGAGGAGGGACTTGCTCAAGATACTTTTTCAAATCTACGATATAGCAGCAACTTCTAAGCGGGCGTCACTAACCCTTTAAGGTTAATACAAAGAGCTCTTTGATGAACTTCAGAGCTAAGCAAAAAAAAACAGGAGGTCATTCATTAAGACTAGAAGAAAGGTGCTTCTGACTAAAGGCAGAGATTTATCACTTGTTTTTTTTGCAGTAAGGGCAGTAAAGTTGTATAATTCTTTACCTCGGAAAGCTGTGTTTGCAGATACTGTAGTTGTTTTCAAAAAAGGAATTGAAATCTTTCAGGAGCAGAGCAATATTGATAATTATGACAAATGGTTTCAAAGCAGATAGTAAGTTGATCTAGGGCAGTGTTTCTCAACGTTAGTCCTCGGGGCACACCAACAGTGCAGGTTTTCAGGTTGTACCTGCTTAAACACAGGTGAGCAATTAGTGGCTCAGTCATTGTGATTGATTCACCTGTGATTAATTAGGGATATCTTGAAAACATGACCTGTTGGTGTGCCCCGAGGACTGGAGCTGAGAATCACTGATCTAGGGAAATTTCCAACTGCTTTTATAGCCAGAAAGAAATTATTTTTTTTACTCACTTGAAGTTTAATTGGAAATAGCTTCAACTGGGCTTTTTTTGTTGCTTTCCTCTGGATAAAGAAGTTTGACATGGCTTGGATTGAACTGGATGGACGCTATAGTTTGGATTGAACTGGATGGATACTATGGGGAAGATTCACTAAGCGGTGATAAAGAGGTGATAAAGTGGAGATGACTTCTCCAGTTTATCATGTCTCCATTTCCTGTGTTATTCTATGGAGCCAATGCACTAAGATTTATTCAACTTTGGAGATCTTAGTTCATAGGCTCCATAGAATAACATAGGAACTGGAGAAGTGATATCACTGGAGAAGCCATCACCACTTTATCACCTCTTTATCACTGCTTAATGAATCTACCCCTATGGCTTGGATTGAACTGGATGGATGCTAAAGGGGAGGTTTACTAAGTGGTAATAAAGAGGTGATAAAGCGGAAAAGACCTCCAGTGATATCACTTCTCCAGTTCCTATGTTATTAGATGGAGCCTATGCACTAAGATCTCCAAAGTTGAAGAAATCTTAGTACGTAGACTCTATAGAATAATATTGGAATTGGAGAAGTGATCTCCACTTTATCACCTCTTTATCACACCTTAGTGCATCTCCCGCTATGTCTTGGATTGAACTTGATGGACTCTTGTCTTTTTCAGCCTCTTCAACTATGTTGCTATGTTACTTTTCTTGGTTTATTTTCATAACAGTAATTATTAAAATTCCATTTACCAGGCAAAAATATTATAGCATGTAGGCAAAACAAATGCTTCCTGCAGTAGCAAAAGGATAAGCTTCTAGACAAGCGTGAATGCCAAGTCAAGCTCATAAGCCTTTCGAATTTCCCACAGCTCCAGTCCAGGTATGGCAAAGATCATATGTGTAAACAGACTCTTCCCACCCTTCATGCTTCATTACCAATGGTGTCACTCCTGATCAAGTGACCAGTGGTCATGAAATGCATAGGGAGAAAAGTGCATGTCTGTTACTTCCTTTTCTAATGTCTATACAGATGTTTCTGTTCAGCCACAGAGTGATTACTTTTGTTAAAGCAGTTAAAGAACTAACACCTCTTAAAATCCCCCCTCCCCAATTTACTTTACCATAGCCAAAAAATACTAATAGCCCCTTGGAATGTTGCCCTTGTGCCTTTGCTCAAGAGATAAAGGTAAGAGGCACTAAGGCATGATAAAGAGGCGATAAAGCAGAGATGACTTCTCCAGTGATATCACTTCTCCAGTTGCTATGTTATTCTATGGAACCAATGCACTAGGATTTCTCCAATTTTGGCTGTATACAATAACATAGGAACTGGAAAAGTGAAATCACTGGAGAAGTCATCTCCGCTTTATCATCTCTTTATCACACCTTAGTGCATAACCCACAACACCTCCAGTCAGTCCTTGATGTCATATCATTTGAGGTGAGCATGTAAGCTGCTGGCAGTTTTTTGAGAAGGAAGCAGGCACAGTGTATGGGCTTGGAACAATGCTCCATACACAAAATAAATGCAGTTCCAATTATTCTTTACTAGCTGAACAGCCCGTTAAACGGGTGACAGTCCAACTGCCACCCGGTCGCAGGGCAGTCACGCACAGTGGAGACTGCCCGCGCCACGGCTGAGCCTCTGTATCAGCCGCAGCTTGGGCAGTCTGTACTGCGCATGACTGCAGCATGCGCAGCAGTATCTACTGCGCATGTCGCGGCGTTACACACGTTTTAGCGAATTATTATATAGGATAGTTTTTGGGCCATGTAGAGTATTATCATTCTCTATGATGTGTAGTTCCAGAGTAATTGAATTATAAAGTGCCCCCCTTTTACATAGTGTAAGCCACCTCCCCTCAGATGTGGAATACAGTCGCTTGACCAGACAGCTCACAGCAAGGAACAATCTTCTTACTGTGATCATAAGGAAAACCCTGTCCCCTGGAAGGAGGAGAGCAGATTTTTCCTTATGCTAACAGAAGATTGTCCCTTGCTGTGATCCATCCAGATGGTCTTGTTGTGCAGTGTTACATAGGTAAAAGGGGCGAGAGGGTGGCACTTTATGATTCGATTACTCTGGAACTGCACATCATAGAGAAGGATTATAATGTTCTTCATGGCCTAAAAACTCTAAAGAATAATCGGAGCTGCATTTATTTTGAAACATTACTATCCCTTTAAAGGGATAGCAATACTTCAAAATTACTATCCCTTATATTGAAGCCCTTAAAAAACTGAATTTAATGCCACCAGAGGCAGTTCTCAAACCTTTATGGTTTGCGAGATAGCCGCTTTTAGACTTCGCTCTCCCCTGACGTCAGCGCTCTTGCTGCAGCTGGGGAATCTGTTCATTGAATCAAGCGGAGGCTCTTCAGCAGAGCCAGATCTCGTTATAGAAGAAACGATCCTTCACTAACACGGTCTTGTGCTTGGTAACCAAGCACACGTAGAAGATCGTTTTAGTGAAGGATCTTGTATTCCATAAAGAGATCTCGGCTCTGCTGAAGAGCCTCCGCCGGTCCCGGGACTGGATTTCCCTGCTGCAGCAAGAACGATGACGTCAGGGGAGAGGCAGGGGGGAGCGAAGTTTAAAAGCGGCTATCTCGCAAACCATAAAGGTTTGAGAGATGCCGCTGGTGGCATTTAATTCAGTTTTTAAAGGACTTCAATATAAGGGATAGTAATTTTGAAGTATTACTATCCCTTTAAGATTACCATGTGCAGTGGGCAGAATTTGTGATCCTACTATCAACTGTCATGTCCACCTCCATGGACATGACTGAAGCTGTTATCTCTTGAACATAGACACAAGGGCAAAATTCATAAGGGGCTATTAGACTTTTCTTACTATAGTAATGTGTTATTATTAGGATATGTTAGTTCTTGTTCAATTAATTGTGATTAGTATCTTTCCCTCTTCTGTTCAGAAAGACTATCCTACTTCTGACTCATACAAAAATATCTATTGCACTTTTAATTATTAGATAAGTACTGCACTTTCAATTATTAGAAAATCGCCAATATTATATGGCGTTTTCCATTGTTTTGTAGTCTCATATTCACAACATTGGTTATTCTGCTGTCACTTTTATATTTACAAATTGTGTGGTTTTGTCCAACATATTTGCAGTTTTGCATTGTGTGGTAGTGTCCAGCACACTGTAATTTTGCAATTTTTTGAGCGCCTCTTATCATTGTTTTGTTTCATTAATCTTACTTCTGACATTTTACAGACAATACTGCTCTATAGTTACATTTGCAAATCTATATATTAAGAAGACCATTTTGATTTGACATTAGTGACAAAACAAAAGCATAACCCCTTGCAACGGGCAGTAGGCTGTTACTGGGGGCATTTCTAAGTGTCAGTGGAACTATTACAAAGACGGTCATTCACAGACTAACACCCAGCACATGGCTGCCGGGTAGCAAGAAAAATTGCCGCCTGTATATTAAAATGTAGGCGGCTGACTGATTGTAACATGTACTGTATGTTAGACAGGTAGGCGCTTCTCCCATTGGTCGCCACTTGTCAAGCAGTGCCACGACAATTGTGCCGTTGCTTTGATAAGTAGGAGACTGTGATTGGTCGACACAAGTCCCCATCTTGTCGCTCCGGTTCCCATTGACTGGGGGGGCTGGTGCGACAAGATTGAATTAGTCTGCCGGGCCAGGGAATTCAGTATGAATAAGTATGAATAGAGGTCAGCCGTACCCGGATTGGTCGCCATTGTTAGTGTCAATTGTTGCTCTGATTCCCATTGGGTGGAGACCGGAGCAGCAAGATTCAATTATGTTTCTTTTTACACTGTATAAAATGTCCCTGGATAAAGTGTGTGTTCACTTTGGAACTACAAGAGTGTGCTGTCCTTTGTTTCATGAATGGTTTAAAGGGTCCCCTGTGACCCCCATTCACAGAAACTTTGTTCCAGGAAGACCGGCACGCTACCCCCTTGTAGCCGCATCAAGGAGAGGGAAACCCAGCATGACAGCCAAGGACAACCCGGCTTTCTTGGTTTTCATTACACCCCATAAGGACCAGAGGGTTTAAAATGCATTGCTAATTGGGGGTTTCCCTGTGGTTGTTTCTACAGCTTGATCAGAGCTGTGTGTTCATCATTGTGGGAACCGTAGTGGGTAATAAAAGCGGGCAGAGCTAATGTTAGAAAGCGCTTTGTCTTCGGTACAGTCAGTCAGTGGTGA
The DNA here is from genome assembly GCA_037306005.1 of Rhinophrynus dorsalis. Classification (NCBI taxonomy): domain Eukaryota; kingdom Metazoa; phylum Chordata; class Amphibia; order Anura; family Rhinophrynidae; genus Rhinophrynus; species Rhinophrynus dorsalis. The sequence goes on from CM074722.1 coordinate 471,163,644, forward strand.
ATAGGAAAACTCTATTTTCTCATATATCAGCGGACTGCAAAGCATATAATAGAGATCTAAAGTCTTAGATGTAGGACTCTGTTATCCAAAGCATTTCATGTCTCCCGGACAATTCATCATTTCAAAGTGCTTTCTAACATAAACTCTTCGCGCTTCTATTACCCAGTACGGTTCCCACATTGATGAGGTAACATCACCTTGTTGTTCTAATGGCGGATGCTGTTATTGCCAGGTCTAGCAGACTTTCATATACTAGGGACTCCAAGGCAATAATACGTATTACATTGACATATCTTTTACCTTATATTTTGTACACATTTATTCTATTTTGTGCCGCACAGTTACAGGGATCATAGGATGTGCATTACACATACATTTTCACTCATTTTTTTATATAGTTGGATTCAATAATATAGCACTCGCCCTTGGATAGAGTTTTAGCATATAGTTTGAGATATTTAACTTTAGAATTAATTTTATACAAAATAGCCAGTACTTCCTGGTGGAAAGGGGCAGTTGGGAAGGAGAGTGGAATGTTAGCATCTGACACGTCAGGCTCTGTAGGCCGTACTACCTAACAAATGAAAAATAAACAAATATCTTGAAAAATAGATTTAAATAAATAATGTCTAACATAAATTCAGCAGATACTGAATGCTATTTCAAAATCATCAAAGTCATTATAAGGTGTTAATTCCACTTTAAATGTTTTCCATAAAGTAAAATTACATTCAATATCATGGGATTAGCCAGTACAGTAATAATTTGCTAATTATGTAGAAATGTAAGAATACACTTTTTACCCTTTGAGTGCCAGAGAGGCACCCACCATATTGCAATTGGTTATCTCTCTGACACTCAAAGGGTTAGGATAAAGGAAAAAGTGGAGCAAATGGGGTGCAATTGTAGGGCAGATGAACCACACCACAGGGGATCCAATAAAAAAGTCCCCAAATGTCCATTGATTTAAATGGGGCTATTAACCCTTCAGATGCTAGAGAGGTCTACAGTGCATATATTTGCAACGGGTTGGAGACCTCACTAGCATTAAAGGGGGTTAAAGGACCAGTAATTTTTCTTCAAAAAAATTATATAGCTTTTCCTGCTTAATTCTCCATAGAATGTGATAGAAATTGCTGAGTCACTTCCTGTCAAGTTTGAACTTTCAGGAAGTGATCATGCTGTCACTCACTTCCTGAATGTTTGAATAAAACAACTGGAAGCAGAGAGAGTGCCCTTGTTTTACTCAGCAGGAAACTTACTATAACATAGGTTTTCATTTAAAAAATCGACTGCTCCTTTAAAAGCCCTATTTAAATCACTGGTATTATTTATTTATCCCCTATGGTGTAGTTGTTTAGCCCCATAATGGATCTACTTTTAACTTTGTGCATATGTCCCTAAAAGTAAGGTGGATTGCGACGTCTGCTTGTCTTTCTCCGTTACCTGTGGGTAGTCACATCAGTGCACACCCAGAGGAAGTCATCTGTTGATCTAGGATAATGCTGCCCTATTTACCATTACAGCTCATCCAAGTCTTATGCTATCCTCATTAACGTGTTCCTGTTTCATTTCACCAGTATTTGCTAAACCTGCTGTCATTTTTTTTAAGTCTTTAAACATTAAATAAACAGTCATCCTCATTTTCGACATTACATACTACGCAATAAAATTGTCTGTATTTTTATTATATTTTTTCACCTTTGCCTATTTTTTTAATACTTTTTTGACCCTGATCTTGAGCTCCCTGGATCTGTGTTCCCAGAGAGGTTTCTGGATGAGGACTGTGAAAGCAAAAATATTTATAAAAGTTTGCAGTCTCCCTGCAGCACTGAGTGATCTGTATGTTGTAGAGGTAGCTTCTTTACATTGTTTCACTGTCTTTTTTTACATTATATCTTTTTACATTGTTATACGCTCTTTGCTTTCAAAGAAAGCTTGCTGGAAATTAATTCTGAGAGCGCCCTCTCAAGGCCATAAATGCATAAGAAAAAAAATAGTAATTGGGGAAATAAAAAAATATTCTGAACTTGCAGAATATGTAAATATCAACGGGAAGTTGACTATTCCTTTAAAGTTTAACCCTTAGTAACGCCCGCCGAACATTTTTCTTTCATTTCATTCAACGACTTCTGGGACGTGCATGTAAGTCCTCTGTCCGCCTGGGACATCCGCTCGGGACGTACATGTACGTTCTCGGGCGATAAGGGGTTAAAGACTTAAAAAAATGACAGAAAGTTAAAGGAAGCTTTTTTTTTAAACCTTTGAGTGCAGAGAGGTATCCAGTGCATTGCAATGCATTGGATACCTCTCCGGCACTCAAAGGGTTAACCCCTTAAGGACCCATGACATGTCAGGACCGTCATGGGTAAATTTGCCATAAGGACAGAGGCTTAGCTAGAAGCCACCAGGCCCTGGTGCAAACATTGCCATGGGCTCCCCCCAACCGCATTGCCCACCCATTTGCGCCTCCACATTGCCCCCAATGTCTTCCTCCACATTGCCTCCAATGTCGACCTCCATATTGCCCCAATGTCCACCTCCACATTGCCCCCAATGTCCTCCTCCACATTGCCTCCAATGTCGACCTCCATATTGCCCCAATGTCCACCTCCACATTGCCTCCAATGTCCTCCTCCATATTGCCCCAATGTCCTCCTCCACATTGCCTCTAATGTCCTCCTCCATATTGCCCCAATGTCCTCCTCCATATTGCCCCAATGTCCTCCTCCACATTGCCTCCAATGTCCTCCTCCATATTGCCCCAATGACCACCTCCACAATGCCCATCGCTCTGCATTACTAGATTGCCTAAGACAGAGAGGGAGCTCAGCTGCTAATAGATGTCTGTGCCAAAGAAGGCACAGACCTCAGCTAATTGCGGGCTCTGGGCGGGGGGAGGGGTTACAGGGGGCGACCAGGCCCCTGAAGTGATGGGCCTGGTCGCAGTTGCTACCTCTGTGACCTCTATTGTTACACCACTGCATAAGGACCCATGATGGTCCTGGCATGTCATGGAATTTAGGGCTTCCTGCATGGCTGCATGCTGTTCGTAAAAAAAACGCACCATGGTCCTTAACTGCCTGCATCCTTAAGGGGTTAAACATTATTATAAAACAATAGTGTAACGGAAGCTGAGAAGGGACCGCGTCGCCTTCCGCCGTCGTTCCTGGGTCTCTCCTTCTCGACGCAGATAAGCGCCGTCTGATGCACCAGTTGAAGTATGAACAGTCACTGGAAACAGCTGCAGGATCGCTGGAAGCAGGGAAGCAGGGAAGAGTCCACGTCGCCGCCTGACAGTCCACGAAGTTAGGTCGCAGGAAACTGGCAGCAGGCAGTCGACGATTCAGGATACTTGGCGCAGATGGGTATCGGAGTGGATACTTTAGACCATGAGCAATACAAGACTCCAGGACTCCTTGTTCACTCCAAAACAGAACTCACTTTATTGTCACAAACCACAGATATTTATATACAGTACAGTACATTGGATCACATGGGGAAACCTGATACAATAGGGAACTTGATTAAATCATAACACATCAGACAAAAGCCAGCAACAGATGGTCTTAACAGATACAATGACTCAGACAGGGTTACATTTCAGATACACAGGGGTTTGATTGAACAAAGACTTGAGGGCGTGAACTAATTACCACATGGCAGGGGGTCAACATAATGAATGGCTGGAATGGTTGCTATAATCCACATCTTAGGGACAGTGGCCCAAGGTTGGAGCCTTTGATTGACTATTTTGAATGCCCTGCCCCAACTTTGATCAATCACTGGTCTGCCTACCATTTCCCATGTTAAGCTAAGGAAGATATTTGCATACCTGGTAGTTGGTGATTGCACAAACCTTCAAATTGGACAAGTACAATTAAACACATACAATATTTGAAAATACATAAAACCAAACTTAATACACAAACCAATGGTCATAACTATAAGTCTTTGTTCCTGGCAATAGCTGGCCAGTTCATATTCCAGAGCCCACAGCTATATCCAAGCAGGGCAACAAGGACCATAGTTTTAAGTAAATAGTTTGTGGTCCAGACAAGGGCTCAGTAACGGGTAGGATCCGTTACAAATAGGTTATATGTGTAGGTCATTCCATGTGTATTACCCATGTATACTGTGTTGGAGAATATACTGGTGCTTTACATATGAAATTGTGCAAAAGTAGTATTGTTACTGGGGGTGTGTGAAGGTGGAGCACAGAGTGAGATTTACATATCAGGAGCCACAAGGTTCCCTTAGCCCCTTCCATAACCACACCCCAAACCTTCACTATGTCCACCCCTATCCCCACCCACTGTTACCTGGAACAAAAAATAGCCCTACCCTACAATATACAAGAACAGAAAAAAAAAGCGTTGGAGACCCCTCTAGCATCAAAGAGATTAACTAATCAACAGTAAACTTGCAACTAAACTCCACAACATAAATTAGGGGCACATAGATTGGTCGCACTCGCATCTCAGAATGGGGGTGTGGCCATCTCAGCGGTCTTACCCTTCTGAACTTGCCAATGAAGTTATGCACTAAAGTGTGATGAACAGGTGATAACTTTTCTAGTGAGATAAACTCTCCAGTCCTGTGTTATTTTATACAACCTTTGCACTGCATGTCTTCAACTTCAGAGATCTTAGTACAGGGATTGCCAACATGTGGCCCTCCAGCCCTTGCCAGACTACAACTCTCATCATTCCAGATTGATGGGAATTGTAGTTTGGTGGCAGCTGGAGGGACTCATGTTATCAAGTGCTGTCTTAGTATATGTGCTTCTAGTTTATCTCACTAGAGAAGTTATCTTCTCTTTATCCCACCTTAGTGCATCTTCCCACAGAAGTGGATAACTTGCAGCCCTTCAGCTGTTGTTGGACTACAACTTGAGCTTCGTGGGAATTGTCATCCAACAACAGTAGGAGGGCTGGCGTTTTTTCCACCTCCGATCTGAACGGATACTCAGCATGGAAGTAGTTATGGCACAAGCTATGACATTTCTTTTTAATCTCATTTTAAGGAAATGTTTGAGTATTAAACATTTTCCCACAGTGCTGAGACAATATCATTACCCTCTGCCAAAATTGCATTCACACCGATCTCTCACTCCTTGCATTTTCAAGGTATGCTTTTGAATAAAGTCCAGCATCGCAGTAGCCAGTTTGCACGAAATGATTGTTATCCGGATTCGTATAAGTGAAGCCGCTGATTTATAAGACTTGGAACTCGCCATCAGTGCACGTCAACGGTATATCTGTGGGACCTTCTATGGCTCAAGTGAAATGCTAATCCTATTGTCACTGGAAAGCTCAAAATCTATAATGTCTTTAATCTTGTAATAATGTCTAATACTGATATTTAGAGCAGCAATGAGAAATATTCCAAGCAAATTAACCCTTTGAGTGCTTTGCAATGTGTTGCGTAGCCCTTTGACATTCAGTGGGTTAAAAGGAAGCATAGATAACAACATACGATGCATTAAAGGAAAAGTAACAGCTTTTAATAATAACCCTCCACTGTCCTTATTATGGACAAAAAATTCTAATGGCCCCTATTAACCCCTTAACGACCGGCCGATTGGCGCATCGCGGTCACTTAAGGACCACAGAACATTTTTTTTTTTTCAAATTCCGGTTCCGGACTCCCCAAATGGCGTGCAGTCGCGGGGGGAGCCCGGAATTCCATGACGGTCATAGTACGTCATGAGCCGTTAACTCAGATCGACCCATGACGTACTATGACCGTCAAGGGTCATTAAGGGGTTAATTATGCCCTTGTGACGTGTTCAAGATATACCATTGGGGGCTATGCACTAAGGTGTGATAAGGTGGTGATAAAGTGGAGATGACTTCTCCATTTATATCACTTCTCCAGTTCCTATACTATGTTAATCCAAAGTTTGAGAAATCTTAGTGCATTAGCTCTATAAAATAACATAGGAACTGGAGAAGTGATATCACTGGAGAAGTCATCTCTACTTTATCACCTCTTTATCACAACTTAGTTCATAACTCCCACCCTACCATCAGTCCTAGATATCATGACCATGGAGATGGACATGACAGTTGTTAGCAAGATCACAGGACACAATCTCCACCCACTGCACATTGTAATCCTTACCCTTTAAAGGGATAGTACTGTTTCACAAAAATAGAAGCTCAAATTAATCTTCATAGTATTTGGACCATGGAGAGTGTTATTTCAATACTGTCAGAGTTGTAGTTCAAGAGTAATTGAATGATAAAGTTTCCCCCTCCCGCCCCTTTTACCTAGAGTAACACTGCTCACCTCAGATATGGAATCTGGTTGCTTGACCAGACAGATAACAGCAAGGGACAATCCACAAGACAGGTAACCGTCACCAGGCGCTCCAAGTTGGCCCCAGGAAATAAGTTTCTCTGGCCTCTATTAGTCCAATATCCCCCTTTATTCTATACCAACTCGGGTCTGCCGCTACAAGCAATGCGGGTCCAACCTCTCCCACTTCTCCTCGTGCGGTGCAGAAGGGTCTGACAGCGCAGGCGCACGGACGTCACTGTGAAGAGACGTCCGTGCTTCCTGCTCCTGTCACCATCGGTGAAAACGCCGATATCTGAAGAACCGGGTAATATTTCTGGCGACTAGCGCTACTAAGCAGCTAGTCGCCAGGTGAGCAATAAGTGAACCTTAAGTTATTGCGGGGTGATAGTTCCCCTTTAAATGGGGTTGACCTTAAACCAGAGACATAGCATATAATCAGGCAGAGAAAAAGTTCAGATGCAAATATAATAACCCCCCCAAAAAAACAAAGATATAGATACAAAAAAACAGACCTTTATTAGTAAAAAATATATATGACATAAAGTCACAAATTACATAATTAAAACAAGCTAATGATAAGAGAAAAATAACAATGTATAAAAATATATCTCTACATAGAAATACAGAGAAATAGAGCACTCACATTTGGTTTGCTCAAATATTACACCGCATATACTTTTCCTGGCCAGGAAACCTCCAAGTATCTCCCACTCCTGCAAGGGACAATCTTCTTACTGTGAGAACAATGAAAGCCCTGCCCCCATTGACAGACTTTTCAGGTTTTTCCCTTATCTTAATTGACGATTGTCCCTCTCTGCAGTCTACCTGGGCACCTCCCTGCTGCTCTGGCTGAACAGTGTGACATCAGTAAAAGGGACGGGAGGGGGAGACTTTGTCATTGAATTACTCTTGAACTACAACTCTGACAGAATTGAAATAACACTCTCCAAGGCCCAAATACCATGATGATTAATTAGAGCTGCTTTTATTATGAAACATTACTATCCATTTAAGGTTATGTAGGCTCATACACTCTGCATGCTTCAGTATCAAAGAAAAAAAACTGCTAACAGCTGTCATGTCTGCCTCCATAGACATGAAATCAATGACTGATTGAAGATGTTTTCTCTCTATACGGGGAATATTTATATGGGTCATTAGGATATTCTGACCATAGCAAGGCAAGTGGCGTTATTACTAAGAGGTGTTTCTTTCCCTTTAAAAGGGAAACTGGTATCTAAGACATTTACTGCTGAGGCTACATGCACTGCTGGAAGAGTTTTTATCCAAATGTTATTGCAGTCAAAACTTAAAAAAATTAAACTGCGCTTTTCTTTTGTGGTCACCAGGTGGTGTTTTTTCTATCACTTGCTATAAAGAGTTATAGTCAATTACCCTAGTGGGGAAATGCACTAAGGTGTGATAAAAAGGTGATAAAGCGGAGATAAATTCTCCAGTGATATAATTTCTCCATTTCCTATGTTATTCTATGGAGCCAATGCACTAAGATTTCTCCAGCTTTGGAGATCTTAGCAAATAGGATCTATAGAATAACACAGGAACTGGAGAAGTGATATCACTGGAGAAGTCATCACCACTTTATCACCTCTTTATCACACCTCTGTGCATAACCCTCCAGTTTTCCAATAGACTGCATTATACAAAATGCCTATCCTGCCGACTGATTGGGGTTTCAGGGCTGAACTGTCTATGGGTGGGACAAGACATATCCAAATGGATACTTCTTCCCTATTCTCTCTCCCTAAGTATATGCATTATTTAGCACTTTTCTGGTACTGAATTTTAACCCTTTGAGTGCCAGAGGGGTACGGAATGCATTGCATTCCGTTCCCCTCTGGCACTCAAAGGGTTAAATCTCACACTTGCCCAGTTCTCTGGGTTTCTCACATTCTTATTAATTTGATTTCACCCTCTCTCCCTCCAAATTGGAATGTCAACAGATCTTTCTCATTTTCAAAAATCCATAACTTCCATTGAAGACCACTAGTAATATCACTAATGCTTAAAGCGGAACTACCACCTTTAAATAACTTTAGCTTCAATAACTCCCCATGTGGCACCTAGCTGCTCAGTAGCGCTAGTCACCAGAATTATTACTTCATTTAATAGATTTATCAATTCTTCCGGGGCTGACAGGCAGGATGGAGCGCAGACATATTGGCATAGTAACATCCGCGCGCCTGCTCTGTCAATCCCAGCCAACTCTAGGTGGCGTTGCTAGGAGTCGTTCGGATCCGGAAGAGACTGACAGAGCAAGCACGCGGACATCACTATGGCAAGATGTCTGTGATCCATCCTGCCTGTCAGCCCTGGAAGAACTAATAAATCTATTAAACAAGGTAAGAATTAAATAGAACTGTCTCTGATTAGCATTTCCTCTGAATGTATTCTGTTCCCTCTAACCCTCTGTTGCTAATCCTTCATGCAATACCTTATTCTATCTACTGTCTTGGAGGTCAAACCAACTGGATAGCTTACATATTTAGCATTTAATATTTATGTCAGACTTTACTAAAATTCATATAAGCTACATCTACTGCTCCATCCTGCTCTGCCCCACTAGTTACATAGCCAAAAAAGTTAGCATGATTTGTTTGACAAGATCTTCCTATATTAAATCCATGCTGACATGGATATTGCAAATATGTAGACTTCAGGTATGCAGCAATTCTCCCTTTCAAAGGGGCTTCCGTTATTGTTTCAGCTACTGATGTCAGACTCACAGGCCTGTAATTGAATGAATCCTTCTTACTGCTCTTTTGTGTAAAGTAGTTAGCAACTGTCCAGTCATCTGGAACTATTCCTGTCAACGGAGACTTGTTAAAAAATGTTGCCTGGAGAAAAGACCTAATCTCTTTTAATTCTGTTGGATGTACTTCACCTGGATCATGTGATTTGTTTACTTTTTATTTTGACAATACATGTAAGACTTCATCCTCTGTAGATAGACTTGTGTCCTCTGGCTTATCATAAATAGTTCTTATAACCTGAGCAGAAATCATTATTTACATATGTAGGTACTGATTTTATTTTTCTTTTGCGGTTCAAACCATCAAATTTATTGGAGGAATATCTGACTTGGGGCCTCATGCAGAGAGCAAAAAATGATTCTGGAGCTAACCAACTACACTTTAGAAGGGCAAACTAGAAATCCCCAAAATCCTTACTTATTTAAAGCAGAACTATCACCCCAAATAAAGTCCCCCCCCGAATAATTATTCATATAGCGATCAGCTTAGAAATAGTAGTATTATCCATCATAAGTATATCATTATTAAGAAATCCTACTTGATCTGAGACTGATCGACAGGCTTCATGCTTTAAAGGCATCTGTGCGCCTGTGCCATCAGTCCCTTCCTGTTAACTTAAGGTATAATGCAGCGCCTCCTAGAGGAGACCGGGACAGATAGCGCAGGCACACAGATGTCTCTAACCCAAGATGTCTGCACTGATGCCTGACCATCAGTCTCAGATGAAGTAGGAATTCTTAATAACGCTGTACTTATACTGGATAATACTAATATTTCTATGCTTATCGCTATATGAATAATCATTGGGGAGGGACTTTATATGGGGTGATAGTTCCCCTTTAAAAGGGGCTTTTAACCTCTTAATTGCTAGAGAGGCCTGCAACACATGGAGGAGATTCACTAAGATGTGATAAAGAGGTGATAAAGTGGAGATGACTTCTCCAGTGATATCACTTCTCTAGATCCTGTGTTATTCTATGGAGCCTATGCACTAAGATATCTTCAGCTTTGGAGATCTTAGTGAATAGACTCTATACAATAACATAGGAACTGGGAGATAAATAGGGGACAAATAAAAATTTCTAAATTCCCACACACTTGAATAGTGCTTTTTAACTCCTTGAATGCTAGAGAGGTCTCCAGTGCATTGCATCACAATGCTTTGGAGTCTTCCCTAGCATTCAAGAGTTTAAAAACTCTATTTAATTTAAAGCGGAACTACCATGTCACAAAACGTTTATCTTAACAAAGTCCCCTTCTGGCGACTAGATGCTTAGTAGCGCAAGTCACCAGATTTATTACCTGATTTAATAGATATATGCTTTATTCCCCAGCTGTCAGTAGCACAGAGCACGGACATCTTGCCAGAATGACATCAGCATGCCATGCCTGCGCTGTCAGTCCCGGCCTGAGCCGCCCGGATCCTAGCAACGTCTCCTAGACCCGGCTGGGATTGACAGTGCAGGCACGAGGACGTCATTCTGACAAGATGTCTGTGCTCCGTGCTACTGACAGCTGGGGAATAAAGCATATATCTATTAAATCAGGTAATAATTTTGGTGATTAACGCTACTAAGCAGCTAGTCGCCAGAAGGGGACTTTGTTAAGCTAAACATTTTGTGACATGGTAGTTCCGCTTTAATAGGAATGTTTATGTCCCCCTTATGGTGCATTAGGTTTACTCCAGAATAACTCCACTTTGCTTTAATAAATATAGACCATTGTTCTTTGTCTGACCCTGTCTTTCCATTTGCTGATCAAAAAGGAAGAGGACATAGCTTAAGTCTCTCGGTAAATACTGGACTTTAACCCTTTGATTGTCAGAGTAGTGTCCTACGCATTGCCAAGCACTGCGATGAGCCTCCCTCTTGTGCTTAAAGGGTAAAACTTTCAAACAGCTATAGGTGCACACAGGGCAACATGTTTTACATGAACACCCTTAACCCATTGAGTTCCAGGGGGTATCCAGCTCATTGCAAAGCAATGAGTTGGATACCCCTCTGGCATTCAAAGGGTTACAAAAATAAAGAAAATTCTGCTTCTTAGAAAGGTCAATCAGAGCCAGATCATCCATTATGGCAATCTAGCCTATTGCCTAAGCCCATGGCAATATGAGGGCCCTGGATCAATTGATGGATCACAGACAGAGGTCATGCTGTTGCTACTGCTAACATCTTGTGTCAGGCGTCCCTTTTGTTGGAAGAGACCAGCATCATCCAGTTGCTTCATCTTAAAGGGATAGTAATGTTTCAAAATAAATGCAGCTCCGATTATTCTTTATAGTTTTTGGGCCATGTAGAGCAGTATTATCATTCTTTACGATGTGTAGTTCCAGAGTAATTGAATCATAAAGTGTCCCCCTCCTGCCCCACTTACCTACATAAAGCTGCACAGCAAGACCCTCTGGATGTATCGCAGTGAGGACAATCTTCTGTTAGCATAAGGAAAAACCTGCCCTCCTCCTTCAAGGGGGCAGGGTTTTCATTATGCTCACAGCCAGAAGATTGTCCCTCACTGTGAGCTGTTCGGTCAAGAGACCAGATTCCACATCTGTGGGGAGGCAGCTTACACTAGGTAAAATGTGCAGGAGGGGGACACTTTATGATTCAATTACTCTGGAACTACACATTGCAGAGAATGAGAACCCCACTCTACATGGCCCAAAAACTATCCTATATAATAATTCACTAGGATGTTTGTCAGAAGCCGTCATGCACAGTAGAGACTGCCCGAACGCACAGAATGCTGGGAGCATTCTGTGCTTTCAGGCAGTCTCTACAGTGCATGACTGAGTTGGCGGCAGGACGCAGAGCAGGACCAGCCTCTTAACCCTTTGAGTGCCAGGGGGTATGCAAAGCAATGTACCTCTCTGGCACTCAAAGGGTTAACATTACCCGGACCTTGGCCCGTGTACACGGGCTTTTACAATAGTAAAGAATAATTGAAGCTGCATTAACATTACTATCCCTTTAAATTAGATGCACAATTCCAGTACAATGCCAGTGCTCTGTGTCAGAAGCACCGGATCCAGAAGTGTGACCCCAGATTGGTACCTTGCCTAGAGACCTATTGAGCCTTAATCCATCTCTGGGGGTCAGTAAAAACAAAGCAAAACATGCGCTTTCACATTGACACTGGGCTATTCGGTCTACATGCAAACTACTTCAAATTATTTTCTACATTAATTCAGAAAGAGACACGAAAACAAAAATATAAAGCAAATAAATCCCCACACAAAGCCTCCGGTCCCTCCCTTTGCTTCATGAGTTATGTACCTGTATGTAGACTGTTAACTAAAAGTCGAATAAGATTCTATTTATAGCCACAATCTTCTAAAATAATGATTGATTAACCCTTTGAGTGCCAGAGGTATTGTGCTGGATACCTCTCTGTCACTCAGAGGGTTAATCAGTTCACTTGGCAATCACAGACATGTGCAAAAAAAAATATATATATAAAACAGGTGTCAGTCACAAGTGTAATTGATCAGTAAAGTAGCTTATTGAGCCCTTTAACGCAAGAGGTTAATCCAACACATTGTAAATCAATGCTGTGGAGAAGTCAGTGGCATCCAAAAGCTTAAAGTGGAACTACCACCCCACCAGAGGCGTAACTCGAAGCTTCTGGGCCTTGATACAAGAAGTGCCACAGGCCCCACCACCACATTGGCCCCCTGACCACATTGACCCCCTCCACAATGCCCCCATCTCCAACCTGGTGCTCCCAAGTGGTCCTCTTAGTAATGCAAAGCGCTGGGACATGATGTCATCTCCCAGTGTTCTGCATTACTAGAGCGCCGGCGGGAGATTGCGGGAGTTAGGCGGAGGGGTCGCAGGGGGAGGCCGGGCCCCTGGAGTGCACGGGCCCAGTCGCAGGTGCAACCCCTATAGTTATGCCACTGCACCCCACGTAAAGTTAAACCCCAAGTATTACCCATCTGGCGACTAGCTGAACAATAGTACTTGTTGCCAGAATAATTACCTCTTTATAGCTAAATTCTACTGCTCCGGACACTGACAGCCAGGAAACAGCGCAGACATCTTTGCATAGTGATGTCTGCGCGCCTGCGTTGTCAGTCCCAGTCTGCTCTAGGAGGCGTTGCTTGGTACTGGAAGGTACCGGAAGGGACTGACACAGGCGCACAGATTCTTTTAAAGCGCTGTTGCCTGGCTGTCAGTCTCGGAAGCGGTAGAATTTAGCTATAAGGCAGTAACTATTCTGGCGACTAGTACTATTGTTCAGCTAGTCACCAGATAGGTAATTTTGTGGGGTTTAACTTTACATGGGGTGGTAATTCCACTTCGGTTAACCTTTTGAGTGTCAAAGGTGTGTGCAATGCATTGCCAAGCACTGAAAGGGGGAGACACACTAAGGTCTGATGAAGAGGTAATAAAGTTGAGATTACTTTTCCAGTGATATCACTTCTCCGATTCCTGTGTTTTTCTATGGAGCAAATGCACTAATAATTCTCAATTGGCTCCATAGAAAAACATAGAAATTGGAGAAGCGATATCACATCTCCACATTATCACCTCTTTATCACACCTTAGTGCATCTCCCCAAAAAGGCTTAAAGTGTGTTTGACAAATATGAGCATTAATTAGCAAAGCTGGACTTGTCAACTTAACCCTTTGAGTGCCAGAGGGGTACGCAACGCATTGCTTTGCAATGCGTTGCGTACCCCTCTGGCACTCAAAGGGTTAAAGGGGAACCATCAACCCTATACAAGTTTAGCTCCATAGGCGTGCGCACGGGGTGTGCTGGGTGTGCCCAGGCACACCCTAATCGGCCCCGTGCGCACCGGTCAGGTAAGCTGGGAATTTTTTTTTTTTTAAATATATCTGCCGCGAGGGAGCGCTGATTTACACTACCAAGCACTCCCTCGCGGCGTCTATGTGACCCTGACACTGCAGAAAGACCCAGGCTCTGTAGTAATACAGAGCGCTGGGAGATGACATCATCTCCCAGCGCTCTGCATTACTGAGAGCAGCACGCGGGAGCTTCAGCTTTGTGCCGAAGGAGGCACAGAGCTCCCTTATGACACGCCGCTAGACCACCAGAGACTGAAGGTAAGGGATGAAGGGGCAATATGGAGATGAATGGGGCATTGTGGAGATGAAGGGGCATTATGGAAGGGGGCAATGTGAAGATGATGGGGGCAAGTTGGAGCTGATGGGGGTAATGTGAGGGCAAGTTGGAGCTGATGGGGGCAAGTTGGAGCTGAGGGCAAGTTGGAGCTGATGGGGGCAATGTTAGGGCAAGTTGGAGCTGATGGGGGCAAGTTGGAGATGAGGGCAAGTTAGAACTGATGGGGGCAATGTTAGGGCAAGTTGGAGCTGATGGGGGCAAGTTGGAGCTGATGGGGGCAATGTGAGGGCAAGTTGGAGCTGATGGGGGCAATGTTAGGGCAAGTTGGAGCTGATGGGGGCAAGTTGGAGCTGAGGGCAAGTTGGAGCTGATGGGGGCAATGTTAGGGCAAGTTGGAGCTGATGGGGGCAAGTTGGAGCTGATGGGGACAAGATGGAACTGATGGGGGCAAGTCGGAGCTGAGGGCAATGTGGAGATTATGGGGGCAATGTTAGGGCAAGTTGGAGCTGATGGGGGCAAGTTGGAGCTGATGGGGGCAATGTGAGAGCAATATGGATTTGATGGGGGATAAGTTGGAGCTGATGGGGGCAATATGGAGCAGATGGGGGGCAATCATTTATTTAGCACACAAACACACATATATATATATATATATATATATATATATATATATATATATATATATATAATATGTATATATGTGCGTTCGCGTATGTAATACATATACACATATATGTGTATGTGTATATGTATTACATACGCGAACGCACGTGTGTGTTTGTGCTTTTGGGTGCACACCCTAATGCAATTGGCTGCGCACGCCTATGTTTAGCTCATAATTATCTTCATATAGAGATAAGCTGTAATAGTTGTTTTATTTTCTTATAGAGTGTTTGCTAAGGCAGAATTTAAAGTTTTAAAAAAGTAGCCGGGGCCTTACTTCAGGGATCATGAGTAAGCATTGCTAACGAGAAACGCGTGGATTGACCAGAGATGCTTTGCTGCACATATGTTTGCCTGTACCCATAGCTTATACATCTTTCGATTCATCACTACGATTGATTGAGATTTTTGTACAGGTATGCTTATTGTTATTCAATAAAGAATATTGTTTTTACTTATGGACTTTTGAGAATTTTCTAAGTTGTATGACGTCTTTTACGTTTGTTTGGGGCCTTACTTCAAGACAGACTGCGGTTCCAGCTCTGAAACTCCACCTGACAATCTTCGTCTGTTCCCTCCCCAAGTAGCACCTCATTCCAACCTCCTCTGATGATGGAAGATTTCTCCATGTGAGCTGGAGCGGTCTCTAGCCAATGAGGGAGCTCCAGCTCACACAATAGAAATCCTCTGTCATCGGAGGAGGTTGGAACAAGGAGCTACGTGGGGAGGGGAGCAGACAAAGATTGACAGGCTGCGGGGCAGCATTCTAACTGCAGTTTGTCCTGAAGAAAGGCCCCGGCTACTTTTTAAAACTTAAAATTTCACCATAGCACTCATCCTGTAAGAAAATAAAACAACTATTACAGCTTTTTGCTATATGAAGTGTGCCGTTCAACTCTGGGACATTACAGAAGATAATTATGAACCAAACTTGTATAGGGGTGATAGTTCCCCTTTAAATTCAAGTTTGCATATATGAAAACGTCACTCAAAACTACCTATGTATCATATTATATTCATTCTTTTTATTTCTGTGTGATGAACTCTCTGAATCAGTGGTGTAACAATAGGGGTCGCAGCGGTCACACCTGCGACCGGGCCCGTCACTCAAGGGGCCCGGCCGCCCCCTGCGACCCCCTTGCCCGCAGCAGTCCTCAGCTGATCTCCCACTGGCGCGCCGCTCTAGTAATACAGAGCGCTGGGAGATGACATCATCTCCCAGCCTCTGCATTACTACAGCAGCGCGCGGGAGCTCCAGTTACAGAGATCTGTGCCGAAGGAGGCACAGATCTGTAAAGACACTCCGCTAGACCACCAGGACTGGAGGTAGGGGCATTGTGGAGATAAAGGGGAAATGTGAAGATGGGGGCATTGTGGAGATGAGGGGGGCAGTGTGGAGATGAAGGGGGCATTGTGGAAGGGGCAATGTGGAGATGAAGGGGGGGCATTGTGGAAGGGGCATTGTGGTGATGAAGGGGGCATTGTGGAAGGGGCAATGTGGAGATGAAGGGGGGCATTGTGGAGATGAAGGGGGCATTGTGCAAGGGGCAATGTGGAGATGAAGGGGGGCATTGTGGAGATGAAGGGGGCATTGTGGAAGGGGCAATGTGGAGATGGAGGGGGGCATTGTGGAGATGAAGGGGGCATTGTGGAAGGGCAATGTGGAGATGGAGGGGGCATTGTGGAAGGGGCAATGTGGATGAGGGGGCCAATGTGGTCGGGGGGGCCCATGGCTTTTCTTGCACCAGGGCCCGGTGGCATCTAGTTACGCCTCTGCTTTGAATACAGCACAGTATGTTAATGAAGCTCTCAGTGCAGTACAGAGCTATATTAACACACAATGCAGCCCCCAAAGAGACGTTCAGTTTTTTCAGAAACATAAGTATCAATATCATCTAAACTATGCGTCTGCCGGTATTTGGGATAACATAAGACAGAGGCAGTTTTGAATGAACTTTTGTATGTAAACTTAAATTCAAGGTGACAGGTGCACTTTAATAAAAAAATCTGAACAATGTGTAAAATGTAGTGATTCAGTAAAGATGTCTGTATTAAGTCACTGATTGCTGACAACAGAGAACAGTGGAGAGCAGCCTCCTGACAAGGAACTGAATCTGGAAATCTGGCCCCGCAGCTCCCTGGAAAATAACACATGCAATATCTGTCACAGTTACAAGTCTTTACCTCATTGGGAGTATCAGATGTACAAGATCTGCATGATTGTACGCACCTATTAATTTATTCCACCCCTTTCAGTGGCGTAACTATAGGGGTCGCACCTGCAACCGGGCCAGTCACTGCAGGGCCCGGCCTCCCCCTGCAACCTCCTCGCCTGACTCCCTCAATTAAGTAATGCAGAGCGCAGCGGTTCTGCATTACGAGAGAGCCGGTCTGCCAGAGGGAGATCAGTATTCCCTCCGGCAGACCGCCACACTCGTAATGCAGAGCACTGGGAGATGATATCATCTCATTACTGCATTACTGAAGAGTACCAAGTGGGAGACGAGGTCTGTGCAGAAAGAGGCACAGACCTGTCCTCTGTCACTGGACCACCAGGGATATAGGAGATTTAGGGGCAATGTGGAAGGAGCATTGTGGAGATGGGGGCATTGTGGAAGGGGCAATGTGGAGATGGGGGCAATGTGAAAGGGGCAATGTGGAGATTGAGGGGTATTGTGGAAGGGGTAATGTGGAGATTGAGGGGCAATGTGGAGATGGAGGGCAATGTGGAGGTGGCCAATGTAGTCGGGGGGCCCATGGCAATTCTTGCACCAGGGCCCCATGGCTTCTAGTTACCCCTCTGACCCCTTTAGTGGAAGTTGGCAGGTTCTGTTAGCCTCAAAAGAAGGACAAAAGAAGTTTCAGGACAGGAGACTAATTATGCATGGGCATCCGCAGTTGGGGTAGGAAGGGCAAGAGTAGGAACTCCCTGGATAAACACAGGGTGTTGGTGGGCTGACCTGGGTAGGCATATTATGTCCTTGCCCCCTGTTGAAAAATTTCTGCAGATACACATGCACAAAGGTAAGAGAACTCAGCACTGGTGAGGATAAATCGCCCCTAACTATTAAACCAAACATCTCTAAAACCACTACATAGTGAAAAGAAAAAGGCACGAGGTATAGTCAGGTTAAAAGGGCAGTATACCTTAATTATGAGGAAAAAAAACATGTTGTCAGGCTTTTCTTATAGTGTATCACCCATTGCCTGGAGATGTTTAATTCTAAATGTATTACGGATAAAACTTGCCATTATTCTGATAACTTGAGCTCAAGATATTTTGTTGTCAGGTGACACTGTTGCTAAATCCATCTTTGGGAAGCTTGTGTGAGAAATACTCAGCTTTTCACTATCAATAATAACAACAGCGCCGCCTGGCTGCAAAACATCTTTAACTCAAGCTATCAGAAAAATGTCACATTATCTCTATAATAACTTTTGAAACATCTCCAAGCATTGGGGGCCCCATTGTTTTCCTCTATAGGAAAAGCCATACAACATATATAAAAAAAATTACAGTTATACTGCTCCTTTAAATAGATGCCTCCACATGGTTAAATTTAATCAGGAATTTTTACTTTTAAACATATCAGTTACAACATGTTGTTTCGTAAAAAAGTAGCTTGTAAATGAGCAACAGATATTCCTGAAAGTGCTTTTAATTCTTCTTAGGAGGGGTGGAAATGAAATATGGCAAACGAGATACAATGTTAACTTGGCGTTCACATGCATTCCTGCGTTCCACCGCTATAAATCTCAGTCCAATATAAAGACTAGGTAAGACTCTGAGAACCATGTGCACAAAGGAACTTAAGTCATTCTGGGGCCAACCAACTACACTATAGATGACAAATAAACATTCTCAAAATTCCCACTTTATTGACCCTTTGCGTACCAGAGGGGTACACAACGCATTGCGTACCCCTCTGGCACGCAAAGGGTTAAAAGAGCATTTTAACCCCTTCCATAGCAGGGAGGTAGAAAGAGAAAAAAACACAAAGCATTACAAATGCCTCCATTTTTAGAACCAATAAAGGGATAGTAATGTTTCACAATAAAAGCAGCTCCAATTAATCTTCATAGTGTTTGGGCCATGGAGAGTGTTATTTCAATACTGTCAGAGTTGTAGTACAAGAGTAATTGAATGATAAAGTATCCCCTTCCCACCCCTTTTACTGATGTAACACTGCTCACCTCGGAGCAGCAAGACTGTCCGGATGGATCGCAGAGAGGGACAGTCTTCAGTGAGCATAAGGAAAAACCTGAAATACCTGTCAAGGGGGGCAGTGTTTTCCTTATGCTCACAGTAAAAAAATTGTCCCTTGCTGCGATCTTTCTGGCCCAAGGACCAGATTCCACATCTGAGGCAAGGCGGCTTACACTAGGTAAAAGGGGCAGGAGAGGGATACTTTATCATTCAATTACTCTTGAACTACAACACTGACAGTATTGAAATAACACTCTCCATGACCCAAATACTATGAAGATTAATTGGAGCTGCTTTTTTTTGTGAAACATTGCTATCTCTTTAAGATCCACAGTGAATTTGGAAATAGAAGACCCTGTTGATATAAATACATTCAGTATGCCTAAAAGTTTCATGGTTGCATTCCCAAAGTCCATTAGTACACGTGGAGGAAAAGCAGTCATCTTGGGGTTTTATGCTGGAAACAAAGACGATCCCTGGAGTAACAACTGGACCTTGGGCTGGGAGTATCCAAATGACTTGTTTTACATAATAATATTGGCAGAGCTTAACAGGAGTGGGAGGGATTGTGGCAGAGAATGGGTGTGGCTTGTGGGTTTACCATGGAATGCATTTGCTTGGAGAATCACTCACTGTCCCCAGAGATCTGGTAATTAACAGGAGTCTCCGGGTTTGATCAGGAGAGTTCATCATAGGGGACAAATCAATATTCCCAAATTTCCATTGATTTAAATTAAGATATTTTTAACTCCTTGAATTCTACAGAGGTCTCCAATGTGAAACAATGTGTTGGAGACCTCTCTAGCATTCTCGGAGTTAAAAGTCCAATTTCAGTGAATGTGAATTATTATTT
Source organism: Rhinophrynus dorsalis (assembly GCA_037306005.1). Classification (NCBI taxonomy): domain Eukaryota; kingdom Metazoa; phylum Chordata; class Amphibia; order Anura; family Rhinophrynidae; genus Rhinophrynus; species Rhinophrynus dorsalis. The sequence goes on from CM074722.1 coordinate 471,183,532, forward strand.
CCCCCCCCAAATGTGAAGTTAGTTTGTTACAGAATGCCTTATCTTTTGCTTTTTGCACTCAAAGGGTTAAGGCCCTTTGGAAACTATGTATCAACAAGCCACTTAAAATTCACAAATTATAGGAATAAAAAGTTCTCTAGGCCTTTAAGGACAAGTGTGGAGTGCAACACATTGCTATGCAATGGATTGCCACAACTCTGGTTCTTAAGGGGTTAATAGTGACTGTGAGATGCCCTTGGGGGCATATGTAGCAATGTGCAGTAAAAGTTCACAAACAATGGAAATCCAAAGTTCTTTAACCCCTTCATGAACGGAGACATGTCAAGACTGGGGTCTAAAATTGACCTCTCCAAGACCCCAGTGGTCTCTTTCAGACCCCCATTTGGCGCGCCGGTACATGTGAAGAGTCACGTGTACCAGCACGTCGACCAAGATCAAAGAGGAAGGGAAGCTCACTTCCCGGACTGCTCATTGTAATGGGGTTAACCCACTCACGACCAGAGAGGTGTGTGATGCATTAATTTGAAACGCGCTGTGCAATCCTCTGGCCCTTAACCCTTTGACTGCCAGAGGGGTGCACAACGCATTACAAAACAATGCGTTGCGTACCCCTCTGGCACTCAAAGGGTTAAGGGGCTAATAGTGACCGTGAGGTCCCCATGTGTATCATTTTGATAAAAAAATGTTATATAGTCACAGTTTACCAATTAAACTCTATTTGAGACCAGGAACTGTACAGTGAACAGCATATGTATTGAAGTGTCACTAAAAAGTCACTATTTGTAGTTTATTGCAAATGAGACTATATTGGTTGTGTTTAATTTTAACCCTTTGAGTGCCAGAGGGGTACGGAACGCATCGAAAAGCAATGCGTTCCATACCCCTCTGGCACTCAAAGGGTTAAGGTGCAAAATCTCGGTTTCTTGTGATTCACATACCTGGAAGCTCTATGGAGCTGACCCATTATACTTAACCCTTTGAGTGCCAGAGGGGTATGGAATGCATTACTTTGCAATGCATTCCGTACCCCCTGGCACTCAAAGGGTTAATTGCTGTGACTTTGGGGACAAAGGCTGATCCTCAGTGCTCAGTGAGTTCTCTCGTAACTCCGCCCACCGCACTGCTAGTTTCAGTCACTCTCTGCCCTGTTCTTACCATTCTTCTCACATTTGAAGGACTCCCAATCCCACCCAACACAATCAAGTCCCACCCAATTTATGAGACAAAATGCATCATTTGTGCACTCCCACCCCCAGACCTTAAGGAGGCTTGGGATAAGAAGGGTCCCTGGTATGGCGATTCATATGTCTCTAAAGATCACCACTGCATCTACTGGGAATACCTGGGAACTTTGACTTGTGAACTTCCTGGAGGAGAGTCCTGTGGTGCTGCTGGGGGGAGAAAAGTGATGCAATCTGTGGCAAAAAAGGGGCAGGGCTTAATTGTGAGTGGGGGCGGGGCATAACATACATGGCCAGAGTAGGAGGAATAGGCTGGGGAAGGAGGACACCTGGGAGGTGAGTGGGGGAACAGACTGGGAAGATGCAGAAGTGGCCAGAGTTTGATAAAAACTCCCCACATCTGGAGAATCAGCCTCTGCCTCGGAGACCCGGTTATTAGGAGCAGAAACCGGAGTCTCATGAGGGATATCCGGTGAGTTCCCGGCTATGCTACTGGGAATTCAATTTTGATCAGTCTCTTGAGTCTCTAATGTTGCATTTTGGTATTGTTTTGTTTAGTAACTAGGAGCAAATCATTCACAGTTGCATTTGTAACCTATTTTTTAACTTTTTGAGTGCCAGAGAGGTATGCAATTTTGAATGCCAGAGAGGTTCGCAGCGCACAGATAAATGTGGTTGGTACCAGTGGCGTAACAGTAGGGGTCGCAGGGGTCACACCTGCGACCGGGTCCATCACTCTCAGGGGCCCGGCCGCCCCCTGCGACCCCCTCGCCACCTGCCCGCAGCACAGCTGACATCCCGGCGGCCAGCGCTTGAGTAATGCAGAGCGCTGGGAGATGACATAATCTCCCAGCGCTCTGCATTACTAAGGACCACGCGGGAGCATGTCACACACACCGCTAGACCACCAGGAGGTAGGAGGACGGGGGTCAGTAAGGGCAATGTGGCGATGGGGGCATTGTGGAGATTGGGGGGAAATGTGGAGCATGAGGGGCATTGTGATGGGGGCATTGTGGAAGGGGCAATGTGGAGGGGGCCAATGTGGTCGGAGGGGGGCCCGTGGCAATTCTTGCACCAGGGCCCCGTGGATTCTAGTTACGCCTCTGGTTGGTACCTTTGCTCCCATGTTGTTTTGTGCACACAGAGCATCTCTCCTGTCCGTTCATAGCATTAAATCTCTTCCATGGTGAAAATCTGGGAGGTTTGAAAACCCAAGTGGAGGCCCCCAGTAAATGCTGAATATGTTATGCATTATATTGCCCTTGTTTTCCATACTCTCTCAGCCTCATCAGCTATTCCACAGAGCGCCAAAACCTCACACAGTAACTGCTGGTAACAACATGCTGTCAGCTTTTCTTTTCGCATTGAGCTATGTGCTTTTGTTTTCCTAGCCAAGCGAGCCTTGCAGCTGTTGCTAGCTGCCCCATCAGCCTGTGATCATCGAACTGTGAAATTCTCACTGAACAACATCATATTCACAGCCCTAATCAGCACAGGATTCCATCCTCTTCTCTGGCACTAAAACATTATCATTTGCTTTCTTTCCAGCAGTGTAATATTCCCTGCATTCTGCCCAGACTCCTTCCAGTGTGTTATACCGTGAAAACCACGTGTGAAAACAGGAATGCAATTTATTGCTCCAGTGATCTGATTTTCCATTAGGCAGAGATGGCAGCTGCCATGGGCACCTGATTGCAAAAGGCTCCTTAACTGCGCTATGTTGAGTTGTGGGAGTGGTCAGTGGTATCTTAAGGGGGAATTCTCACTTTGTAACATAGAGGGGAATTTTGAAATATCTTTTGAAAGTACTTATAATTATGTAAACCATTTTTTTTAATTTCAAGCAGTAGCTTATGAGACATTTAATCAGATGGGTTAGTACTGGTGGGCAGGGGGTGTCAGTGTGAGATGCTAGTTCTGTGTGATGCCAGCCAGTACTGTCACGTTTGCATAAACTGGCAAATAAATCAAGTTAAATATTCCATACACTACTGTTCAACACTTCGAGTGCCAAAGGAGTATACAATGCATTACCCCTCTGGCACTCGAAGGATTAAACATGGCTGCTATGAATATGGTTGATTTTCAAAACCACCAATTTGTTACAAAGTGACACTTCTATTTAACCCTTTGAGTGCCAGAGGGGTACACAACGCATTGCTTTGCTTTACCCCCACACCAGTCAGGTTGGCACGTAGTTAGGTAATAATTTGGCTTTGAGAATATCAAACTTCAATGGCAGGAGAATAAAAGCTGACTTTTTCTTAACCCTTTGAGTGCCAGAGGGGTAGTCAACGCATTGCAAAGCACCTTGACCCGGATTGCTTGACCCTGACTTTGCCTTGACTGCTGATCTGGCTCCTAAGACCTCAAGTCCTCCTCCTGTGCCGGCACCCATTACAGGGGGCTCTGTCTTCATATTTAGGCTAATTTATTAGTGTGGTTTTGTATGGGTATTTTGAATGGTACCTGGCAAATACCGTCTGACACCCAAGCCTTGTTCCACTTTGCACTGATAATCAGAGAAACACACCACACACACACACACACACACACACACACACACACACACACACACACATGCAAGACACCCCAGCCTTGTTCCAGTTTACACTGATAATCACAGAAACACACACACACACACATGCATGACATCCCAGCCTTGTTCCACTTTGCACTGATAATCACAGAAACACACACACACATGCATGACACCCCAGCCTTGTTCCACTTTGCACTGATAATCACAGAAACACACACACACACACACACACACACACACATGCATGACACTCCAGGCTTGTTCTACTGTTCACTGGTAGTCACAGAATCGTACATATACTTTCTGATACTACAGCCTTGTTTCACTGTCCCCTGGTAGTCAAAAAAATCATACAAATGCTTTCTGACATCCCATCCTTTTGTGTTCACTGGGATTGCAGAACCACACATACACTGTCTGAGTTTCCTTTAGAAATGTTTCCATTAATGGGTAACTAACACAAAAGAGCATTCAGCATGTCGCTGGCATGAAAAGGGCGACATGAGAATCTCGCCTGCATCAAGAGGGTGCGATTCTCATGTCACGGGCTTAAGTGTTGCACTTAATCATTTAAACATTATATTACAGTGTATCACTCATAGAAATCCGAGCACTTAATTCTCCCGAGTACAAGAGTGGCACACCACTGACTGACAAGCACAGCAGCAGAGGAAGCGGCCACAGCGTGTAACAGTAATAGTGAAGCACAGGTGGCCTTGGCTCCACCATGAGTGTTACACAGTGCACTGCCTTATTTTGCTGCTGATGTGCTTGTCAGTCAATGGTGTGCCACTCTGGAACTCGGGAGGATTAAGTGCTCGGATTGATATGAGTGATACATTGTAATACATTGCTTAAAGGGTTAGAAATATCTAAAAAAAATATTCTTCATTTTGAAGAGGTTAAAAAGTTTCCTTGAATGCAAAAAACTGTATCTCTCAAACCGCTATGGTTTGAGAGATACATGCATTTAAAGTTCGTGATTTCCTGCTATCAGCTATAAAGCTGTCAGCAGGAGATCCATGTTGGCTGACACGGAGGCTCTGCAGAAGAGCTGCAATCGTGTTATTGACAACGAATGACTTTATTGGAATGGTCTAAATCGTGCGCTTGGTTTACAAGCACACGTTTTAGACCATTCCCTTTAAGCTGACAGCAGGAAATCACAAACTTTAAATGCATGTATCTCTCAAACCACAGTGGTTTGAGAGATACAGTTTTTTGCATTCAAGCCAACTTTTTAACCTCTTCAAATTGAAAAATATTTTTTAGACATTACTAACCCTTCAAATGTGACGCTTCAGCCTGCAACATGACAATCTCACACTTTTGATGCAATCGAGATTCTCATGTCGCCCTTTTCATGCCGGCGACATGGTTAATACAGTTTTGTTTTGGTCGCCCAAAAGAGGGAGACATTTTCAAAGTGAACTCACTGTCTGAAACCACCCTCCCCCCAACCTTGTTCTACATTTCTACTGGTAATCACAGAAGAAAACATACGTATACCTCCCAATTGTCCCTCTGTAGGAGCGACAGTCCCTCTTTGAGACCCAAATCCCTCTGCCCCTCTTTTCCACCCTGGTATTCCTCGTTTTAGGAGATCAGACTGTGTGATGTGTATATAAGTGTAGCACATTGCTCCACAGCAATAAAACACACATTAAAGGGATAGTAATACTTAGTTTTAAGTTTATTGGATGTGGCACACTTTGCAGACCGTTCCAATAAAGTATTAATGTAGAGATTAAGAGATTTTGGCTCTGCTGAAGAGCCTCCATCCGGTCAAATGACCGGATTCTGCAGATGTCAGCTACAATGCTGACTCCTCTCATGAGGCAACTTTAGGTAGGTATATCTCTCAAACCATAAAGGTTTGAAAGATAAGCCTTAAATCTTTGTGCATATTTTTAATGCATACCAAATTCAATAAACTTAAAACTAAGTATTACTATCCCTTTAATGTTTGGTTAAACTTCAGTATATGTGTGTATAAACTAGTCTGCGTAAATAAAAATTATTCAGTTACATAAAAAGGTATTAATAGGTCATAAAATAACCAAAAAATCCATGGTAATGCCAGCCCACCAGCCACTCCCCCATCAATTCCACCTAAAACAAAAGTGTCCCTCTTTGGCCATTTGAAATGTTGGGAGGTATGCATACGCTGTCTGATATCCTCAGTTCTACTGCCCACCTTTGCTACCAGGAATTCCAGGGGTCGCACAGAACCAGTTTGAGAGCTATTGAGTGATCTAGAAGTTATATTTTCTTGCTAGCATTCTGATTGTATTTCATTTGGAAAAACTTGACATTTTTGACAATTATAAAATGATTGCCTATCCAACAGCAAAGAAGAAAGGATTAAAAAAAAATGGGACTGCTGGGATATATCCAGATTTAAATTCATATTTGGTTTTCACCATATCATTGAGATTAAGGGCCTTATGTTCAAAAGAAAAGAGCACTGTTTCTGGGACAGTGTATGCTTTGCAGTGTGTTGGAGACCTCCAGCATTCACGGGGTTAAAAGACAAATTTAAATCAATGGGAATTTTTCTTTGTACCCTAAGGTGCAGTTGGTTTGCAGCAGAATGAATGCACATTTCTGATGAACAAACGTCTCTTAAGTGGATGTGTCACCTATGGACAACATCCCATAAATAGGTGACACATCCAATACCATAAAAACGTTATTTATTTTTTTATTTTAAGCTTCGATTTTGTTTAAATTTAACTTACAAAAGTCTGGGCTGCAGCCACTTCCGCATAGACTGCAGCCCAACGCTCTGCCTCTGTTCTCCTCCTTCCTCTGATGATGGAGGCTTCTGTCTGTAAGCTGGAGCGCTCTCATTGGCTAGATATCGAACTCTGCCAATGAGACCGCTCCAGCTTACAGACAGAAGCCTCCCTCATTGGAGGAGGGAGGAGAGCAGAGGCAGAGCTCTGTAACCGCAGGGAACCACAGACATCAGTAAGTGGCTGCAACACAGACTTTTGTAAGTTAAATTCAAACAATATTGAAGCTTAAAATAAAAAATAATTCATGCTTTTATGGTATTGGATGTGTCACCTAGCTGTTTATGGGATGTTGTCCATACGTGACACATCCACTTTAGTTAGGGTTGCCACCTTTTCTTGAAAAAAATACCGGCCATGGCATTCCCTCCATAGACTTAACATTGGACAGAAGCCAATTTTTACCAGCCTGCCGGTAAAATACCAGCTGGGCGGCAACCCTAACTTTAGCTTTGGGTTTATCAGTATGGCTATTTCACCCTTTGAGCGCCAGAGGGGTACGCAACACTTTGCTTTGCAATGTGTTGCGTACCCCTCTGGCACTCAAAGGGTTAACCCCCCCGGATGCTAGAGATGGTTCCAGCACATTGAGTGACACTTCCTTGGAGACGTCTCTAGCAATGAAGAGGTTAAAGAGGCAAATATGTTCTTTTTTTTTGTGGTCGGTATTTTGGTTACCAGATGTGACCTCTCTCAAGACATCTGCTGACCAAACTTTGACCACTACTAAATGGTATAATTGCACCTTTCAATTAATGTTGTCCCTGCTTCTATTTAAAGGGAAACTATCATTAAATGTTATTACCCTTTAAACTATGCCTTACATAGTATAGTACAGTTGTTTTACATGACTGCGTCAGATTTCATACCATTATTTAGTTTTGTCTTTTTTCTTTGCACTTTTGTTTAGTATTTTTGTATCTCCCAATCAATTTGTTTCTGAGAGTTTTATTTTAATTTGTGGATGGAAAAATACAATGACAAATAAAGATATAATCACTGTGTCAGAAAATGGGGGTCTATGGGGTAAGCTCATTCATAATGGCTAATGGCTTGTTCACATGGGAGAAAGTGCTATGGTGACACAGTTACCGAAAAATAGGGTGCATTGCACACACAACTTTCATTATACCAACATTCTCACACCCAAGGACTCACACAAACACCCTTACAAACAAACGCTCTCACACTCAAATGCTCTCACATGTAAACACTCTCACACACAAACACTCTAACACACAAATACTATAACACACACAAATGCATACTCTCGCGCTCATGCTTTCACAGTCACACACTTTTGCATACACTCTGTCTCTCTCTCTCTCACTCCTCTGTCTTACATCTCACTTTCTTGCTAGCACTCTCTCATGCACTCTCATACGCTTGTGTTCCTGCTCTCTAATAGGATCTCTCGAGCTCCCTCTCTTACACATTCCCACATAAATACATACTACCTCTCTCTCACACATTCTCACACAGAAACTCTCTAACACTTGAACACACATATTCTTGTACATTTTTGCACAAACTTAAAGGAGCAGTAAACTTTTTTAATAAAAAAGAATATACTGTTGGGATTTTCCTGTTGAGTACAATAAGGGTACCCCCACTGTTGAGAGATGTATATTTCCAGTGTACTCTAGTGGTCAAATTCCTATTAGTTAATCCGTTACATTCTATTTGAGAGGAATTCAATCACAGTTCTCCATAGAATGTGGTAGAAACTGCTGAGTCACTTCCTGTCAGTTAGAACTATCAGGAAGTAAACACGCTGCACTTTACTTTTTGATTATTTGTTACAGCTTACCTTGGTTTCAGCATCATCTGCAGGCACGAGGCTTCAAGCATGCAGCAGGCCTCTGTTTTATGTGTTTGATTCCTGTAGTATCCTCCTACCTACTTCCTCCCTCTGAGCTGCTCCTCCTACCTACTTCCTGAGGAGGGGTTTAAAGGGCAGACTGAGTCCTGACTCAGTTGCCCTTGCGTTGTTGTACAATACAGTTCTGTTTCCCTTGGGCTCTGCGTATGACCTGGCTTGTCTGACCATCCATTCTGGTGCTGACCTGCGGCTCTGTCTGACTACTCTTTTGCCTGCTCCCATTGTGCAGTGGACACCCAATCTGGTGTGAACCTGTGGATCTGGCTGACTACCTGAACTGTGTATGATCCGGCCTGTCTGACCATCCATTCTGGTGTTGACCTGTGGCTCTGTCTGACCATTCTCCTTGTGCATTCTGATTTGGCTTAGACATCCTTTCTGGTGCAAACCTGTGGCTCTGGCTGACTACCAGCTCCATGTATGACCTGGCTTGTCTGACTGCCCACTCTGGTGTTGACCTGGGGTTGTGTCCACTGCGCTTCCAGCATACTAACACTTCAGTGTATAACCTATCTGGTGCAAACCTGTGTTTCTGGCTGACTACCCGCTCCGTGTATGACCCGGCTTGTCTGACTATCCTTTCTGGTGCTGACTAGGGGCTCTGTCTGTTTCCCCCGTGTACTGGACCCCGCTCCACAGACACCCATCCTAGTGTGAACCTGGGGCTCTATCAGACTCCTAGACTGACTGCAGGCTGAGTCAGTGCTAGTCCTTTGGGCGTTCCATGTTACCTCGAGACTCCAGTGGTCTAAGGCCTAGTCTCGGACAGTGTGGTGGATCTATTGGCGGACTGCTATTTCTGATACAGTGCTTGCCTCTTTGATCACCCTCTGTGTGTTATCTGTTTACGTGCATTACTGTTATTATTCTAATAAAAGATTGTTTTACTTTACCGTACTGACTCCTGGTTTATTCCTGGGAGCCGTGACATTATCTGAATGGTTATACATTTTGAATAAAACAACTGACAGCAGTGACAGTGACCTTGTTTTACTCAGCAGGAAAAGCTTTATGTTTTCTTAAAAAATGGTCTACAACGTGTGCTTGCAGACCAGGCACACGTTGTAGACCGTTCCGATGAAGTATTTATATTTAGGTATCTCTATGTCAGCACTGCTGAAGAGCCGCCGTTTGATCCAGGAACCAGAATCTGCTTCTGACAGCTTTACAGCTCGTCAAGCAGAAAGGGGAGGGAGCAGAGAACTTCATTTTTCTATACCTCTCAAACCATAACGGTTTGAGAGATATGAATAAGTGCAAGTACTCTCTTTTAATTGTATCTACCATATAGTTAATACTTTTTTTCTGACATTACTATCCCTTTAACCTTTTGACTGCCAGAGGGGTACACAACGCATTGTTTTGCAATGCGTTGCTTACCCCTCAGGCAACCAAATGGTTAAATATTTAAATACGTATTCTGTATCCTCAGTGTTTTTAATCATTCCATCAACACAAGTCATCATTATTATATACAAGCAATGCTTGTCTCATGCACATTACTGGAATGGAGACAATTTAATAGTCAATGCTTGTGACTGACCTCTGGGCATCTGATTTCTAACAGAAACTCTCTCTGCTTTAGAGTCATCTTAAAGGGATAGTAATGTTTCAAAATAATAGCAGCTTCAATTAATCTTCATAGTATTTAGGCCATGGAGAGTGTTATTTCAATACTGTACGAGTTGTAGTTCAAAAGTAACTGATAAAGTATTCCCCTCCCACCCCTTTTACTTAGTGTAAGCCACCTCCCCTCAGATGTGGAATCTGTTCTCTTGACCGGACAGATCACAACAAGGGACAATCTTCTTACTGTGAGCATAAGGAAAACCCTACCCCCACTGACATGATTTTCAGGTTTGTCCTTATGCTCACTGAAGATTGTCCCTCTCTGTGATCCATCCGGACAGTCTTGCTGCTCTGAGGTGAGCAGTGTTACATCAGTAAAAGGGACGGGAGGGGGGCACTTTACTTTACAACTACTCTTGAACTACAGCTCTGACAGTATTGAAATAACACTCTCCGTGGCCCAGATACTATGAAGATTAATTGGAGCTGCTTTTATTGTGCAACATTACTATCCCTTTTTTAACCCTTTGAGTGCCAGAGGAGTATCTATTGCATTGCTTTGCAATGTGTTAGATACCCCTCTGGCACTCAAATGGTTAAATGCCTCTTCTCAGTGAGCAGGATATTTAGGAATTCTCTAAAGGAAAGAGTTTTGAATAGAAATGAGATGCCCCGAGGATAGCCACAAGTGCTCAGTATTATGGAATCTTCATTCTGATAATGTGCATGACACCCAAGAGTGCTTGAAAACAGAGATGTGTGAGGAGTAGCAGAACAAGCAGGGTCAATGCATTGGATACCCCTCTGTGACTCAGAGAGTTAAACAAGGCACAGAGCTATGCAACACCCTGAAATGTATATATATGTCCCCACAGACCACCCTTTGAAGCAAGTAGTGTTAATGGGATAACCTTTAAATTAAGCAGTCTAGTAAACTGAGGTTAGACAGGCCTAGTACTAGATAATCGCTTCCAGTGACTGGTTTGGAAAGGAATCATATTAGTAAAATCCCCTTAATCAGTGTAATGATAGACATACGTTCATCAGATTCCACATTTGCTAAGGATCCGTGTTGACTCACAGAAAAGCAAACAGCCCCGAGGGTTTCTAATTTTGCCACAATGGAGAAAAAAATAAATCCCTGCTGACCTCAAAATTGCAGTTAGGTTGCCAGCTCTTTCCTGTCTTTAAATTAAGTTGCATAATCATGTCCTAATCACAAGGCATGTCCTCTCTCCATCTCACATGAAAAGTGACAGTTTAATACCCCCTTTACTTGCTTCAAAGAAATTATACATAATACAACTTGTACTTTTAACTGCTTTCTGACATTGAGCACTCGTGACAGTCATCCGCTATTTTCACTTTACATATTCTGCAAAGGCATAATGTGTAAATTCAAATTGAATTTATATATATATATATATATATATATATATATATATATATATGTGTGTGTGTGTGTATGTATATATATATATATATATATATATATATATATATATATAAAAGAATAAGCCTCATTGCATAATTTATGGTACCCCACACACAGAACATAATTTATGTCTCCTCAGAAAAGAAACTCGCATTGAACAGAATGTCTAATTATATAATTTATGTCTCATTAGGAGACACAACTCCTATTGGGTGATTGAATGGGGACTTTACTGCTCTCATTGGGTGATTCAATGGGGGCGTGTTTATCATACAGGGAGTTGGCCCGCCCCCTCCAGCCCGCCCACCAGTATCCAACTGACAAAAAAAATATACATATAACTGCCACTCGCTCCTGAGGTAGGGATATCAGTAACTTCTCCCGGTCCACTCACACTCTCACTGAGGATCATGACCCCACAAACACACTGTTTCACCTCCCACAGATAACTGTAACCCTCCATACACTCTGTTTCAGTATGAGGGTGTAATGTTCCCATAAAATACAAACTTAATAGCAACTGTTATTTAACTCATCATCTCTTCAGTCACCTCACTGTCTCAACTGTCACTCCTCCACTTCCTGCTTCCTGATTCCCACCCTTTCTCCTTAAAGGGAGAGAGATGCTTTGCTGTATGTTACAGAGGGCAAGCCTCAAACACCACTTTCTATTTGATCCCTCAGCATATTGCTACATTGCCTCAACTGAAGAGCCAGTTGAGTGCCAGAGGGGTAAGCAATGCATTGCAAAGCACACATCACACACTCTCAGTCTCACACAGTCTCACACACTCACACACAGTCTCACAGTCTCACACAGTCTCTCTCGCAGTCCCACACACACACAGTCCCACACACTCTCAGTCCCACACACTCTCAGTCTCACTCACACTCTGTCTCACTCACAGTCTCTCTCACACTCTCACAGTCTCTCTCACAGTCTCTCTCGCAGTCTCACACACTCTGTCTCACACACTCTCAGTCTCACACTCTCAGTCTCACACTCTCACAGTCTCTCTCGCAGTCTCACACAGTCTCTATCGCAGTCTCACACAGTCTCTCTCGCAGTCTCACACACTCTGTCTCACACACTCTCAGTCTCACACTCACAGTCTCTCACAGTCTCTCTCGCAGTCTCACACAGTCTCTCTCGCAGTCTCACACAGTCCCTCACACTCTCAGTCTCACACACTCTCAGTCTCTCACACTCTCACAGTCTCTCACACTCTCACAGACTCTCACACACCGTCTCCCAGTCTCACACAGTCTCTCTCACAGTCACAGTCACAGTCTTACACTCTCACACAGTCTCACACAGTCTCACACACTCACACACTCTCACACAGTCTCACACAGTTTCACTCTCACAGTCTCTCTCTCTCACACACAGTCTCACACACAGTCTCACAGTCTCTCACAGTCTCTCTCTCAGTCTCACAGTCTTTCTCAGTCTCACACAGTCTCACAGTCTCACACAGTCTCACAGTCTCACACACAGTCTCACACACAGTCTCACACTCTCAGTCTCTCACTCTCAGTCTCTCACTCTCTCACAGTCTCACACTCTCTCATGCTCTCTCAGTCTCACACTCTCTCACGCTCTCTCAGTCTCACGCTCTCTCAGTCTCACACTCTCTCACAGTCTCACACTCTCTCACGCTCTCTCAGTCTCACACTCTCTCAGTCTCACACTCTCACAGTCTCTCTCACAGTCTCTCACACTCTGTCTCTCACACTCTCAGTCTCACAGTCTCTCTCACTCTCAGTCTCACAGTCTCTCACACTCTCTCTCACACTCTCAAAGTCTCTCTCACACTCTCACAGTCTCTCACAGTCTCAGTCTCACAGTCTCTCACACTCTCAGTCTCACAGTCTCTCACACTCTGTCTCTCACACTCTCAGTCTCACAGTCTCTCACACTCTGTCTCTCACAGTCTCTCTCACTCTCAGTCTCACAGTCTCTCACACTCTCAGTCTCACAGTCTCTCACACTCTCAGTCTCACAGTCTCTCACACTCTGTCTCTCACACTCTCAGTCTCACAGTCTCTCACACTCTCAGTCTCACAGTCTCTCACACTCTCAGTCTCTCACACTCTCTCTCACACTCTCACAGTCTCTCACACTCTCACAGTCTCTCACACTCTCTCTCACACTCTCAAAGTCTCTCTCACACTCTCACAGTCTCTCACACTCTCACAGTCTCTCACACTCTCACAGTCTCACACACTCTCAGTCTCACACACTCACATTCTCACACTGTCAGTCTCACACAGTCTCTCTCACTCTCTCAGTCTCACACCCAATCACTCACACACTCAATCACACTCACACAGTCTCACTCAATCACACTCTCACAGTCTCACTCAATCACACTCACACACTCTCACTCTCAATCACACTCTCACAGTCTCACTCAATCACACTCACACTCTCACACAGTTTCACTCTGACACTCAATCACTCAATCACACTCTCACAGTCTCACGCTCTCACAGTCTCGCACTCAATCACACTCTCACACTTAGTCTCGCAGTCACACTCAATCACACTCACACCCTCAATCACTCACACCCTCAATCACTCACACCCTCTCACTATCATACACACTCTCACTCACACATTCTCACTCAATCACACACACTCACTAACACACTCAATCACTCACACGCAATCACTCAATCTCACACTCAAACGCAATCACTCACACGTAATCACACCCCGGGAGCCAGCACGATCCACCTTCCACCATAGTCTCACTGTCACTCACACCCCGGGAGCCAGCACGATCCACCTTCCACCATAGTATGTGCAATTACCATACGCATTTCAATTACATGAATGAATGCCAGTCACTCACATCCCGGGAGCCAGCACGATCCACCTTCCACCATAGTATGTGCAATTACCACATGCATTTTAACTATATGAATGAATGCCACAGTGGAGGCATAAGTACAAACACAAACTCATTACAATGACATATAAGTCACCCCCTTATGACTCACTTCTGTGTGTGTGTGTGTGTGTGTGTGTGTGTCTGTGTGTGCCTGTGTGTTTCTCACTGTGTGTGTTGCATGTCTGTATCACACTCTATGTGTCTGCATGTATGTGTGTATGACTGTCGCTCTTTAAGCATCTCAGTGCATGCGTGTGCATTTGCGTGTGTGTCTCTGTGTTTGTCTCGCATCCGTGTGTGTGCATTAATTCCCTATATATCCTGACGGGCAACGCCGTCCCACATTGCTAGTATTTATATATATATATATACAGTGGCGTAACTATAGGGCCCGTCGCTCCAGGGGGCCTGGCCATCCCCTGTGACCCCTCTGCCTGGCGCCCGCGATCTCTGTCTGGCACTGTAGTAATGCAGAGCGCTGGGAGAGGACCTCTACTGTGAGCAAAACCCTTGTGAGGGTGAATAAGGGAGGTATATATATCTTTCCTTATTAATTCTAACAAACACCTTAATATTTAGGGAGCTACTAACCAAGAGGGGAGGAGCCAAAACCCCCTCTCTCTCTCTCTATGTATATACTAGTTGAAGAGCCCGTTACACGGGCCACAGTGCCACTGCCACCCGGTCTCGGGGCAGTCATGTGCAGTAGAGACTGTCCGCGCCGCGGCTCTGTATCAGCCGTGGTGCGGGCAGTCTCTACTGTGAATGACTGCAGCACGCGCAGCAGTGTCTACTGAGCATGACGCAGCGTTACACACGTTTTAGCAAATTATTATATAGGATATATGTGTATATATAAATATATATATATATATATATATATATATATATATATATATATATACATTTTTCTCTCTCTCTCTCTCTCTCTCTCTATATATATATATATTATTATTTTTTTTTTTTTTTTTTTCACTTATTCTTTACATCAGAGTAATTACCTCAGCACTCAGATCTAAAATATAAATAAACCAACACGTCAAAACGCTCACGCACTACGGGAAAAAAAAATAATGTAAGAGAGTGATGCAATGCAAACCTCCAAATGGAGGTATCAGAACTAACATCATAAACCAAATGGTTTAAAATCGATATACATAGAAGAGGGAAGAGAAAGAAAGAGATGGAAAACATAAGCGTAAAAAATAGGGAAAACTCCGGATAAAAACAGCACAGGAAGGGGAGGAGTTTACTTCAAATAGGAAGAAGTGAACATTTTGGAATGTTTCAAGTGTCTATAAAAGGTAGGAATCTGCTGAAGGACAAATGAGGCACCTAAAGAAGTGATATTGATATTATGAAATGTGTTGGGCTATTTAATTGATTGATTTTTACATATTGTAAATGCTTAAGTGGGGTATTTTTCCTTTTATTTAAACGTTTATAAATTGTGATATACTTGAGGCCTCCCTTTCCTCCCAATAAGTCCTTATTTTCCTAGCCATATTACCACCTGTAATTCCTTTGGAAAATAGAAACTAACAGATTGATGGGTGGAGTGGTGTAGGAGATGAAGAGGATTGCGTGGGGAAGGGAGCTGATTTATCAAAGGGAGACCAAAACTGAGGGTCAGATCCAATCAATGTACAAATGTACAAGAGGCAGGAGATGCCACCCTGAAATGTGAGCATTTTGTGGGGGAAGTAAGTTTGCTACATGTGAACGGCGAATCATTTATTGCCCTATTTTTTTAAATGTATTTTTTCCCTACATCTAAAATATGACCAGGAAGATATTATAATTCAAGTAATACAATATATAGATGTTGCTAAAAGTTAAACCTGCCACAAACAGTGAAAAATAATCCATAAGTACAAACAATTTCAGCTCTTCTATAGAAAAAATATAACTAAAATAAAATGTTTAAAACCTTCCAGTTTTCAACAAACAATAAAAAATATAAATATCACTTTATACTAATAGAAAAGAGCCTATAAAATACAGTCCTCACCGTTCCTACTCCTCCAAACATAATGGAGTTAAGGGAAACCCTAAAGAAAGGGAACAAAAAGTGTGTTCTTAATAAACAGGATGTCAGCAACTATTTATTGATTCAGTTTCATCAGGCATAGTGCCCAGTGACTGGAGAAAAGCTGATGTAGTACTATTGTTGAAAAAGAGGGCAAGATCCAAATCAGGAAATTATAGACCTGTGAGCTTGACTTCCATATTGGGTAAGATATTAGACAGTATTCAGAACTCTTTGAAGACAAACAATATTATTAGTAGGAGCCATCATGGTTTTATGAAGACTAGATCATGTTAGACTAATTTACTTGCATTTTATGAAAGGGTAAGTAGTAATTTGGACAAGGGAATTGCTGTTGATGTTGTGCAATTGGATTTTGCAAAAGCCTTTGATAAAGTGCCTCATAAATCAAATTGAAAGACTTCAGGAGGTGATATCTGTGCATGGATAGAGAACTGGTTAAATGATAGATGGCAGAGTTGTGAATGGAACCTTTTCGAGTTGGTCTAAAGTTGGGGCGACAGAGAGTTCAGTCCTGAGCCTAATGCTTTTTAATTTGTTTATTAATGATCTAGAAGTAGGAATTAAAAGTAGTGTCTCAATCTTTGCTGATGACACTAAGCTGTATAAGGGAATACACACAGTGTTGGATTTTTTTTTCTTTGAACAAGGATTTAAATGGATAGTAATACTTTGTTTTGTTTTGTTTTGTTTTTATGTTCTTGTAAGTATTAAAAAAAGAATATAAATGCCCCCAGTCACATCTCTCAAACCTTTATGCTTTGAGAGATAATCTCTGTGAAAGCCCCCCCCTTTCCCTGACTTCTGTGCTCTTGCTGACTGCAGAGGTACCCGGTCCGTGGACAAGCAGAGGCTCTTCAGCAGAGCCGAGATTGTGTTGTTTTAAAAGAAATCCTTCACTGGAACAGTCTACAAAGTTTGCTTGGTTTGCAAGCACACTTTGTAGACCGTTTCAGTGAACGTTTTCTTTTAAAACAACACAATCTCGTCTCTGCTGAAGAGCGTCTGCTGGTCCACGGACCGGATACCTCTGCAGTCAGCAAGAGCACAGAACATAAAAAAAACAAAGTGTTACTATCCCTTTAAATAAACTGAGTCACTGGATAAAAAAGTGGAAGATGACATTTAATAGAGATAAATGTAAGGTTATGCATTTAGGCTGTAGAAACAAACACGTTACATATACAAGAAATGGGAAACAACTTGGGGAATACTCATTTGAGAAAGATTTAGGAGCACTGACAGACGATAGACTTCACAGCAGTGTGCATGGTCACTCAGATACTACAAGAGCAAATAGGGTACTATGCTGCATAAAAATGGGTATAGAAGCACGGGATGCAAATATAATTCGACCTCTATATACATTTTTGGTAAGGCCTCATCTAGAATATGGAGTACAGTTTTGGGCACCAGTTCTTAAAAACACATTATTGAACTGGAAAAAGTTCAGACAAGTGCAAGAAAACTGATAAAGGGACTGGGGGATCTAAGAGACTAGCCAAACTAGGTTTGTTTACATTAGAGAAGAGATGTCTAAGGGGTGGTATGGTTACTGTTTACAAATATATTTGAGGACCATAAAAAGAACTCTTCAATTAATTATTTACTCAAAGAGCTGAGCTAAGAACGAAAAGTCATCCATTAAGACTAGCGGAAAGGTGCTTTCAATTACAACAAAGGCATGGAATTTTTACAGTAAGGGCGATAAAGTTATGGAAGTCTTTTCCTCGGGATGCTGTTCTTGCAGATACCGTAACTCCTTTAAAAAAAAGCAATAGATACCTAGCTAAGATGGGATGTTGATCCAGGGAAATATCTGACTGCCATTTGGAGTCAGGAAGGATTTTTTTTACCCAGTTGGAGGTTCATTGGTAATGGCTGCAATGGGGTTTTCAACAAGGGTGTTTTGTCATGGGCTGGACTTGATGGACGCATGTCTTTTTTCAACCTCATCAGCTATGTGACTATGTTACCTAAATGAATCAATAATATTCACTCACATATAGGCTATTATGTTGGTACCCCATTGGAAGCTGTGTGCTGCCTTAACTCTTTGAGTGCCAGACAGTTATCCTCTCTGGCACTCAAATGGTTAAGGGTGTGTGTGTGTGTGTGTGTGTGTGTGTGTGTGTGTGTGTGTGTGTGTGTGTGTGTGTGTGTGTGTGTGTGGGTGGGGGGTTACTCAGCCCTTTGTGAATAAATATGCTCCTCCACAAATCACCCAACTATTCTTGTAACACATCTATGGCCCTGACATTGAGTTCTGTCAGGGACTGAAAAAGCATTGCTAGTCATCCAATGCTGAAGCAGAAAAATCCTGCCTCCGTTACAGCATACAGAGAACTCATTGATGCAGAAATAGTGATACATTGTTTTGCTATCTTGCTTTCACAGTCTGTGTCAGAAAGCTCTCCAGAAACAGAAATTCACTGAGCTCCCTGTCAGAGACGTAAAAGTGTAAAGAAAATATAGGTGAAGATCAAATATATATATATATATATATATATATATATATATATATATATATATATATATATATATACACATCACAAAACTTCAAGTTTAAGTCCCACGGGTGCTGCCCATTTTGTCTTACGCTATATATATATATATATATATATATATATATATATATATATATATAAACACAGAAAAAGAGAAGAAAGCTCACAGCGCTAACTCATCATGAAATATCCATATAATAAATATAAATTAAATATAAATATAAAGATGAAAGTTAGAGATAGCAGCAAGGAATGAGAGGGTTCTCCAGTCCCCCTGACATTGGGCCTAAACCCAAAAGTGAAAACACATACAAACAAACAGGCCTGCGCTCCTCTGTATGCTGTGAATAATGTGTGCCCTGTAATGGGCATATATAATAATCCTTAGTAAATCTAAGTAAAATAAGTGAGAATTCCGTCCCACAAATTGGCCAATCCGTGTGTAAGCTTACCAACCACGCCAAGGTATCGCACTTTATGGTAAGTCCTACTCTAATACACCTACAAAAATTCCCACTTATTTTACTTAGATTTACTAAGGATTATTATATATGCCCATTACAGGGCACACATTATTCACAGCATATAGAGGAGCGCAGATTTGGTAGTTTGTATATATATATATATATATATATATATATATATATATATGTAATTTTACTTTACTTTACATATACACTTGCAAATTATATAAATACTAGTGTAAAAGCCTGTGTACATGGGCCAAGGTCCGGAACCCTTTGATTGCCAGAGGGGTACGAAAACGCATTGCAAAGCAAAGCAATGCGTTGCGTACCCCTCTGGCACTCAAAGGGTTAAGCAGCTGCTACCTCGCTGCTCCACGCAATGCAGTCTTGTGTCACCTCACTAACGTGATGCAATCATGAGCAGTAGAGATTGCCGAACGCACACAGTTTCTACTGTGCATAACGGCTTCTGACAAACATCCTCACAAATTATTCTTCCTATTAAGTAAAATAAGGGTACTCCCATTGCTGAGAGATTTATATTTTCAGTGTTATTACAGTTTAAACCCATATTTTTTTACATTAGCAGTGCCCTCTAGTGGTCAAATTCTAATTAGATTTCCTGTTAGATTCTAATGGAGAGGAAAGTCAGAAAAGTCAGTGATATACAGTTCTCCATAGAATGTGACAGAAACTGCCTGTCACTTCCTGTCAGTTAGAACAATCAGGAAGTAAACACAGTAAATTCACTTCCTAGTTATTTGAACTGATATAATTTTTGAATAAAACATCTGACAGCAGTGGGAGTGACCTTGTTTTATTCAGCAGGAAATGCTCTATAAAATGTGTTTTCATAAAAAAAAGTTTACTGCTCCTTTAAGCACTGTAAGCTTGAGGTATGATATAAGGAATTGCCTTTTTGAGTACATGTATTGCAATTCTCAACCTAATTATGAATGGATTTGCATTTTATTCACTTAACTGAGCTGCTTTACATCACCTGAACTGGCCAGTTGTGCTACATGGCTATATATATATATAAGCCTTTCAGTCTACACCTATTGTTAATTGGTCTTTCAGTTCTATACCTGATCATACTTCCAATCTACTTTAATTTGACTTCCAAATCGTACTTCTGAAGAACCTGCTGTTGTAGTTTGTTTAACCCTTTGAGTTCCAGAGGGGTATGCAACACATTGCTTCAAAATGCGTTGCATACCCCCTGGCACTCAAATGGTTAAGATTTCTCTTGTGCATCTGTGTAAGCCTGCTACCTAAATATCAGTTGTCAGACTATTAGTGGTTCTGTCTGTTTCCTGGAAATAGCGCAGAGTGTTAGCTCAGCACTACGACTGGCTCTCCTACCCTGCCACCTTCCCCTGCTTCACACACTGGCTAGACGTCTGAAAAAAGGCTTTGGGATGGGAGCAGTTAAACAGTGGCACTGTTGCTTTTCATAGAATCCAGAGTCTGTCCTACAGACCTAAAAGTTCTGCCTGTATTCCCAAACCTTCATTTCAGTATCAGTAATTTGTGAGTGTGCCTTCTTCTCAGTTCTTCCTGTGGAATTTCAGTCTCCATTTGCATTACTGTCTTTCAGTTGATCGCATTCCAGATTATGGTTACTGTTGCAGTGGCAGCTTCCGAACCTCATACCTCCCAAGTGTCCCTCTTTAGGAGGGACAGTCCCTCTTTTTAAACCAAATCCCTCTGTCCCCTTTCCCACCCTGGTGTCCCTCTTTTTAGGAGATCAGACTGTGTGGTGTGTTTGTTAGTGTATTAAATTGCTCCACAGCAATAAAACTCATATATATGTTTGTATATAATTCATTATATGAGTATATAAATGAGTCTGTGTGATTAAAACACTTGGTCTTGTTCTAATTCATTTATTCAGTTACACAGAAAGGTGTCAATAGGTCACAAGATAACCTAAAAATACTCAGTAATGTCCCGCCTACTAGCCACACCCCCAGCTACACCCCCTAAAACACAAGTGTCCATCTTTAGCCATCTGAAATGTTTGGAGGTATGGAACCTTCTTCTGCACTGGAGCGTCCTAGCAGTGCTGGCCTTTGCCTCTGACTTACAGTGTTCTTCTGTCTATGCTCTCTAGTTTGTCAAGGTTCCATTTCCCATTACCCCACTCATATCTATCTCTCTACATCTTGGCTATGTATTTTTTCAGTGCATCTGTAATTTAAATCCCTTACAGGTGTGTCTGTGCCACTGTGCCAAGCAACTTTTCTACTGTATCCTTGCCATGCCTTTTTCTGGTGCATCTTGGTCATGCACCTTTTTCCAGTGTCTACTTGCTTTGCCCCTTTTCTGGTACATCTTTCCTATGATTCTGGTGCAGCATGACCAGTCTTTTTTTCAGGGGCAACCTCTCTATACATTGCTACTCTGCATCTCATGCACCCCTGTTGGGGCTGTTCCTGTGTACTTACTAAGGTCTCTTGTAACTGGTACATCTTGCAAAAGTAACTTGTTTCATGTACATGTTTGTGATCAGGGGCAGCTCTATGTTTTTTGAGAGCCCCAAGCAAAACATTCACTCCCCCCCCCCCTTTATTCCAGCATCAGTGGTTCTAATAAGGCATTGCTATCTGATTTTGTTTACATGCTATGGCAGGATTGCATAAGCACTGTGGGGCCCTCTGACCAAGTGGGGCCCTAAACAGCCTCTTACTCTGCTTATATTGTATCACCAAAACTGTTGGTGATGTATCTCTTTCTGTGAATTTGAGCAATGCATCATCACTAATTTTTGGCACTCCATTTCCATGTCTTTGCATGAAGATAATTCTCTGGTCTGCTTTACAACATCTGTCAGTATAACCCATATATTCTAGAAGACTTGACAAGGAGAAAAGTTGCTATTTCCATTAGCTCAAGAGAGCCGAGGAGAATCTGTATTTTGATTTGATGAATTTCAGTATAATGGGTCTTGTGCTGAACTCTAGTCAACAGTGTCTTATCCAAGATCTACGCTTGATGGAATAGAAGAGATTCTCAGTAGAAATGTAATCCCCTCTCTGGTAAGGTCATCATA
Source organism: Rhinophrynus dorsalis (assembly GCA_037306005.1). Taxonomy (NCBI): domain Eukaryota; kingdom Metazoa; phylum Chordata; class Amphibia; order Anura; family Rhinophrynidae; genus Rhinophrynus; species Rhinophrynus dorsalis. The sequence goes on from CM074722.1 coordinate 471,205,915, forward strand.
ATTATTTCCTTTCCCAGATAACATAACACCTACTTTATTACTGAGTCTGGAAGATATTTTCTGAATGGCTGAGGGATATGCCTTTTACAGTTCCTGTCCATTAAGGGTTTACTCATTCAAGACAATCGTAAAGGTTTTTGCAGCTTTGACCCATCAGAGCCAGAACTATAACATGCTGTATAAGTCAAGCATAGAAGTAGACAACCTGAACTTTTCCTTGATTATTAAGGCTCAATCTACCAAAGCAGATTTTTTTTCTTCTGGGGCTAAGGCAATTGCATCACCAGAAAATATTTGCAAGGCAGCAACATGGGCTGCAGTCATTACCTTTATAAAGACATTAGCAGTTGGACAGGAAAGCTTCAGGTGCTCCAAGTGGTGGTACCAGGTTGATCACTAGGCGAATTAATCTATATACCTTTCGCAATGTATATTCTGTTACAAATATTCATCTATTTTCATAGAACCATCTATGTGTAATATATGTGGTTGCTTGTCATTAATACTCTTTAGTTATATTAGTATGTTCATAACCATCCTGATAAGGTACTGCTTTTGGAGGTCACATTTTCTTTGCTGTGGATGAGACACAAGCCAAATTAAGTGAGAGGCTCTGAAGACAAACAAAAGCAGTGTTGCCTGTTCTGTGGCCAGTCACCTCTCATGAGCATCACATTTTAGTTCTCTAGTGCCCTTACAAAGGAGAAATTTCCATGTACATATTAGAGTCTCCTGCCCAAAAGGACAGATGGGACACAAAAGAAAACATGACATTTCTGTATCCCCCCACAGCAAATCCCCCCCTCATGTACTTGTGCTACAGAATATCAATTATTACAGCTTGGACAATAGTATAACTGGGGCAATGTGCAAGAGAGCTCATTTTAAGCCTCCGATTAGTCCCACCCAGGTAGGAGATGGAAATAAAACCCATTTCTTTGCTGTGAAGGGACACAGAGGAGAAAATACATATCGCTGAGTACATTTCACCAATGCTGGATGTCCCATTAAGCAACTGCATAAAGCTCCAAATTCTGAGGGCACCTTAGTTCACTGTGCTGGCCACACCCACAGTCTGAGTTGTGAATGTGGCGAGTGCAATAGCAATGTCCCTGCTCCAGTTTTATACCCTTTTGCTAGCAACCAAGGGGTTAAAGCTTTTTTTTCTCCTTGTTCTATTCCAAGGGTGTTTTCTGTGTCAGAACTGTGATAGAACTGGGAGAGGGGTCATGTGAGGAGTATGGTATGGTCATGGGCGGAGCTAAGGACACCAAGAGTGCCTTGCCTCGGGGCACTTGGGTTGTAGATTGATCCCCGAATTTCACCTTTTGTCTCATATGGTGCAGTTAGTTTACCACAGGATTACTCTACTTCATTTGTAGTTACTTCCCAATTGTTCATACCGGGGAACTTCTTCTCTTGGAGCCCCCGAAGAGAGCTCATGTGCTACTGTACGGGAGATGTCAATGATGTGAATTGCATCATAAAAGGGGTGGAGCTTCTCCAGTGATATAATTTCTCCATATCTTATGTTATTCAATGGAGCAAATGCACTAAGATTTCTCCAGCTAAGTGCATAGGCCAGTGGTTCTCAACTCCTGTCCTCAGGACCCACTAACAGGCCAGGATTGGATGATTTCCTTGTTAGAGCACAGGTGAGGTAATCAATGTGAATGAGCCTCTGATCACATGATTTCCTTGTTAGAGCACAGGTGAGTTAATCAATGTGAATGAGCCTCTGATCACATGATTTCCTTGTTAGAGCACAGGTGAGTTAATCAATGTGAATGAGCCTCTGATCACATGATTTCCTTGTTAGAGCACAGGTGAGTTAATCAATGTGAATGAGCCTCTGATCACCACACCTGTGATCTAGCAGAGAAATCCCTAAGTCCTAGCCTGTTAGTGGGTCCTGAGGACAGGAGTTGAGAACCACTAGCATAGGCTCTATAGAATAACATAGGAACTGGAGAAGTGATATCACTGGAGAAGTAATCTTCGCTTTATCACCTCTTTATTACACCTTAGTGTATCTCCCCCAGTAATAAAAAAAAGTCTGAAAACTGGAGAATTCCTAGCTATGCATATTTTGCTGTAAGTAAGTACAATTAGTTTTAGCAATGCATTGTATTTTACCTTGAAACTGATGCTCTACTAACATTCAGAAAGACCCAAGGTGACACACTGTATCAGATTAACATTCTAACATTCACGTGAGTGTGTAATTCAGAAATGTTTGTTGACATATCTTTGTCAACTTGAAATCTTTGATAACATCCCCCTAATCATTTTGCAATGCATTGCGGGAGATCGAGTACATTTAAAGTGACCTACCTTTATGTTCTTGAACACAATCAACTGAAACTTGCATGACAGAGAAAGCAATTAACCAAAGCTGCCTACCTGTCTGAAAGAACTATATGTAAGTAAAACATATTTTACTTACGGACAATTTAATCCCTTGGAAGCTAAAGAGGGCTCCAATACATTGCTTTGCAATGTATTGGCGTCTTCTCTGGCATCCAAGGGGTTACATATGGATTATGGGTATTAATTGTTAGTGTTCTTGGGCTATTGGAAGCGTTATATGAGAAAACATATGAGAAATGAGGCAGGGAAGCATGTTGGGAAAATTAAGGGTTAAAGGACCAGTAAGACATTTTTTAAATGAAATATTGTGATAGAGGACATTTCCTGTTCAGTAAAACAAGGGTTATCTCACTGCTTGTATGTGCTTCATTCAAAAGTTATCACAATTTTTAATAATCTGCAGTTTTCTATTCTCGTACTACTTATAAGGAAACAATATATATTTTATTTTATAAAGCAAGTTTAGTGCCCCTTAAAATGTAAATTGCTCCTATATGATAAGTATGTTGCAGCATTTACGGATTTATATGTACCGGGTTGTATAATATGATAGAGATTAAATACATTAATTAGTGCTGGCTTTCAGCAGACTACGGGGGGCAATTTTCTTTTGCAAGAGATCAAGAGGATGTGCCGCATTGTGTAGGACATATTAGGATATAAGGAGTGTCGAAAAAATTATACTGTTTGGCTTTTCCTGAGTCAAACAATGATAACTCTACTGCTTGGAGATAATTTATTCAGAATTTATAACGTCTCAAACTATTAGTTCCAAACTGTGGGGGAGATGTATAAAACTGGAGTTACAAGAAAGTGTCTGTAAGATTGTCTCAAAGAGACATAAGTATATGTATATGTATAAACATCTAGGGATATTTTGCTAAGTGTTAACTCCAGTTAGTTGACTTTTTTGAAAAGTGGAGTAGAAATCGCATTGGCCAAATAAGAATTGTGTCCCAGTGTATTTATAAAGAAATTCGCTAATTGAGCCAAAAATAAAGGCAGTATTAGTGATTAAATCTTAAAGGGATAGTAATGTTTCATAATAAAAGCAGCTCTAATTAATCATCATAGTATTTGGACTCTGGAGAGTGTTATTTCAATTCTGTCAGAGTTGTAGTTCAAGAGTAATTCAATGACAAAGTTTCTCCCTCCCGCCCCTTTTACTGATGTAACACTGCTCAGCCAGAGCAGAAGGGAGGTGCCCAGGTAGACTGCAGAGAGGGACAATCTTCAATTAAGGTAAGGGAAAAACCTGAAAAACTTGTCAAGGGGGTAGGGCTTTCATTGTTCTCACAGAAAGAAGATTGTCCCCTTCTGTTATCTGGTCTATGGACTGCATTCCACATCTGAGAAGAAATGGCTTACACTAGGTAAAAGGGGCGGGAGAGGAAACTTTACTTGCGAATATCTCTCAAACATAAAGGTTTGAGAGATAAGACTTATATCGTTCTTTTCATGTTTTTGTAATGCCTACAAAAAAAAAATAAAGATAAAATGAAGTATTACTATCCCTTTAACCTGTTCTTATTGGAAGTATATAGTTACAAATATGTGTGCGAAAATATATTCTCAGGTGTGGATTTTCACAGAATATTCTCAAATAGACATATTTATAAACGTGACTTTACTAGTTAATAAATATGTCCAGGCGTTGTCAATTGTAGCAACAATTCTTCAGTATACACTAAGAAGGCTTTTTATATGTGCCTCACTGTGTTCCAAGAGAGGTTGGATAGTGCAGCATTTTGGGATACTTTCTATTTTGCACAGATTTTGAGGTCAAAATGACTGAGCTTATTATTGACACCTGTGCACTGTCAGCCCTCGTTCTGTTCTTGGAGCTCTCTGTTGCTCTCCCAGCTTCACTCCGCTCTCTGAGCTTTCTGCCACTTCCGGGTTCCTTCCTGGAGTCGCATCACGTGCGCTATGGCGTCATCCGCAGCATCTATATCTGGACGCTCTGGACCAGCTCGGGTGCACTCAGATAGTGTTCCCTAGCATCTAGCTTGCTCATCATGTCTTCCTATCCCTCGCCTTGCTCCTATTGTGTTTAGTCCTACTGGTTGCCTAATCCTGCCTGTCCTTAACTACTCTATTGCCTACTGATTTTGTTACTTGCCATACAGACTGTTTATGACCCTGGCTATTCCTGAACAACCCTTTGCCTGCTGATTTTGTCTTCTCCTTGCCCAGCTGGTATTAGACCTTGTCTTCGTTTTACCATCCTTTTCTACTGGTGTGTACTCTCCAAGTACCAGCTCCAGTATCCATAGTACCAGATACTCCAGTCCTTCGCTACCACTATCTCTGGGGGCCCCTACTCTACGCACCCTAGACATCACTCTTCCCTGCAGGAAAGAAGGTGCTGCCTGTGGAGGTTCCATCCTGGGCTCACTTCCAGCTACTCTGGGGTTTTTTCATCCAGCCTTGCAGCTGGCACGTTTATCCGGCCTTGGCAGACAGCCAACAAATGCCAAGCACTGCCCCCAAGCATCGCACCCAAGCACTCCCTCTCCTGTGGGTACAGGAGTGATATACACTAGCATTACACTAAATAAAAATGCACTGCAGCTCCTGTTTCATATCAGGATCAATGCTCAGTTCTCTCTGTAGTGTGTAGAGATCTGTCTGGAAGCCATTTTCTTGTAGCCCAGCAGAGGTGTCACTTTCTGTCACAGTAGGCAATGGGCAGTTCTCCTTCTAGTGTTTAGAACTCTGAGCTCTGGAGTCTTCATTCCAGGACTCTGTATTGTCCCAGAAGGGGGCTGCCCGGGACATGGGACACACATTTAAAATCCGGAACTGTCCCTTGCAATCTGGGACATGTATTCAACATAGTTTATAACAGTGGTTTCCAGGCAGTGGCGTAACAATAGGGGTCACAGGGGTCGCACCTGTGACCGGGCCCGTCATTCTCAGGGGCCCGGCCGCCCCCTGCGACCCCCTCGCCACCCGCCCGCAGCACAGCTGACGTCCCGGCGGCCAGCGCTCGAGTAATGCAGAGCGCTGGGAGATGACATAATCTCCCAGCGCTCTGCATTACTAAGGACCACGCGGGAGCATGTCACACACACCGCTAGACCACCAGGAGGTAGGAGGACGGGGGTCAGTAAGGGCAATGTGGCGATGGGGGCATTGTGGAGATTGGGGGGAAATGTGGAGAATGAGGGGCATTGTGGAGATTGGGGGAAATGTGGAGCATGAGGGGCATTGTAATGGGGACATTGTGGAGATTGGGGGGAAATGTGGAGCATGAGGGTCATTGTGATGGGGGCATTGTGGAGATTAGGGGGAAATGTGGAGAATGAGGGGCATTGTGATGGGGGCATTGTGGAAGGGACAATGTGGAGGTGGCCAACGTGGTTGAGGGGGGCCAATGTGGTCGGAGGGGGGCCCGTGGCAATTCTTGCACCAGGGCCCCGTGGATTCTAGTTACGCCTCTGTTTCCAGGCCTATCCTCATGGTCCCTTAACAGGCCCAAGTATTCAGGATTTCCTTATTTGTGCACAGGTGAGTATATTAAATGAGTGAGCCTCTGATTAACTCACCTGTGCACAAACACAGAACTAATAAAAACATGGACTGTTACACTCCCCCAGAAGAGGGGGGTCAGGAACCATTTGTTTATGCAATGGTCTCACCCATGCAAAAGTTAGCATCAATGGGACTTATTTATAAAGGTAAAGTGAATCAGTTTTCGTGAAAAACTATTTCATAACAGGGCAATGATTAACATGTCCAATAGGTTTAAATAGGACTTTTAACTGCTTGAATGCTAGAGAGGTCTCAAACACATTGGTTCACAATACAATGTGGTATTGAATAGGTTAAATAACCTCATTTAAAGCAGTGATGATTTTTGTTTTTCTCTTTTGGCAATTGATTTGCCAAAATATTTCTCCAGTATGCTTTAGTGCATATGCCCTATGTACCCACCTCTTGATCAATGGTACTCAGGCAAGTTTTCATGAACACCCAAGAGGCCAAAGTTTAGGGATCTCACCTCTTTAACACTGATGACAAAATCGGGGGTCAGTTAGAAGACCTGTTATTTAGAATAATGTAATAAATTACTTTTTTATATATTTATTTTATATACAGAAACAGAAACCTTCTACCTGAAGCACAAGTATGAAGAACAGGGTCAGCAATCAATGAAGGAACACATAAAGTTGAAAAGGTTTTAAACATTTTTGGCCTTTAATTATATATTTTATTACATCTCGATATATAAAAATCTAAGTGCTTTCTGGTTCGCTGTCCATCCACGGCCAGAGGTAGAGTTATGCAGATCCTCCCTTTGTGCATCAAATGGGAAGTGTCTGAAGGCATAATGTATTCTCGGATTGGCTGGGGAGGTCCCTGGCCTCTACAGCTAAATGGAAGTCACTGATAAAAAAATTCAGACCTCCTGGTGGGGCATCAGGACTCTCGATGCCTCCCCCAGCTACTGATCTCTCAGCCAATTCACTTGGAAGATTAATAGAGGTGATGCAAGGCAGCAGGACGATGCTACTGCTTCCATCCTAACTGAACTACCGGGTAGGAGTGGCCGGGATCAGGGAACGCCTCCCACATGACTTGAGAGGCTTTGCCGATCCATCTCACTCCTACCTGATAGTTTATGTGGGATGGAAGCAGTGGAGCCCTATTGTTCCCCTATGTCATCTCTATTGATATCTCAGCCAAATTGGCTGGGAGATCAGTAGATGGGGGAGGCATCAAGAGGGGTCCTGATTGCCCACCAGGAGGTGTGATTTTTTTTTATTAGTGTATTCCATTTGGTTGAGGAGGCAAGGTGCCTTCTCAGCCAATCCGAGTATGCACTATGCTCTCAGCCACATCCCATTGGACGCACAAAGGGGAGAGTTGCATAACTCTACCTTTGCAACGCCCCTGGACATGGATAACAGCAAAGGTTTAATGGAAAAAAAACACTATGGAAAAAAAATACAAACAAGATTGTCCTGTTTTAACGTTTGAAAAAAAAATCCCTACGCTCTAGAAGTACCTTCCAGAGCTTAGAGATTTTTTTTTTAAAGTTAAAACAGATCAATCATGTTTTTTTTTTCATTAACCCTTGGGGCACCAATGAGGTATTCAACGCATTGCAAGGCAATGCATTGGACATCTCTCTGACACTCAAAGGGTTAACCTGCAATTTCCTATAGTGGTCATCAGGTTGTGCTGTTCCTATTGCTTACTATGGAGAGCCGTAGTGAATGCATTACTGAGTCCATTAGTGAGTTCATAGAGTGCAGTATAAAAGGATTAGTATAAAAGGATTAGTTGGCACTAATGCTAACAGTTTGGTTAAAAAAAGTGTGTTTGAGTGTAAAAACATTTGAATGAAGTATCCTAACTGTGAGAGTGACCTTGTTAGATTCAGTAAAAAAATCCTACAACATGTACAGTATTTATTTTTTTAAATAGATATAGACTGCTTCTTTAGTTCACCTGCATTTAAAGGGATAGTAATGTTTCACAAAAACAGCAGCTCCAGTTAATCTTCATAGTATTTGATCCATAGAGAGTGTTATTTCAATACTGTCAGAGTTGTGGTTCAAGAATAATTGAAGGATAAAGTTTCCCCCTCCCGCCCCTTTTACCTACTGTAAGCCATCTTTTCTCAGATGTGGAATCTGGTTGCTAAACCAGACAGATAACAGCAAGAGACAATCTTCTTCTTATGAGAACAATGAAAGCCCTGCCCCCCTTAACAAGTTTTCAGGTTTTTTTCCCTTATCTTAATTGAAGATTGTCCCTCTCTGCAATCTACCTGGGCACCTCCCTTCTGCTCTGGCTGAGCAGTGTTACATCAGTAAAAGGGGTAGGAGGGGGATATTTTGTCATTGAATTACTCTTGAACTACAACTCTGACAGAATTGAAATAACACTCTCCAAAGTCCAAATACTATGATGATTAATTAGAGCTGCTTTTATTATGAAACATTACTATCCCTTTAAGCAGAGATATCCTTTTGGAATGTTTAATTGTAATTTATAGGAGTACAAAAGAATGGAGGATCTCTTGTATTTTTGCAGTTAACTCTTTGAGTGCCAGAGAGTTATCCAATGCATTGCATTACAATGCGTTGGATGCCTCCCTGTCACTTAGAGGGTTAAAAGCAAGTCTGTTTGGTGTTTCCTGAGCACTACTTTGAGAACCACTTGATTAAAGAAATGACCATCAAAGAGGTAAGCACCATGGGGCCTTATTCATCAAGTCACAATTTTGGATTTTACATTAGGAACCGTAGGAAAACGGAGCACCAACTTTTGAGGGGAGGAGCCTAAGTTGTGATAGCTACGCCCACATACTGAATTGTGAATGTCACCAATGCATTCTCAATGTCCCTGCACTGATTTATATACCCCTCTACTGGCTATTATTTAACACCTTGGATGCTATTGCTAGCAAGGTCTCCAACGTCTTGCAAAGCAACAGTTTTTTCTGTGCCAGGGACCAGCGGATAGGACTGTGAGAAGTGGGGGTGTGGCCCTGAGCGGAGCTAAGGGTGCCTACAGTGCCTTGCCTAGGGATGCCCAGGATATAAAATCAGGCCCCCAGTAAATCAGCTGCACACTAAGGGGGAAATGAAAACGGCTGAAATTTGCAGTGATGCAAATGATGTTTTAACCCCTTGAATGCTAGAAAGATTTATAATATTCATGGGATTAAAAGCCCCACTTAATCCATTGGGGATTTTCATTTTCCCCGATGCTGCAGTAAACTTTCTCCAAACTTTCTTGATGAATAAGCCCTTATGCTGCTCGAAAGCAAGAGCCGAGCAATTGTGGAACAAACCAATTGCAGAGTAATGCGTTGCGTACCTCTCTGGCACTCAAAGGGTTAATTCCTAGAATGAGGGAGATGTCTCCAAACACAATGCGTTGCAATGTGTTGGGGATCCCTCTAGCATTCAAGAGATTAAAAACACAATTTAACCCTTTGAGCGCCAGAGAGGTATGCAATGTATTGCTTTGGCACTCAAAGGGTTAAAACGATGGACATATTTATTTGCCCTCTTTGTCACAGTTAGTTTGCCCCAGACTTGCTCCTATTTAGCTTTATGACTATGTCCCCATTTGCATTGTCTTCTAGTTATTTCAGTTAGCGGACACAGAACTATTTCCTTATAACGACTGGATTCAGAGTCAAAGGATACATGGAGACGCCAATCTCGAGGAAACTGGGGAGCAGATCTGGAGAAGATGTTACAATGTTGACACCAATGCAAAAAGAGATAAACATTTAGAATAACCTCTTGGATATTATTCCTACAGTCTCATTGGGTTGTTTATTATTTGTATGGGAGAAATCTGCCAACTGGATCCCTATATTTCATTCTGGTGAAAACATTTTGGCTGGAATGTTTAAGAGACCTTCACCTACATATCACTGACTGCACAGAAGAGTCTTGGACTATTTATGTAGAGCTGTATGGGTGTCTAAGAAGGTGGAGAGAGGGGATTTTCTGGACTTGTGAGAAACTAATTATGTAGCTTTATCTGCCGATGAAAGAACAAAGCTCTGCTGAGATTATATCCCCCAACTACTAAACCAAAAAATCTCTAAAACAGAAATCACAAAAGGTATAGACAGTTTAAATAGACACATTAAATGGGTCTACAACATGGTAGGTGACAGCTCCAGTCTGAATATGGAATCTGGAATCTTGATGTTCCTACTTGTACTAATTATCATGTCTAGGTTTCTTTTATGGTCCTGCCTCAGCTCTTACATAGATTACAAACTTTCTAAACGATTCCCAGATAAACCAAAGAAGGACTAACTGGTTTTCATAAGGACATAAGCAGCAGGTACACATTGTTTGACCATTACGTGTTTTGGAAGCTAAAATGGATAAAAAGAAAAATGGAACACAGAAGTGAGACAAATAATCAAAGGTTTTCTCTTAGACACTAGGGACTCAATTCAGTTCCAGCTGGTAAATTATACCAAAGGGCCAAAATGAGTTCCAGTAGGTACACACATATGTACTGTCGGAATTCAATTGCCATATCAACATGAACTAGAACAAGCGTTGGTTGCCAGAACATGACTTGCGGACCAAAGTTCATTGCATTGTTTGTTCCCACAATGCACGCTAAATAGAGTGAATAATGGGAACATCAAAGGAAACTAGCTAACTCTCGTAGTGTCAAACATCGAGCCTGAGCTAAAAACCACAGTTCCTTTCACCACCCTCCTAAACACTAACCCTAACAGTACCCCCTGACCCTACACTACCTAACATCAACAATAAAGCTGTAACACTTACCTTGAAGTCAGAGGTCAAGCATGTCTTCTGCACTCTGGTCTTCCTCTTTAAGTCTTCTCTAAGCTTCTTTCTTCTTCTTCTTTAAATACCTCTTCTTTCTCTGTAAAACAACAACAAAAATCTAATTTAATGCCCCCATAGACATTCTCCACAGCCGCCGTCACCAACAACAAAAAAAAATCCCAGTTGCTGTACATTTTCGGGCCCTTGCCTGAGCCAAAGTGAGGGAAATCTGAAAAGAGGCTGGCCAGTCTCTGTTCAAATTTGTTCCTACGGTCTCATTGGGTGGGACATGGGGTTAGCAGGGCAAGGAATACCAATCAGAGTCTAGCTGGAGGGGTCACAAAGGAGTGTTTTGTCGTTCTCCCAGCTATCCAATGATTGGCTAGCTGAAGGGATGGCAAAATGCGAATTCATGACCCCTCCAACTAGAAGCTGATTGGCATGAGCAATGGTTACTGCAGCGCCAATGGAAGTGTTGGAATAAATTTGAATAGAGACTGGCCATTCTCTGTTCAGATTTCTCTCACTTTGGCTCAGGCACTGGGGATTTTATTTTTCTGGTGGTGGAGAGCGTTGACGGGGCATTGAATTTGATTTATTGTTATTGTTTTACAGAGACAGAATAGATATTTACTGAAGAAGAAAGAAGTTTAGAGAAGAAGACTTAAAGTCAAATTAAAGAGGAAGACCAGGGTGCAGAAGAGCCTGCTGGACCTCTGACTTCAAGGTAAGGGTTTTTTGTTATTGTTGTGGGGAATGCGCCATGGGATGTTATAACTTTAGGTGGATTAATCCTATAAGTGGCAAAGGGGTATGCAATGCGTTGCACAGCCCACGGGCACTCAAAGGGTTAATTATTTGTTTGTTTCACTCATGTTTTTGATACATTGGTTGTATTGATACGGAACTTAGGATCCCAAATCAATAGTTGCAATTACCTATCGCCCACCTACCTCCACATATACACCTTCAGACTTCCTATCTGACTTTGAATCATGGCTTTCCTTCTTCCTCTCATCAGACACACCTTCGCTTCTTCTGGGGGACTTCAACTGCCATGTGGATGATCCCTCTGTCTCCTGGGCATCCCGTTTTCTCTCTTGAACATCTGTATTTGGACTAACCCAGTGGACGAATGCTAGTACTCACAAGGATGGTCACTTCCTAGACCTTGTGTTTACTAGAGGCTGTGCTCCCTCCGATTTTAATATCTCTCCTCTTCCATTATCAGATCACCATCTTCTAACATTCAGCACTACATATACACCTTTCTCAATCCCTGCTTCCTCTCCCCACTTCACGCATAACCTCAAATCCCTTAATATCACAGCTCTCCGGTCCTCCCTGGCTACTGGACTTTCATCTATTCCCATTAATCCTAACACCAACAGCCTTGTCAAAACATACAACTCAGTCCTATCCTCCTCTTTGAACCTGCATGCGCCTTTCTCTCTCCGCAGAACTAACCCGCAGCCATGGCTTAATAAAGACACGAGCTTCCTCCGATCCTTTACCCATTCAACTGAATGACTGTGGAAGTCTGGTTCTCTGGCAGACTTTCTTCACTACATGTTCCTCCTTTCTTGCATGTCTCTCACCAAAAACTTTACTTTTCACAGCTAATCAACACTCATAAATCCAACCCCAACGCCTTTTCTCTTCCTTTGACTCCCTCCTCTGTCCTCCATCTGCTTCCCCCACAAACTCCATACAGCCACAAGACTTTGCTGACTACTTCAAAGCCAAGGTGGACTCCATCTGGGATAATATACCACCTTGTATATCTCCTCCTAGCCTCCCTCGTTCCCCTCCTGGCACTCTGGACTCTTTTTCACTAGTCACGGAGGAGGAACTGACTAACCTGCTATCCTCCGCTCCATCCACTACATGCTCACTTGATCCGCTCCCCTCTCACCTCATCCAGCCCCTCTCCCCCACACTAATCCCTATCCTATTACAAATGTTTAACTCCTTCTTTGCCACTGCTAACTTTCCTGATGATTTCAAACATGCCTTAGTAACACCCATCCTCAAGAACAACTCTTCTGACAGTAACACACCCTCTAGCTATGGACCCATTTCTCATCTGTCTTTTGCCTCTAAACTCTTGGAACGCCTAGCCTACTCATGCCTGCTTGACTTCCTTAACACATACCTGCTGGACCCTTTATAATCTGGATTACTCCACTGAAACTGCTCTTACAAGAGTGGTCAATGATCTTCACATTGCCAGATCTCAAGGTCACTATTCAATACTTATCCTGCTTGATCTCTCAGCAGCTTTTGACACTGTTGGTCATGCTCTCCTCCTCCACATTCTTCACTCCTTAGGAAGCCGTAACATATTACTGGACTGGCTCTCCTCTTATCTATCTAACAGGTCCTTCAGTGTCTCCTCTGCCACTTCTTCATCCTGTCCCATCCAACTCTCTGTTGGGATTCCTCAAGGTTCTGTTCTAGGACCGCTTCTGTTTTCTTTTTACACAATAACACTTGGTGATCTTAATAACTCATTTGGTCTCAAATATTACCTCTATGCAGATGACACCCAGGTTTACTTATCTGCACCTCGAATGACTTCTGATATCCAGGCTAAAGTCACAGATTGCCTCTCGGCTATCTCAGACTGGATGGCTCATAGGCACCTCAAACTCAATATATCTAAAATTGAGCTACTCCTCATCCCACCTAGGCCTGGCCCTGTAGCGCCCTTCCAGGTGACTGTAAACTGCGCGGTGTCTAGGGGTGATAATTGACAAGTCTCTCTCATTCTCCCCTCATATTAATGCCATTGCTAAATCCTGTCGCTCTCTTTTGTGTAACATTGCTAAAATCCGTCCCCCCCTTTGCTCCTCCACAGCTAAAATTTTTATACACGCAATCATCCTCTCCCGCATGGATTATTGCAACATTCTTCTGTCTGGCATTCCTGCTTCCCATCTCCAACCACTTCAATCTATACAGAATGCTGCAGCACGAATTACTCTTCTGTCACCTAGGTTTGTCCCTGCCTCACTCCTCCTCAAAACTCTCCAATGCCTCCCTATCAAACTCCGGATATCTTACAAAATCTTACTTCTCTCTTTCAAGACACTTCTCTCCTCTACTCCTTCTTACATTTCCACTCTGATCGCCCATTATACCCCATCCCACCACTTATGTTTGGCCAGTGATTGTCTTCTCTCAGATTCTTTTGTGTCTACAGCTCTGTCACGTATCAAACCTTTTTCTCTCATTGCCCCGTATCTATGGAATGCTCTACCATCCAACCTGCGCCACTGCACCTCTCTGATAACCTTCAAATCTCACTTAAAAACACACCTCATGGATAAAATCTCAACATGCTAGAAAGCACTGATGTTGTACAATGAATGCTATTATAAATTATTTACTTTACTGATGTCCTCTATCATCATCATCAGAACTAGCACTGTATTCAGCACTTGACCCTAACGTACTCTGTATGTCTCCCATTACCACTTTAGATTGTAAGCTTTCAGCCAAGGACCTCGCACCCAATGTTTCACTCTACAAATCACCTGTAACCCTGTATTGTTTAAACCCTGAAATTGTAAAGTGCTGCGTACACTTGTGGCGCTATATAAATAAACATATTTATTCATTCATTCATTTATCTGGGGGCCACTAGTGTAGGGATGGCAAGTTGCACATGCGTGTATTGTTTGTTTTACTATGTTCAATTACACGTCGGTAGTTTTTAACATGCGTTAGGGACTCAATGCTTAGGTTTGCTAGGCGCTAAAATAATCCTTAAATCCTTAACGCTTGCTACTAGCTACCGTATGTGATTGAACTGTACATTCCTATGCTGTTCCATTCATTGTTTTCAATAGCCGCTAATTTTTTACCCGTTGTGTTTTTTTAACAGTTGATAGTTTGTCACAGCACAGGTAATAGAATACCAAACTGTGACTTAAAACTACCGATGTTAGTTTTGTTTTACTAACGATCCTAGTAGAATTGAGCACTCGATTCGTCAAAGGAGAAGTATCCCATAGCAAAAATGGCTTTTAATTTTTTAACATTACCTTACCTAGTTAGGTGGCTTTCTTACAACAATCAGATGAGCTATCTATTTCTTTTTTGCATAGTGTGTATATTTTCCTGTATATAGTAACCTCTATTCAAGTCTGCCTCTAGGTCACACACCACAGCAAACAATAGGCTCCAATAGATCTGAATGACCTTGAAAGGACAGAAGTTCTCAGATCTTAAACAGATACTTTTCAGTGCAGTACAAGAGAAATGAAAACCAAATAAAAACAGTATATAGCATAAGCTTCTTAAATAGGTAAGTCCTTCTGTTAAACAAATTAAGAGCCACTTATTCCTAGGTCAAAGTTCCCATTTAAAGGGATAGTAATGTTTCATAATAAAAGCAGCTCTAATTAATCATCATAGTATTTGGACTTCGAAGAGTGTTATTTCAATGCTGTCAGAGTTGTAGTTCAAGAGTAATTCAAAGACAAGGTATCCCCCTCCTGCCCCTTTTACTGATGTAACACTGCTCAGCCAGAGCAGAAGGGAGGTGCCCAGGTAGACTGCAGAGAGGGACAATCTTCAATTAAGATAAGGGAAAAAGCTGAAAAGCTTGTCAAGGGGGGCAGGGCTTTCATTGTTCTGATAGGAAGAATATTGTCCTCTGCTGTTATCTGTCTGGTCTATGGACTGGATTCCACATCTGAGAAGAGATGGCTTATACTAGGTAAAAGGGGCGGGAGGGGGAAACTTTGCTTGTGAATATCTCTCTAACCATAAAGGTTTGAGAGATAAGACTTATATCGTTCTGCATGTTTTTTTAATGCCTACAAAAGAAAATAAAGATAAAACGAAGTATTACTATCCCTTTAAAGATAAAGAACAATGCCAAATATGGGGCTAATGGAAACTGTTATCCAAAAACATCAAGAAAACCACAGGTTGCCCAGTATTTCTCTAGGGTTGCATTGGCTCCTGTACAGCCCTGCAGTATGCACCTTTCATAAGCCGACAGGAGGGGACCTTGGTTTCAATTAATTAATTGTATCCATCTGCCTGAAAGACTCACTGGTGACTTGAAAGTTGTCAGGACACCACTAGTTCAATAAGGGGGGAAATAATCCACCTATCGTTTAGTCACTCTGATGATAACCACTAGTGTTGAGCGAGCGTGCTCGGCCGATGCTCGGATCGGCTCGAGCATCGCTCTGCTCGGCACATGGCGGTACTCGTCGAGTACCGCCATGTGCTCGCCCGCCATGTTCGGGTGGCGGGGATCTGTGCCGGAAGAGGCACAGATCCGAAGACGCTCCGCTGGACCACCAGGGACTGGAGGTACGGGGGCATTGCGGAGATGAAGGGGGCATTGCGGAGATGAAGGGGGACATTGTGGAAGAGGGGCATAGACTCTCTGCCCCTCTTCCACAATGTCCCCCTTCATCTCCACTATGCCCGTCTTCCACAATGTCCCCCTTCATCTCCGCTATGCCCCTCTTCCACAATGTGCCCCTTCATCTCCGCTATGCCCCTCTTCCACAATGTCCCCCTTCATCTCCTCTATGGCATAGAGGAGATGAAGGGGGACATTGTGGAAGAGGGGCATAGCGGAGATGAAGGGGCACATTGTGGAAGAGGGGCATAGCGGAGATGAAGGGGGACATTGTGGAAGACGGGCATAGCGGAGATGAAGGGGGCATAGCGGAGATGAAGGGGGACATTGCGGAGATGAAGGGGGCATTTGGAGATGAAGGGGGCATAGCGGAGATGAAGGGGGGCATTGACCAGGCACCCTCCCCTCATCAGAGCAGGGGGTGCCTGGTGAAATGCTCGTGTCGCCCCATGCTTTTCAATGGGGCTCGGGTGCTCGGCCGAGCACTCGAGCCTCAGGGGGTGCTCGGTCAGAGCACCCGAGCACCCGAGCATCGGGGTGCTCGCTCAACACTAATAACCACCAATCATACATCACACTGAGATATATACAAACTCTAAATACAAATTGGCATCCAAATGCACCATCAGAAATCTCTGCTCATTATGGAAGTAACATGAAAAAGTTATCAGAGGAGAACCCCTGGTCATCGAGAGCTCCTAACAGTGCATGTCTTCAGGAGTTTCCATGAATGAGCACATGTGGACTAACTAAAGTGACTGAGACACTAATACGTCCACCTGTTCTCCAGCTGGGATATCCTGAATACATGCACTATTGGTCCAGGGTTGACTATCAGTGTTCAACAAAAACGAGGCTCAAGGCCCATTGCTTTTCTGTTGTAACTAACATACATGGTTAGACATCCACAATATTTTTCCTTGCCACATTTTAAAGGTCCTTATTCATCAGGCTAGACAGGGGCAGCTCTGGATCAAACCAAATTCACCTTAGGAGACAAAGGAAAATTCTTATTGATTTATATTGCACTTTTACCATATTTATTACTAGAGAGGTCTTTATATCATTGCATCACAATGCACTTGAGACCTCTATAACATTAAAGGGGGGGGGGGTGTTACAAGTGACACTTAACCTTTTGAATGCCAGAGGTTATCCAACATAACCTTCTGGCACTCAAAGTATTAAATAAATGGGGATTTGCAGAATTATCATTTTAACTCCTTGAGTGCCAGAGGGGTACTCAACGCATTGCTTTCCAATGCATTGCATACCCCTCTGGCACTAAAAGGTTTAAACATTTTGGAGCAAATGGTTTGCTCCAGAACTGCTCCTCCCTTGATAAATAAGGCGAATAATGTTTTGTGTGCTGCAATTTATTTTATATGTAAACTAATAAAAGTTATATATTTGACTATGAAGGGACCTTTTTTTTTCACTTTCCAGATATGTATTTAGGCCTTGGACAGACTGGCACTGAATTAACAAGCCATAGTTCATGGTGTTACAAAGTGATGGTCAACATACAAGAAAGTGGGCTTTGGCTGTATACTCTGTTAGACATTGTGCATGTCTTCATGACACAAACATACTAATGCCTTGAGTCTAAATTGGTGTTTCTCAACCAGGGTGCCACTGCACTTTCGTGTGCCACGGACATCCACATAGGGTGCCCCATTTTATCTATAAGGCTGCGACAAAAATGTGAATGTAGACTTATATCTGTATATTTAAATATATTACTTTTGCACAACATGTTTATTGTAGTTGTGAGGCCTAACAATAACTCTGTATTTATGTATCTGTAACCTTCAGTATACCCTTGACAAATAACATAAAATGGTAGGGGTGCCCCGAAAATGCCCGAATGCATATTAAGGATACCTTGAGCAAAAAAAAAAAACATGAGATCCACTGGTCTAAATAGCACATGCACCTAAATTAACACCGTTGTTAACCTGAAGCATGAAAAGCAGTGCAAGTTACACTCCAGTTGCCCCTGGGAAGGCATTCTAGGTGCCCTAAGCTCTGACCATGGCCCCCACCCCCGTCCCATCCACTGTTTCCAGACAAAAAAATACCCTTGGCTTGTAATAAGCAAAGACAAAAAAGCTTTAAGCCCTTCTTTGCTAGAGAGGTCTCCAGTGCATTCCAACTTGGATAACTGGATTTAACCAGTTATCCAAGTTGGGCCAGATCAGGCCAGCTCCAAAGGGTAACGTCACTTACCACCTGCAACGGGATTAGTGGGGCTGTGAAATTCAAAGCGATACCCCTACATCAAAACTTGTGCTTTGCTACTGGTTTACTGTGATAGCATTAAATTATGTTGTGGTCCATTTATTCTTCGGTATCTTGTTTGGATGTGCTTGAAGATGTGTGATCCCTCATAATCCATTCCCCATGAAAGTATTATAGTTAACTCTCTCACTCTTCAGGTAACTACGGCTGAACAACTTCCCAATTATTAAAAAAAAGAAAACAATTGGAACAGACATTGTTAGCTAATCTTAACCCTTTGAGTGCCAGAGGTGTTGGATACTCCTCTGGCACTCAATGGGTTAATTTCAGCAGACAGAACACACTAAATCACAGTAGTGACATATCATTAAGCCAGCAGCCCATTTGTCACGGGACTCTTAGGTACACAACACACAACACAAATACAGATGAACTTAACCAGTTTACTAAAATAAATAAGCAAGAGCCAGGACTTCCACAAGCAAGACAGGAACAGGTGTGAGGACAGTACCTAGTCCACTACCCAGGAACTGACACTGAGCTGTACCCGATCTGATATAGATCTAGGAGAACTTGAATATAGAACCAGATGGGGTTCTAACCAGCAGAGCGAGTGAAAACCTGGAACGCCAGGAGTCCAGTCCGAGAGAGCGTAACCAGTAGATCCCTGAAGAGGGATAATCTCAGATTTGTAGCCTCGGGCAGCTTTCAACAATACCAGGGAGGTAAATATCATGTAGGCAGAGAGTAACGATAAGCCTAGCAAGAATAACAGCGCCCGGTAGGGCTGAGTATGTACACAGCGGAGGCCACAGAGCAGAGGGTAACACCCAACAATACCGGTAAGGTAACTGCTGGAAAAGCACAGTGCGGAGGCAACAGAGCAGAAGGCAACCTGAAAAACTACCAGTTAGGTAACTGCTGCAACGACGGTCGATGGCCTAGTGCTAGCAGGTCATGTTATAGTGGCCAGCAGCCACTAGCAAATGCCACAGTGTCTTTGCGGCATTTGCAAATGCTGTTCTTGCTGCTGCTTCTAAGCTGTTTAAGCAGAAGGATGTTTAGTCAGCTCCAGGGGGGTGGGATCAACAACAGAAGTGATATGGGTGATGATGATCATGGTTCCACTAGCTCCAGTGATGTGTTTGAGGCAGTAGCAGCACCACAACTAGCCCCATCACTTCAGGTTTATGTGAAGAAAAGAAGTTGGCCAATAAATAATGCTTCTCCTCCTGCCCCTCCTCCAAAATCTTGGGTGTGTTGTTGGAATATAAATGTTTGCCTTGAGAGCAGGACAGAACTGTGCCTCTTATCAGCAACTTCAGTGTACACAGTGTGTGTAGGAAATAGGGGAAGAACTGGGAACAATAGGCACATCTACACTCACATCAAACAACTGTATCCAAACACCATGACGCTTAGGTCTACAATGTGAAATCATTCAACCAAAAAATACTGATGAACACTCTCTGCCACCAGCTTAGCATATTCTGTGTGATGGAATCTCCTCAGATGCTGCTTGATGTCCTGGTTGTGATTATCCTCCAGAGCACCACACAGTGTTCAATGGGTGGACATGAACTGCCGCATCCTGGCAACTACACAATGGCTATCTGCTAGTGGGGGAGGTAATGATGACAGAGGTGGATCACGAGAAGATGTTGATACATCTTCCTGCGCCCATACCCTAGCTTCAGAAGGTGATGGCGAGCCAGGGGTTTGACCCAGGCTGAGTTCTCTATGTTTCTTCCTCTTCAATTTCCACCTTGATTCTTGATGCCCTTGGGGAGAGACAGGGGGTACAGCAACAGCAGCTCCTGATTTCCTTTGTGGAGTTTTGGCTGTGGCCCACTAGCCTGCTCCTCATCAGCCTGCTGCACTTTCAGCTCAGCAGCAGCAGGAATTACAGCAGCAGCAAACTCTGTCTGTAGTGGTAGTGATGCCTGTCCTCATTTGCATATATGTTTCCCATTCCTTCTTGATTTGGACTAAAAAGGCCATTAAAGTCTCTTCCACCCCAGCTGCTCTACCATCACCTTCCTCACCATTACTATTACCAGTCCCTCCTTGCTGCTGTTGCTCTATGAGAGTCTCACTTGCTGCCAATGATGAAAATGTAACAGAGGATCCCCTACTGTCATACTTGCCCTGTTTTGAGGTGAAGAAGGCAGACTGGCAGCACTAGCAGCCGGTATGGGCAGCTGATCGGTGCTGATGGTTACTGCTGCTAGCCAGTTTTGCCCTCCTCATCATCATGTCCCAGAAGCACAATACCAGGGTCAGGGGGATGTTATCGGCACTCTTGGTCAGTAGGTCATCATATAACCTAAAAATTCTTGGTAATGTAGTGCCCACAAGCCGCACCCCCCAGCAACACCACCTAAAACTAAAGGGTCATTCGTTGGCCATTTGAAATGTTTGGAGGTATGCAATGCATATTTCTTATTCCAAGCTAGCATCTGTAAAATTCTTAATTTTATACAGGAGGTTTAACATTTAGCCTCAGATATTCATTGTTCATTTTTTGCTTGATCATGCTTAGACCCCTTTCACACAGGTGATCCCAATGCAGGATGGTCCATTGCTGGTATCATCCATGCTGAAAGATAAGCTGCTTGGCTATGGTGCCTTTCATATGGCGACTATCACCTAAATGAACATACCGAAGTCCAGCATGCTGCATCATTACCATGCCCACAAAGGAACACTATAAAGTTGAAGAAGAGAAGAAAGAAAGAAAGAAAAAAGGAAAGAAAGTAAGAAAAAGAAAGAAAGAATTATTACAGATGTTGACAGTAAGATAAGAATATTAAAAGAAGATTGTAATGGAAGCTAAGGATGCTGGGTTGTCCTTAGCCGTTGTTCCAGGTCTCTCACTCCTTGATGTGGCTACAGTTGGGTAGCTGTGCCGGTCCTGCACAGTAGAGTTCCTAGGAATGAGGGTCAAAGGGGACCCTTAAAACCATTCCTGAAATAAGTGACAGCATGGAGCTTCAGTTCCAAAAGAATGCTCTTTATTTGGGGATATGGGGACATTTTTATACAGTACAAAAAAAAAAAAGAACATAATTTAACCTTGCCGCGCAGATCTCCAACCAATGCGAATCGCAGTGACAAGTGGCAACAACAATGGAGAACAATCCAGGACTGGTTGTTTTGTATTCATTCTTTGATCGCATTACCTGGGCCCGGCAGACTAATTCAAACTTGTTGCATCAGCTTCCCAGCCAATGGGAACCGGAGAGACAAGATGGGGACAGGTGGAAACCAATCACAGAACCGCCTACCTGTTCAAGCTACGTCATGCTCTGCATGGCTTTGTTCGACATTCGACAACCAATGAGAAATCCGCCTTCCTGTCGAATACACATTGCATTGTTTAAACAGGAATCCCTGCACCACCTTTTAAAATGGTGGTGGGTGATATTCAACTACCCAGCTGCCATGATGTAAGGTACCCGTGTGGTTTAACTGTGAAAATTCAGTCTTTCATGCCAAAGTCCACTGGCAGCCAGAAAGTTCTAACAGTAACTTCCATAATATCACGGTGCCCGTGATTGCCTCCAGTATGTGCAGGTGGCATTCTTTACTTCCCGGAAGTCATGCTGTAACACATTCGCTATTCTTATAGGCTACTGCTTGTTGCCAGAGTCAGTCTCCGCCGACTTGCTAGGCCTTAAAAGCCTCAGCCTGCCACTACTATCTTGCCCTTTCGTGGTGTACTCGTGCGCGAGAGCTCTTGTGATTCCGATGCTTGATTCCCGTGTATGACTCCTGGTTTCATTTGACTTCGGCTCCGCTTGATCCCTGACTGCTCTCCGTTCTGGTGTGACTCCTGGCTCTGACTGACTACCCCTTCCAGTTTGACTCCTGGCTCTGGCTGACTATCTGCTCTGATCTGACTCCTGGCTCTGGCTGACTACCCATTCTGGTTTGACTCCTGGCTCTGGCTGACTACCCACTCCGATCTGACTCCTGGCTCTGACTGACTACCCGTTCCAGCTTGACTCCTGGCTCTGGCTGACTAAGCGATCCGTTCTACTGCTGGCTGCACTGATTGCCTTCCGGCTCTGGCTGATAGTCTATCCTCTTTACCATTGGCCTACTATCTCCGCTAGCACTCTCAATGCCTTGGTGATTCCTCCTTACTATCGGTGTACAGTTGCGTCAGTCCGTGATACTGGCCTGCCCGTTACCTACCATCCTGTGCTGTGCCATTGGTTACTCTAGCATTCTAGGGAGAGTCTGCCTCTGTTGCCTGTCCAGTCACCCTAGCGTTCTAGGGAGATTCTGCCTCTGTTGCCTGTCCAGTCACCCTAGCGTTCTAGGGAGAGTCTGCCTCTGTTGCCTGTCCAGTTACCCTAGCGTTCTAGGGAGAGTCTGCCTCTGTTGCCTGTCCAGTTACCCTAGCGTTCTAGGGAGAGTCTGCCTCTGTTGCCTGTCCAGTTACCCTAGCGTTCTAGGGAGAGTCTGCCTCTGTTGCCTGTCCAGTCACCCTAGGGTTCTAGGGAGATTCTGCCTCTGTTGCCTGTCCAGTCACCCTAGTGTTCTAGGGGAAATTCACTCTGTTTCCAAGGGCTTTACAGCTACTCCTGTACTAGTAGCTATTACCATCCTTGCTACTAGAGCCTACCGGCAGTCAGAATGGTACTCTATCTGCCTCCAGTCATGTGATCCTGTCCTTGTCCTAACCTGCCCTGTGAAGGTTGAGGAAGTGTTCAGTCACTGTCCTCATATCTGGCTCTGTGATGGTTGGGGAAGTGCTATTTATTTTATTATTGTGCTATTCTTAATAAAGATCATTTTTTTACCATATCTGTACTTGTCAATGTGTTATTCCTAAGTCAATCCGTGATACACAGGCCCGTTACAACAATCCCATTGACATCTCTTTTTATATCAAACATCCAAGGGGCCACGACTGGTTACTGAGATATTTATACATTTGAAGAGACCAGCAAAACTGTGGCCAGAGAAGGAGGTTTATACCTTGAACATATTGCGGGTCCGCCTGCCTGTAAGAAATGAGAACGAATGCCTCCATATAACCAACCAATTGCCTTACTATGGCCAGAAAATTTTAATGGATGTCATGTCAATGGAGGCGGACATGACAGTTGTTGACCATTTTTTCAAACTGAAGCAGGCAGAACGTATGAGCCTACTTAACTGTTTTAAGACCAAGTGCACAGTGAGTTCAAAGCAATGCATGGCACACCCCATTGTCATAACTGTCAGCAACTGTCATGTCCGCCTCCATAGACATAACATCTAGGACAGATTGACACAAAGGCAATTTCATAGGGGCCATTAAGATTTTTTGGCCGTAGTAGGACAAGTGGTGGTTATAATTAGGAGGTGTTAGTTCTTTAACGTTAGCATTCAAAAGGTCAAATATGGATACTTGAATTGTTCTGAATTTGGTGACTTTTAGAGAACTGAGAAACAATGGCCCAAGGCTGAGGCTTATACGTTGAATGTGTGCGGGCCCCTCTGCCTGAAAGAAATTACTTAATGAGCATACGTCTGTTTATGGATCTTATTACAATCAGTGCTTAATAACAATAATTTGAATTATGGGTGTTTGTTTTGTGTCTCACCCAGAATATGTACCAGCACAGTAGCTGAAAAATGACAAAAGCTATTCATAGCTGGCTGGGGTGCGGCTCTCCCAGTGGTGTACGTAGGCAGAGATCTTGGCTCATGTCTCCGTCTCCACATGTTCCAGGGGATTTCCGCCTGCCTTTCATCTCTCTCTTCCAGTGAAAGCTATTCCGGTAGAATTTAAACAACATTGGCCTTTTCAGTGTAATCTTCCATTAGATTCAAAGCAAAACAAAAAGAAATTCCTATGGAGCAGCACTCTTTTATTCCACAGTGAGGTATCAATACTCCAAAGAAACATAATTTATAATGAATAAAAAATATACATAAGAACGGGTGTACTAATATGATTCTGTTCTGAAATAGGAGCTGGATCTGATTTTTGCATCCTACTCCTGCCATAACTATATACTTTTCTATCTACTCTGAAAATTATCCTCCTTAGTCCTGACACCAGGGCTTATAATTTTAAGTCCTTTGCTACTAGCCAAATCTGAAAAGTTACTCGCCACTGCAAGCCAAAACATACCCACCAGGGCTGAATTTCTATTCGCCAGGGCTAAATTTTCACTCGCCGTAGGCTAGCCAATGGCGAGTAGAAATTTTGAGCCCTGCTTACACTATTTACACCAAGTTGAGGGCAGTGGGGAAGTGTGTGGGTAATTCTATTCCATTCCTTCTTGAATCTCTCCATGTTCTAAAGATGAAGAGTAAAGTGAGATAACTTTACCCCAGAGGTGTAACTAGAAGCCACCGGGCCCTGGTGCAAGAATTGCCATGGGCCCTCCCCAACCACATTGGCCCCCTCATCCACATTGCCCCTTCCACAATGCCCCCTTCATCTCCACATTGCCCCTTCCACAATGCCCCCTTCATCTTCACATTGCCCCTTCCACAATGCCCCCTTCATCTCCACAATGCCCCTTCCACAATGCCCCTATCTCCACATTTCCCCTTCCACAATGCCCCCATCTTCACATTGCCCCTTCATCTCCACATTTCCCCTTTATCTCCACGTTGCCCCTACCTCCAGTCCCTGGTGGTCTAGCGGAGTGTCTTTACAGATCTGTGCCTCCTTCGGCACAGATCTTGAGAACTGAAGCTCCCGCACGCCGCTGTAGTAATGCAGAGGCTGGGAGATTATGTCATCTCCCAGAGCTCTGTATTACTAGAGCGGCGCGCCGAATGGGAGATAAGCTGAGCGACTGCTGCGGGCGAGGGGGTCGCAGGGGGCGGCCGGGCCTGGTTGCAGGTGCGACCGTTGCGACCCCTATTGTTACGCCACTGCTTTACCCTGTTTTCCTACATGTCTATAAGAAAGGTTTTGTGGCCTACTCTCACATTAAATTCTTAATGATGGTGGAGTGTTTGCACCACTATGCACTAAAGTGATCATATGTGTTCAGGAGCAAACCCAAGAATTCAGGGGATGGATTTCTAAAACATAAAGTATACAATGACAAAATATAGAACTTATTTGATGTCCTCCTGCGTCCAAATGTTTCTGCATTCATTTAGACCTAGATCATGAGTAGGTCAACTACAGTCTTTCTCTAGCTCTTGTTGGACTACAATTCCCATCATCCTCAGCTGATAAACAGCCATTTGAGGATGATGGGATTTGTAGTCCAACAAGTGGTGGAAGCAGGTCCGGATTTCCCAATAGGCAGACTAGGCACCCGCCTAGAGCTCCAAATTTTGAGGGGCGCCTCAGCTGTGTTGGCCACACCCACATTCTGAATTGTGGGTGGAGCCAGTGCAATCTCTGTATCCATGCAGTAGCTTATATACACCCCTTTACATGCTATTATTCAATCCATTGGATGCTAGTGAGATCTCCAATGCATTGATCTCTCTAGCAACCAAGGGGATAAGCTTTTATGTCCTTGCTTGTTGTAGGCCAAAGATATATTCTGTGCCAGGAAACAGTGGATGAGACTGGTGGCGTGGTCATGTGAGGAGTGGGGTGTGACCATGGGCGGAGCCAAGAGTGCCCACAGTGCCTTGCCTAGAGGAGCCTGGAATGTAAATCCGGCCATGGGTGGAAGAGGTAAACAGGCTGCCCACCTATATATAACCATATACACAACAATAGTGATATTTCTACTTATTTTGTTACTAAAATGTTGTCTCCCCAGGATCTGCAAATGAGGTTTCTAGGCAGCTGGAAATCCCTTCTTGGCGTGTCCTTATCACTTTTACATGCCCTGGAGTACAGTAGCATAAAAATGAGCAAACCTGGAGGATTTCTACATGTCTCCCAAAATGTTGTACACTACATGGCAGCATGCTTTAATGATTGATTACAAGGCTACCCCAAACAAGAGAGGCCCATCAGAAACGTTACATAAGAGATTGTTTGTTTTTTAATGAAAGATGACTAGTGATGAGCGAGCACCCCAATGCTCGGGTGTTCGGGTGCTCTGACCGAGCACCCCCGGAGGCTCGAGTGCTCGGCCGAGCACCCGAGCCCCATTGAAGTCAATGGGAGGACTCGAGCATTACACCAGGCACCCCCTGCTCTGATGAGGGGAGGGTGCCTGGTCCATAGGAAAAGGGCAGAAAATGATGGAAACACCACAGAAATGGTTCAGGGACAGCATAGGGAGGATGTCTGGATGCATCTTGGACTCCAGCGTCGCTGCTGGGAACGATCTTTCGCCCGTAGTACGCCATTTTTACAGACTGACCGTAAAATACACAAAAAGGCAGATAAAAACGACTTTAGGCGAAAAATTGTTACCAAACAGTATTTGCTGTATATTTACTTGTATATCATCTGCAAATTCTCCCAAAAATTTCCTCGATTTTTCTGAACTGAGGCCATGATTAAGAGGGAAACGTGCGCAAAGGCAAATTCTCCCAAAAATTTCCTCAATTTTTCTGAACTGGGGCCATGATTAAGAGGGAAACGTGCGCTGAGCCGACCATCCAAAACATTATGGGTGAGGGTCTGCTGCGGAGCTGACCATCCTAAACATTATATGCGAAGGCCCGCTAGTGAGCTGACGCTATAAAACATTATATGAGAGGGCCCGCTAGAGAGCTGACCCAATAAAACATTATATGAGAAGGCCCGCTGGTGAGCTGACCTATACAAAAATTGTCAAACAGGGCCCGCTGGTGAGCTGGCCCTATATAAAAATTATATCACAGGGCATATGGAAGAGGAGGAGGAGGATGAGAAGATTAAGAGTCAACCATATACCCGTTTTTTGGGTGGAAGGGGTGAATGGGAATACAGAGTATTCCCATCATTGTAAATAACATATATAAAGTCACTTTATGTTCCTCCGGGGCTTTCCTCCAGTGGAGTGGAGAAGTCAGGGGAAATCCAGGCCTTGTTCATTTTTATAAGTGTCAACCTATCAGCATTTTCGGTGGAAAGGCGGATACGCTTATCTGTTATGATGCCACCAGCAGCACTAAATACCCGCTCAGACAGAACGCTGGCGGCAGGGCAGGCCAGCACCTCCAAGGCGTAGAGTGCCAGTTCATACCACGTGTCCAGCTTGGACACCCAGTAGTTGTAAGGCACAGAGGGATCAGTGAGGACGCTGACACGGTCTGCTACGTACTCCTTCACCATCTTCCAAAACTTTTCCCTCCTTGTGACACTAGGCTGCGCATCAGGGTGAGGGTGCTGGCGGGGTGTCATGAAGGTGTCCCACGCCTTGGAGAGTGTTGCCCTGCCTTTGTCGGAACTGCTGTGTGCTCCCCTTTTCTCCCCTTCTCTGTTGGCCAAGGTAGCACGTACTCTGCCGCCAGCGTTGTCAGATGGAAAATTTTGGAGCAATTTTTCAACAAGAACCTTCTGGTATTGCACCATTTTGCTTGTCCTCTCCACCAGAGGAATGAGAGATGAGAAATTCTCTTTGTAGCGGGGGTCCAGAAGGGTGAACACCCAGTAATCCGTGTTGTCTAAAATGCGTATAACGCGTGGGTCACGGGAAAGGCAGCCTAACATAAAGTCAGCCATGTGTGCCAGAGTACCAACAGGCAAGATTTCGCTGTCCTCACCAGGAGGATGACTCTCAATCTCCTCATCCTCTTCCTCCTCTTCTGCCCACCCACGCTGAAGAGATGGAACTAAAGTTCCATGGCTACCCTCTGTAGCGGAGGCAACCGTGTCTTCCTCCTCCTCCTCCTCCTCCTCCGCCACCTCCAATTGTCGCTGAGAAGACGAAGTGAGGGTGCTCTGGCTATCACCTTGTGTAAGCTCTTCCTCCCGCATTTCCACCTCTTCCACATGCAAAGCGTCAGTTTTAATTGTGAGCAGCGAGCGTTTCAGTAGACACAGAAGTGGGATGGTTACACTGATAATAGCGTTATCGCCGCTCACCATCTGTGTCGATTCCTCAAAATTGCGTAAAACCTCACAGAGGTCTGACATCCATTCCCACTCCTCACTTCTGATTACAGGAAGTTGAACAGAGAGGAGACGACCGTGTAACAGCTGGTACTCCACTACTGCCCTCTGCTGCTCACAAAGCCGGGCCAACATGTGGAAGGTGGAGTTCCAGCGCGTGCTCACGTCACACAGCAGCCGGTGAGCTGGCAATTGTAAGCGCTGCTGCAGCTTCAACAGGCCGGCTGAAGCTGTAGATGACTTACGGAAATGTGCACACACGCGGCGCACCTTGGTCAAGAGATCATGCAAATTGGGGTAGGTTTTTAGAAATCGCTGAACCACTAAATTAAATACATGCGCTAGGCATGGTACGTGTGTGAGCTTGCCGAGCTCCAAAGCCGCCACCAAGTTACGCCCATTATCACACACAACCATGCCTGGTTGCAGGTTGAGTGGCGAGAGCCATTGCTCGGTCTGGTGACTAATCCCCTGCAACAGCTCTGAGGCCGTGTGCTGTTTGTCCCCAAGGCAGATCAGCTTCAGCACGGCCTGTTGACGCTTCCCCACTGCAGTGCTACACTGCTTCCAGCTACCGGCTGATGGGTGAGTGGCGCTGCGCGCAGAGAATTCGGAGGTGGAAACGGAGGAGGAGGAGCCAATAACGTAGGTGCTGGCGGAAACCCTGATGGAGGTAGGGCCCACAATCCTCGGCGTGGGTAGCACCTGTGCCATCCCAGGGTCCGAGTCGCTCCCAGCCTCCACGACATTCACCCAGTGTGCCGTCAGGGAAATGTAGCGTCCCTGGCCACAAGCACTTGTCCATGTGTCAGTCGTTAAGTGGACCTTCCCAGTAACTGCGTTGGTCAGGGCACGGGTGATGTTACGGGACACATGGTGGTGTAATGCGGGGATGGCACACCGGTAAAAGTAGTGGCGGCTGGGGACCGCGTACCGAGGGACAGCTGCTGCCATCAGGCTGCGGAAGGACTCCACAAGCCTAAATGGCAGCATTTCGATGGCCAGTAATTTGGAAAGGTGTGAGGTTAGTGCTATGGCCTGTGGGTGGGTGGCTGGGTATTTTCGCTTGCGCTCAAATGCCTGGGGTAACGACATTTGGACGCTGTGCTGGGACAGGGAAGTGGATGTGGTCGCTGATGGTGCTTCAGATGGTACAGGTGCAGTGCGGGAGGTATGCGGGCCTGCGCCTTCGACAGGCGATTGGCCGGCACCGAAAACAGGGGAAGAGGAGGCAGTGGTGTGGCCTGCAGACACAGATGGGCGATCCAGGCATTCCTCCCACTTATTACGGTGCTTGGATGCCATGCTGGTGGTGGTGAGGTTTCTAGTGTTCATGCCTCGGCTCATTCTGGTGTGGCACAGGTTGCAAACTACAATTCTTTTGTCGTCCACACTTTCCTTAAAAAAACACCATACCGCGGAACACCTACCCCTTGGCAAGGGAGATTTACGCAAGGGGGTGCTCCGTGGAACATTTGCGGGCCGGTTTGGTGCGGTCCGCCTTCTTTCTGTAGCCACACCACTGCCTCTTCCAGCCTGTTGCGGTGCTGCAGATGGCTCACCCTCAGGACTGCTGTCATCGCTCGGCTCTACACCTTCCCAGGTGGGGTCAGTCACCTCATCGTCCACCAAGTCCTCCTCCACTTCCTCACTCTGATCATCCTCCTCATGTCTTGATCCCACCACATACTCAGTCATTGACAACTGTATAGCATCCTCCTCATCAAGGTCTTCAGACAGTAATAGTGGTTGATGTAATGGCAACTGTGTCTCATCATCATCATCATCCACTTCCTTTGACCTTAAATGCCGTTCACCTCTGTCATCTTCTTGTGATTGGGTACCCTCTAGAGGTTGTGAATCAGGGCACAAGATGTCATGTTCCTCTGCAAGCGTGCTTGGAGAGAGGTTCAAATTAAGGATTGGTGATGAGACGAGCTCCTCACTATATCCCAGTGTGGGATCACTTCTTTGACCAGATCCTCTATGGTGGTAGGAAGGATGATCAGAGTGAGGATTATGTTGACCAGACTCTTGGCTACTGAGAGTGGACTTGGTGGAAGACAGGGTGGTGCTTAACCGACTGGAAGCAGTATCAGCTGACATCCAACCGACCACCTGTTCGCAGTGGTCGGACCTCGAGAGTGATGTCCTGCGACGCCCTGTAAAATGAGACATGAAGCTAGGTATGGTGGATGTCTTTCTGTCTTGTGCTCTGGCACCAGGCGCAGTTTCTACGCGTCCTGACCCGCGCCCTGAACTATCAGGATCACGTCCACTTCCCCGTCCCTTTTTACCCGCCTTCTTCATATTACACGGAATATGTGCTGCAAATCTGCAACTTTGCACAGTACACAGAATTTGCTTCTTAACTGCGGCGACGCACAGTGAATGGAATATGTGACTTTGATATTTTACAGTTTGAAGACTTAACAGAATGTTTTCCTATTCTGAAACTGTGCACAGTAAACAGAATTTGCTTCTTAACTGCGGCGACGCACAGTGAATGGAATATGTGACTTTGATATTTTACAGTTTGAAGACTTAACAGAATTTTTTCCTATTCTGAAACTGTGCACAGTAAACAGAATTTGCTTCTTAACTGCGGCGACGCACAGTGAATGGAATATGTGACTTTGATATTTTACAGTTTGAAGACTTAACAGAATTTTTTCCTATTCTGAAACTGTGCACAGTAAACAGAATTTGCTTCTTAACTGCGGCGACGCACAGTGAATGGAATATGTGACTTTGATATTTTACAGTTTGAAGACTTAACAGAATTTTTTCCTATTCTGAAATTGTGCACAGTAAACAGAATTTGCTTCTTAACTGCGGCGACGCACAGTGAATGGAATATGTGACTTTGATATTTTACAGTTTGAAGACTTAACAGAACTTTTTCCTATTCTGAAACTGTGCACAGTAAACAGAATTTGCTTCTTAACTGCGGCGACGCACAGTGAATGGAATATGTGACTTTGATATTTTACAGTTTGAAGACTTAACAGAACTTTTTCCTATTCTGAAACTGTGCACAGTAAACAGAATTTGCTTCTTAACTGCGGCGACGCACAGTGAATGGAATATGTGACTTTGATATTTTACAGTTTGAAGACTTAACAGAACTTTTTCCTATTCTGAAACTGTGCACAGTAAACAGAATTTGCTTCTTAACTGCGGCGACGCACAGTGAATGGAATATGTGACTTTGATATTTTACAGTTTGAAGACTTAACAGAATTTTTTCCTATTCTGAAACTGTGCACAGTAAACAGAATTTGCTTCTTAACTGCGGCGACGCACAGTGAATGGAATATGTGACTTTGATATTTTACAGTTTGAAGACTTAACAGAATTTTTTCCTATTCTGAAACTGTGCACAGTAAACAGAATTTGCTTCTTAACTGCGGCGACGCACAGTGAATGGAATATGTGACTTTGATATTTTACAGTTTGAAGACTTAACAGAATTTTTTCCTATTCTGAAACTGTGCACAGTAAACAGAATTTGCTTCTTAACTGCGGCGACGCACAGTGAATGGAATATGTGACTTTGATATTTTACAGTTTGAAGACTTAACAGAATTTTTTCCTATTCTGAAACTGTGCACAGTAAACAGAATTTGCTTCTTAACTGCGGCGACGCACAGTGAATGGAATATGTGACTTTGATATTTTACAGTTTGAAGACTTAACAGAATTTTTTCCTATTCTGAAACTGTGCACAGTAAACAGAATTTGCTTCTTAACTGCGGCGACGCACAGTGAATGGAATATGTGACTTTGATATTTTACAGTTTGAAGACTTAACAGAATTTTTTCCTATTCTGAAACTGTGCACAGTAAACAGAATTTGCTTCTTAACTGCGGCGACGCACAGTGAATGGAATATGTGACTTTGATATTTTACAGTTTGAAGACTTAACAGAATTTTTTCCTATTCTGAAACTGTGCACAGTAAACAGAATTTGCTTCTTAACTGCGGCGACGCACAGTGAATGGAATATGTGACTTTGATATTTTACAGTTTGAAGACTTAACAGAATTTTTTCCTATTCTGAAACTGTGCACAGTAAACAGAATTTGCTTCTTAACTGCGGCGACGCACAGTGAATGGAATATGTGACTTTGATATTTTACAGTTTGAAGACTTAACAGAACTTTTTCCTATTCTGAAACTGTGCACAGTAAACAGAATTTGCTTCTTAACTGCGGCGACGCACAGTGAATGGAATATGTGACTTTGATATTTTACAGTTTGAAGACTTAACAGAACTTTTTCCTATTCTGAAACTGTGCACAGTAAACAGAATTTGCTTCTTAACTGCGGCGACGCACAGTGAATGGAATATGTGACTTTGATATTTTACAGTTTGAAGACTTAACAGAATTTTTTCCTATTCTGAAACTGTGCACAGTAAACAGAATTTGCTTCTTAACTGCGGCGACGCACAGTGAATGGAATATGTGACTTTGATATTTTACAGTTTGAAGACTTAACAGAATTTTTTCCTATTCTGAAACTGTGCACAGTAAACAGAATTTGCTTCTTAACTGCGGCGACGCACAGTGAATGGAATATGTGACTTTGATATTTTACAGTTTGAAGACTTAACAGAATTTTTTCCTATTCTGAAACTGTGCACAGTAAACAGAATTTGCTTCTTAACTGCGGCGACGCACAGTGAATGGAATATGTGACTTTGATATTTTACAGTTTGAAGACTTAACAGAATTTTTTCCTATTCTGAAACTGTGCACAGTAAACAGAATTTGCTTCTTAACTGCGGCGACGCACAGTGAATGGAATATGTGACTTTGATATTTTACAGTTTGAAGACTTAACAGAATGTTTTCCTATTCTGAAACTTTGCACAGTAAACAGAATGTGCTGCTAATCTGCAACTTTGCACACTAAACAGAATGTGCTCTAATCTGCAACTTTGCACACTAAAAAGAATGTGCTGCTAATCTGCAACTTTGCACACTGAACAGAATGTGCTCTAATCTGCAACTTTGCACACTAAACAGAATGTGCTCTAATCTGCAACTTTGCACACTAAACAGAATATATGAAGTTTTTTTTTTTTTTTTTTTTTTCCCCCCACACAAAATAACTTTTGGGTCTTTTTTTTTTTTCACAATTGCTTGTATTCTCCCTACACTGACTTTCCCTTCCTATCCTCATCTCTCCCTGGCTAAGACTGAGCCGAACTCGCTGGTCAGGTGCTATACAGCACCCGATCACGGGTTCTGGCCAGCCAATCAGTGTAATGCCAGCAGCCAACATGGCTGCTGGCATTACACTGATGTCAGAGCCTCCCTGCACGTTTATTGGCTGCGCAGCAGCCGCGAAACGTGCGGGGAGGAGACCCGAACATGGCGGGCGAGCACATGCGGTACTCGTACGAGTACCGCCATGTGCCGAGCAGAGCGATGCTCGAGCCGAACCGAGCTTCGGCCGAGCATGCTCGCTCAACACTAAAGATGACTGATGATCATACCTGGGAACTCTCTGGATTTTGCCCTGGAGCCTCCGGTTATGACACTATATTACCAAGTCTTTGGGGCAGAGGCTGATTCTCCAGATGTGGGGAGTTTCTACTGAAACCCTGCCCACATCTGCTCCTTCCCAGTCTGTTCCACCCATTTCCCTCACACTTCTCCTCCTTCCCCACCCTGTTCCTCCCACTTCCCACTTTTGTGAGGTGTTCATTAGGCCCGGCCCCACTTGTGGCTAAATCACGCTCCTTTTGACATGATTCACATCAATTATATCCCCCTAGTTGGCAGCAGTAGAGTCCTCAGAACAGAAAGTTTGCAAGTATGCCAATGATTGAAATTCACTGAAGCCCACATATTATGGAGGGTCTACTTGCCTTTTTCCCCCCAGATCTGGAGGACAGATCATGGGACAAGGGAAGGGGGTCAGGCCTCCACAATCAGCAGCAAGCTTGGGGGGTGGAGCTCCCTCCCCATTAGAGGAGGAAAATTAGGCGAGGGGTTGAACCCACCTCTTTTGGCACACCTGGTGTCTATGCAAGTGTGGCTTACCAGAAGGTTCTGGGTTAGATCACGAGGAGGACACACTGCATGGAAATGTTTTTGCCATTCACAACACCAATAGGCATTGGTGCTGCAGTGGAAGGTCAGGAGGTTGGATGAGGCCTGTCTACTTAGATTGTAAGCTCTATGGGGTAGGGACCTTTTATCCTAATGTATACTCACCTGTTGTTCCCTTTATGATTGTCTTTATAAGCACTTAATCACTGCACTTATTGTACCCTTTCTATATCAAATGTAAACTGTAAAGTTCCAAGTACACTGGTTGGCGCTATATAAATAAAACATACAATACAATTAGCAGCCAGGTAGCTGTCGTGACTGGGTTTGTGGACCGTACCTTCCCATCCCAAGACATCATGGCCTAAGCAGCTCAACGTTATGTGGGAGAGACCCTGATGATAAAATACACAAATTAGTTAATAAACCATAATGTCCATTTTACACCTTAAAAAACTGTGTTGTATCATTATTTCAGTGTAATGGTTAAAATGCTCCTGCGAATGCAAGACGTTTATGTGTGTTTGTATTTATGCAGAAGAGTAATGCTTCAAACTAAAAGCAGCTCCAATTAATCTTCATAGTATTTGGGCCACGGAGAGTGTTATTTCAATACTGTCAGAGTTGTAGTTCAAGAGTAATTGAATGATAAAGTATCCCCCTCCCACCCCTTTTATCTAGTGTAAGTCACCTCCCCTCAGATGTGGAATCTGGTCTCTTGACCAGACAGCTCACAGCAAGGGACAATCTTCCTACTGTGAGCACAAGGAAAACCCTGCCCCCCTTGACAGGTTTTTAGGTTTTTCCCTTATGGACACCACCTTGCTGCTGTGAGGTGAGCAGTGTTACATCAGTAAAAGGGGTGGGAGGGGGATACTGTATAATTCAATTACTCTTGAACTACAACTCTGACAGTATTGAAATAACACTCTCTATGGCCCAAATACTATGAAGATTAACTGGAGCTGCTTTTATTTTGAAACATAACTATTACTTTACGTTTAGGGAAAAAAGGAGAGGTCTGGAATGTACACCTTATTACATACACATCAAACATGTGGCCCCCTTACTGATAAACTGCTGCCCCCTACAACATTAATAATTTTCATTATAGTACAGCCCATCTATGGATGTTACATTTCCTCCCCTTCTTTAGCCCTCTGTAACAAAGAAATTCCCCACCCAGCAGTCCCAACCAAAATTGCCAGGAATCCTCATCTCCCCCAAAAATGATCAGCCCTCCTCCAATAACATAGTCCTACAAACACAGAGATTAACCCCAAGTCAACTGCAAATACCAAAATGGGAATTTGATGTACAGAATTCATTTCTTTACCTTCATTTCTTGAAAAGCTGGAGCTTCAGCTGCCCCATGCATTCCCCCACTGAACATTGACATCATCACTGCACGAATCACCCAATGGGCAATGGAGGAACACGTGGGGCGGCTGGAGATTCGTGCGTATGAAGAAATGAAGCTAATGCAATGGAGACTGTACAACAGGTGCTCTGTCATTATTACACTAGTGGTTTTTGGTGGTGTTTCACCCTTTGAGTGCAAGAAGGTGATGCAATGTGTTGCACATTCCTGTCACACAGCTTTAATGGGGATCGTAAACAGGATATCTTATACCACAGCCTTGTCCCACTTTCCACTGATAGTCACTATCACATGTTTACTGTCTGATACCTTAGCCTTCCATTTCAGCTTTGCCTGTGTAACCTGATAAAATAAGAAATAGGTTGAATGACCAATCCCAAAAGTGCATCAACACCATTCACATTATGTATAAATATATAATACTCAGATAATAAATCATACCTGTGTAGGGTCTTTCACCAGTGTATTAGGGCTCACAGAGTTAAATCCTCAACCTCCCTCTGCTCAGGCTATAAGCATCTTTATGTTGGTAGAGTTATACAAAATTATAAAAGGAGTGTATTATATATATTCTATATATATATATATATATATATATATATATATATATATATATAAAAGAAGAAGCATCATGTGACTAGGGTTGCCATCCAGCCGGTATTTTACAGGCAGGCCGGTAAAAAATTGGCTTCTTTCCAATGTTAAGTCTATGGAGGGAATGGCTTGGCTAGTATTTTTTTGAAGAAAAGGTGGCAACCCTACATGTGACTTAATTTATGTCTCCCTCTGGAGTCAAACATGCCCAGGGGAAGCGGTGTGGAGGAGTTATGCAAAATTCATCTCTATTGCCTGTCCCATTGTTACAGGACTTCACCCTCCATCCTATTACACACCTCATCCCTCTACACCCTCCCTCCCATTCACTACGTACAAGTCTTCACCCTCCAACAGAATACACACCTCCTCCCTCCCTTTCCATTCATTGCCTCCCCTCACCTTCAACTCATTGTCACACACTGCCATTCAACTCATTGCCTCACATTCACCTTTGCCCACCCTCAGCTTCAAATAACTAGATTCCTTCTTTGGTGTGCTGTTTTCTTTTCCCTTGTCCCAAGGACTTGTCCTTCCCTCCAATTCACTGTGTCTTTTCTGTACGTTTCCTTCCTAATTGTGCTGTAAAAAAAAAAAAAAGTACTTTGGCCTCCTTCTTATTCACCCTGTGTCCTGAATTTTGCATCTCCTCCATTTTTCATCTGTCCACATCTGTTCTGCCTTATGTGTTTGGACTTCATATCAGTTTTGCCACCCTCCCCAGTGAAAATCGTGCCCCCTGCTATACCCATGGGGCAGGCAGTACAGAGGAATTTTGCATAACTCCTCCTTACTGCCTCCCCTGGGCGTGTTTGTCTCCTGAAGGAGACATAAATTAAGTCACATGATGCTTCCTCTTTTATATCTCTCTCTCTCAACGTTTTGGTCATCAAATTGTGACCTTTATCAAGCAAAACATTCTTACAAGTGATAAATGACATCATTATATACTAGTAAAACACTCACCTTGTGTGACCCAAAGAACCCCTAGTGATGACGTAAGAAGCAGACACGAGAAAGAAACAATAGAAAAAAGCCAGTACCAAAGACCCAAAGTCTCACAATGAAAATCTCCAACAGTGCCACCCTGTGTCAGAACATAAGAAAACTTAGAAAGCCTGTCTAAATCACTACAATGATACATAACAGCAACACATTAATCATGTAACTATAACGGATAAAGTAAACAATACAAAATTAGATTTTAAATTATCTTTCTAGTAAGAAGCAACTCAAATGATTTTTTTCATTTAAACCATGCGGGTTAATTGTATTCAATTCCTTCATCCAATAACTTTCTCTTCAAAGGAGTGTTTTTGCGCGTTCTCCTCCACGTCTTGGAATAGGTACATGGTCAATACCAATGAAGCTAAAATTAGTGGCTGGATGTCTTACAGCTAAATAATGTTTAGTTACAGGTTTTTCAGTAGTTGCATCTCGAATGGCCACTTTGATCGCTGATTGATGGCCCGCCATCCTTTCTCTCAATGTCCTTTCTGTTTTTCCTACTTAAGCCAGGCCACAAGGACAAGTTACAAGATACACAACATGATCCGTTGTACACGTTATTCTACTCTCGATAGTGTACTTTTTATTACTACTTGGATGGATAAAAAAACGACCTGTTCTCATAGATCCGCATGTGAAAAATAATGTCCAAAATACCCATTGATTTAAGTGGGGTTTTTAACTCCTAACATTCAAAGAGTTAAAGGGATGGTAATGTCCCATAAAAATTTTGTAGTAGTTAAAAAGTGGAACTAAATGCAAAAAAATGTATCTTTTAAACCACTATGGTTTGAGAGATATCGGCATTCACACGGCCGACACGGAGGCTCTTCAGCAGAGCCGCAATTGCGTTTTTTTTTTTTAAAAGAATGGCTTCACTGGAATGGTCTACAAAGTGTGCCTGGTTTGCAAGCACACTTTTTAGACCATTCCAATGAAGTAATTACGTTAGATACCCCTTTGGCACTCAGAGAGTTAAACAATACCATTGTGTGTGTGTGTGTGCGTGTGTGTGTATGTTTGGGGTATTAAACTGCATTACAGAGCATAAGTCCACACGCATTACCTTTAATAGACATGGAATAAACCACAGCTAAATTACCAAGTGGGAAATTGCGTCATTAAATATAACCTGAAATAATGTTGCTGTCTCTCTCCAAATGAATGACCGGCTCATTGCTTTAGAGCAACTGAATCAACAGACAGCCTACGGGGCAAAAATCTGATAAAGGTATCTGATAGCAGCATAACCCTCTATAAACATCCTACATCGATACAACAGCCCTATCTCTAGACAGCAGGTGCATCCAGCAATCAAGGGCAGCTGGGCAAACAGCACAGAGTGTGCCTCCTGCTCTACAATGTGATTTTCTGTTGTTAGCGGAACTAGTCCATAAGGTAATCAGATTGTAGAAAAATGCAGATCAATTTGAAAGCTGTTTGTGTGTGTGTGGAGTTGGTGGGGGGGGGGGTAGCAGTAGAGAATATGAAAATAATGAGTAGCAATTTAACCCTTTGAGGACTAGACGGTAAGGTGACAACATGTACCTTTAAAGGAATAGTAATACATACTTTTTAAAGCTTCATTTTGTAGATATGAAAATTTTAAACTAAATGCCCAAAGTCCCATCTCTCAAACCTTTATGGTTTGAGAGATATTCACTGTCAAAGTTCCCCCCTCCCTCCCCTTTCCCTGACGTCAGCGCTCTAGCTGACTGTAGGAGAATCCGGTCCCTGGACAAGAGGAGGCTCTTCAGTAGAGCCGAGATCCCGTTATTGAAACAGAAATCCTTCACTGGAACGGTCTACAAAGTGTGCTTGGTTTGTAAGTACACTTAGAAGACTGTCCCAGTGAAGGATTTCTGTTTCAATAACGAGATCTCAGCTCTGATGCAGAGCCTGCCGGTTGGTCCCAGGACCGGATTCTCCTACAGTCAGCTAGAGCTCTGATGTCAGGGAAAGGGGAGGGAGGGGGGAACTTTGACAGTGAATATCTTTCAAACCATAAAGATATGGGACTTTGGGCATTTAGTTTACATTTTTAATATCTACAAAATGAAGATTTTTTAAAAGTATGTATTACTATTCCTTTAAATCAGAGATGCTTATGCCAATGCTGTTGTGCAAGATATCTCAGGAATCAGTACAGCTCTGCAGTGTGTGTATTGTTTATAAGTGTCTCTAGTTTAAAGGGATTTGTGGGTACCTTGCCAAAGGGGTATGCAGTGCATAGCATGTCCCTCTGGCTTTCAAACGGTTAACCATTGCAGATCTGAGTCTATCTGTCTCTCTAAATCTACAACCATGGTTTTCCACATTTTCTTATTTTGAACTACTGTAAGATCAAATTAAAGTGGAACGTTCACCCTGATTCAAGTCTGCATGTTTGAAAACTGCTTTAAAGTGGAACTTTTACTTAACCCTTTCAGTGCCAGAGGGGTATGTAACGCATTGTAAAGCAATGTGTTGCATACTCCTGTAGCACTGATAGGGTTAAATCAATTAAACCCCCCTATAGCTCTTTATCGAGCAGATTCACATTAAATATTATAAATAAAATTCACATTACTGCTACTTCTACTGTTCTCTAATTTGTCCTATTTTATCTCCACAGGAGAGCGCTGCCATTTTCATGATGTGGTATTTAATCTGCAGCATTCCACCGTCTGTATACACTTTATTATTGGTTCTAAAGTCATGACGAAGGGCTAAGGGAGGGATATTAAACCCAGCAGGGAGGTAGTTAGAAGCCGCTTGGAACAGCTTGTACCGCACAGAAGAGGGACTTTTCCGGTACTGAAATCAAGTTTTTAACAAAAAAGAAAAAAAATGACACCGTAATCGTAATAGAAGAATTAAGTCAAATAAACTTTACAGGGCGCGAAAGTCCACTTTAACCCCTTAAGGACTACGTGACATACTATGACCGTCACGGTCCTTATACCCTTAAGGACCAGTGACGGTCATAGCACGTCACATACTTTTTATTTACAGCGCTCTACCGGTAAGTAAGTAAAAACGGGGCCTAAAATTGACAGATCCAAGACCGGCGCGATCTCTCTTAGGCCTCAAAGCGGTGCGCCGGTACGCGTAACAGGTCACGTGTACCAGTGCATCGGCAAGGATCAAAGAGGTCCTTAAGGGAAGGTAACTTCCCTGGACCGCTGGTCCTTAAGGGGTTAAGGATATATTCACACTTGTTACTGTGTGTTACGTGCCTAGGGGTTCTGCTGAAGAGCCACCGGTTGATCTGCGGACCAGATTCCAAATCTGACAGCTAGATGGCAGACTTGACCGTTTTGGTCAGTGAGGGGAAACTTTGCTTGTGAATATCTCTCAAACCATAAAGGTTTGAGAGATAAGACTTATATCGTTCTTCATGTTTTTTTAATGCCTGCAAAATAAAATAAAGATAAAACAAAGTATTACTATCCCTTTAACAAAGTCCCGTGTGTTACAACTCTTATCAATGGATCTGGGGATTGAGTCAACCTCTGCTCTGTTCTCCAGCCAACTGAATTCTCACACGTAGCTAGCATCTCACTGAGACTTGATCCATGTGTATTCCTATGAATGGAGCTGGGGAATCTAACTCCATTCATGAGAATACAAATATGTCTGTGCATCTGTGGAAAATATAAATGTTTGTGTGTGTGCGTATGTGAAGTTGCCTGAGGTGTGAATGTTTGTGTGTATGCATGAGTGAGGTGTGTGTGTGTTTGTGACATGTCCTGGGGTGTGAATGTGTGAGTGGGATGTGAATGTGTGTCAGTATGAGTGCCATGGGGTGTTTATACAAACATGACTCTTGGTAGAGTTGAACAACCTGGGGCCTTCCTATTATTAATTAACCGTACCTCTAATTAGTCTGAGCCAGCTATTTGCTGATTGAGCATGATGGTAGTTGTAGACTAACAACTTAGAAGTAATAGTCACTGCAGCACCACCCCATCATTCCTGCCACACTCTTTCCCTACCATTTTTTTTCTCTTTATCCCAACAGTTAAAGGGATAGTAATACTTCGTTTTAACTTTATTTTATTTTGTAGGCATTAAAAAAACATGAAGAATGATATAAGTCTTATCTCTCAAACCTTTATGGTTTATGAGATATTCACAAGCTAAGTTTCCCCCACCCGCCCCTTTTTCCTAGTTAAGCCATCTCTTCTCAGATGTGAATCTGGTTGTAAGACCAGACAGATAACAGAAGGGAACAATCTTCTTTGTATGAAAACAATGAAAGCCCTGCCCCCCCTTG
The DNA here is from genome assembly GCA_037306005.1 of Rhinophrynus dorsalis. NCBI lineage: Eukaryota > Metazoa > Chordata > Amphibia > Anura > Rhinophrynidae > Rhinophrynus > Rhinophrynus dorsalis. The sequence continues at coordinate 471,247,486 of CM074722.1, forward strand.
ACAAGTTTTTCAGCTTTTTCCCTTATCTTAATTGAAGATTGTCCTTCTCTGCAGTCTACCTGGGCACCTCCCTTCTGATCTGGCTGAACGGGGTGGGGGGGAGGTGCCCAGGTAGACTGCAGAGAGGGACAATCTTCAATTAAGATAAGGGAAAAAGCTGAAAAACTTGTCAAGGGGGGATGGGTTTTCATTGTTTTCATTATAAGAAGAATGTCTCCTTCTGTTATCTGTCTGGTCTTACAACCAGATTCACATCTGAGAAGAGATGGCTTATACTAGGTAAAAGCAGCGGGAGGGGAAACTTTGCTTGTGAATATCTCTTAAACCATAAAGGTTTGAGAGATAAGACTTATATCGTTCTTCATGTTTTTTTAATGCCTACAAAATAAAATAAAGATAAAACGAAGTATTACTATCCCTTTAATGTCTGTGCTACCCACTCCTTCCTATCTAGCCTTCCCTGTCTCAATGGCTCTTGCCTTCCCATTCCCCACTGTCTCCCTGTTGTTATACTGTAATCCAGCATATTATGTAGACATACTGACATGTATTATGCCTGCTTTGCAGAATAACAGCAGAGGGACAGTGGATAATGGGAAGGAAAGAGGCAGAAAAAGAGTGTGGCAGGAAGGATGGTGAAGAATATCAGTATGGGGTTGGCAGAAATGGACGAGGCAGGAAATCGTGACTGGACATAAAAGAGGTGAGTGGTGTGTATGTGTATGTGGGGGCTTAAGCTACACTGACCAAAAAGTTGTTGGTAAAGCAGTAGATGGTGTTAGGATGATTAACATAAAAGTAGAACCCAAAAGTCTGGGCACCCCTTCAGTTGTAAGCTCTGTGATATAAAAAAGAGAGATGTACATTGCAATGTAATGTACTTATATCCCTATGTTAACTTATAGGCGCAGTAAACTATTTTTATGAAAAAATATATATTGTAGGGATTTTCCTACTGAGTAAAATAAGGGTACTCCCATTGCCTACAGATTTATATTTCCAGAGTTATTATAGTTTAAACCCATGTTTTTTTACATTAGCAGTGCCCTCTAGTGGTCAAATTCTAATTCGATTTCCTGTTAGATTCTAATGGAGAGGAAAGTCAGAAAAGTCAGAGACATACAGTTCTCAACAGAATGTGATAGAAACTGCTGAGTCACTTCCTGTCAGTTAGAACTATCAGGAAGTAAACACAGTAAATTCACTTCCTGGTTATTTGAACTGCTATAAATTTTGAATAAAACATCTGACAGCAGTGAGCGTGACATTGTTTTATTCAGCAGGAAAAGCTCTATAAAATATGTGTTTTCATAAAAAAAGTTTACTGCTCCTTTAACATAAACAAATGGGGGAGTGGCAGAAGGTTCTATGGGATGAAGGGGGCAGTGGCTGTGATAGATGTCACCCTGCAGACATTGGATGTTATGCCCTTTAGGATTTTCAGTGTCTCTGTCACTATACACTCCTCTGCTTGTGGAGATGATGATGATGCACCCGCCACACAGACTCCTAGGAAGCTCCCATCATTTCTTGACCTGAAACTCTCTCATTCTTCTATTCAGATTTCAGCTTCCATGAAATAAATGACTGATGCACAAAATGACCCACAGACACCATGAATGTATTCATATTGTGAGAGCAGCTCATGCAAATCAACCCCTTTAAAAGAACGCTAATACTGAAATAAATGTGTATTTATATGATATGACATTCAGACATATATATAAAAGTTTACATTTGGAACCTAGCCACAAAGGAAAGAAGAGCAATTCTGGAGCAACCCAGTTGCACCATAGTTTTCTATTATCTGGAACTTGGTTTAAAGTATATAGCTGTCACTTCAATTAACCATCTCCCCCAAAAATAAAAAGATAGATAGATAGATAGATAGATAGATAGATGAATACAGATATAGGACTAACACAAGATAACAAGCATGACAACATGGATGCCTCATCCAAAATGTTAATAGTAGATAACCAGCACTAAGAGGACTTCTTCAGGTTTCAATGATATGAGAAAGGGGTTTAATGAAGTGGTTACATTTCTACCTTCAATGGGATCTATGAACCACTTTTTCATCTCAATGAAACCTAAATATGTCCTTCCATTTGTAAAAGACATGAAAGTGAAGTATCTCTCTAATCTGCATTGTACTAAATTGTCTATATCTGCAATTAGAGCCCATTGTCTATCTATCTATCTATCTATCTATCTATCTATCTATCTATCTATCTATCATCTGTCTATCTATCTATCTATCTATCTATCTATCTATCTGTCTGTCTATCTATATATCATCTGTCTACCTATCTATCTATTTATCTATATATCTATCTATAATCTGTCTGTCTGTCTATGTATCTGCTTGTCAGTCTAATTTATGCATGTCTATCTGTCTGTCTGTTTGCCTGCTTATCTAATTTATCTATATCTATCTGATCTGTTTGTCTGCCTAACAATCTAATTTACCTATAGCTAGCTAGCTATCTATCTATCTATCTATCTATCTATCTATCTATCTATCTACACGTGTAAGCCCATCTTCTTGGGGAAGTAGGTACAGTTTATTGATTCAGTTATAGGCCTTTCTTAGACCTTTATCAAGAAAGGCTGGTGGTTTTGGACTTTGCTGATATATAATGGACAGACCTACTAATGCAGGAGCTGTCTCTGGCATCCAAGGGGTTAATGGCCCATTGCCAAAAACTATACATATATTTTCTTCTGTTTTTTTGCTGACTAACAAGGTTTTTGAGCCAACCTCTTTCTTCATCTAGTTTTACAGTCCATAACTGAGGCTTATAAACAGATGCATGCCCTTTCATTTCACCCCTATAGCTGTGACCTACAGAGCGGCAGAGCCATTCCCAGCAGGCAGGCTGACCTGACAATAGAAGCCTTGTGCCAGACGCATGGCAGAGCTGCCTGACAGTGGGTCACATCATTGGAGAGGACAAGTGACCTGGCAGGTGCTGCCAGTGTTAGAGTCCCAGACACCAACAGTGGGTGACATTTTAGGTTATAGTCAGGATATTAACCCTTTCAGTGCCAGAGGGGTAAGCAATTGCTTCGCAATGTGTTGCTTACCCCTCTGGCACTCAAAGGGTTATAGTGGAGCAGTTCTGGAGCAAACTAAATACGCCATAGGGAAAGTGTGAAAATTCCCCCCCTTCCACTGCAAGCTAATGGTAATGCTCAGTGAAGATCTCAAGGTCCTCACAGGGCAATACCACAGACCCAATGCTTAGGCATGTTATATATATATATATATATATATATATATATATATATATATATATATATATATATATATATATATATATGTATATATAGATTTAGATCACATTGCTCCACAACAATAAAACTCTTAATGTGCCTTCAATTTTTTTTTATATATTCCATTCTATTAAATCTATTTTTATAACACTGAGGCATTGAAGCTTCCTTTTTCATCGTTTTTTCATCATTCCCACGCACACCTATTAGCACTTAAGAGTACTTTGGAGGAAGAGATCTGTGAATACAGAAAGTAGATGTCAGATTGGCCCCTGCACTTGAGTCAGGTTATCTCTTGCTGATCATTATACTTGTGAGTAGTATTCTTTCTATTTTTATTTCAATATTGTTAATCACAGAACTATACTATTGGGCACCCTCTGTTTCTTTTTGCGTCTTTTATGAGTTGATCGCTGGGGAGAGCGAGTAACTGAGAAGCAGCCTGTTGTCTCATCCAAAGCTCATATTGTCTCTGGGTCAGTCTATAATCCCAGGAAGCGGCTATAGCTGTGACCTACATTTGTAGATCCCAGCCATCACTATTGTGAGTATTCACTCACGTGGTGTTTTTGGTGGATGTATAATTGTCATCCTGTCTTGCACTACAGGCTCCTCCTGGTTCTCCTTTCATTGACTTGTATATAAAAAAAGTACTTTGGTGTTGTTCTTAAAGGGATAGTAATACTTTGTTTTATCTTTATTTTATTTTGTAGGCATTAATGATGCCTACAAAATGATATAAGTCTTATCTCTCAAACCTTTATGGTGAGAGATATTCACAAGCAAAGTTTCCCCTCCTGCCCCTTTTACCTAGTGTAAACCATCTCTTCTCAGATGTGGAATGCAGTCCATAGACCAGACAGATAACAGCAGGGGACAATCTTCTTCCTATGAGAACAATGAAAGCCCTGCCCCCATTGAGAAGTTTTTCAGGTTTTTCCCTTATCTTAATTGAAGATTGTCCCTCTCTGCAGTCTACTTGGGCACCTTCCTTCTGATCTGGCTGAGCAGTGTTACATCAATAAAAAGGGCAGGAGGGGGACACTTTGTCATTGAATTACTCTTGAACTACAAGTCTGACAAAATTGAAATAACACTCTCCAAAGTCCAAATACTATGATGATTAATTAGATCTGCTTTTATTATGAAACATTACTATTCCTTTAATCATTTATTAAGTAACTTAAAGAGCGGTCATGCCCCACCCACAATCCACAACCCCAGCAACACCACCTAAAAATGTCCCTCTTTGGCCATTGGAATTTTTTTTTTTTTTTTTGGGGGGGGGGGCTTTTGATGTCTTGAATTGCATGTACACTCCCACTCAGTTGTCTTCTTTGTTTAGAGTTTCACAAACCTTTTTGCGCAAGGCACCCCTTATACACAATGTCGAATTTTCAGGGCAAACATAACATTTTATAGGTAATTTGTCAAGGATGTAATGAAGGTACAAATTAGTAAATATAAAAAGATGTTTGGTATAACAATCAGAATATCAATAACAAATATATTGTGCATAACAATTTAGAAAAATATAAAGTTGTAAAACAACATTCACAAATTTGTCAAAGTCTCCATGTTACAGCTTACCTTGCTTTCAGCATCATCTACAGGCGTAAGGCTTCAAGCCTGCAGCAGGCCTCTGTTTTATCTGTTTGCTTCCTGTAGTCTCCTCCTACCTACTTCCTCCCTCTGAGCTGCTCCTCCTACTTCCTGTGGAGGGGTTTAAAAGGCAGACAGAGTCCTGACTCAGATGCCCTTGCGTTGTTGTTCATAGCAGTTCTGTGTATGACCTGGCTAGTCTTCCATCCATTCTAGTGCTGACCTGTGGCTCTGTCTGACTATTCTTTTGCCTAACCCCTAATAGTGGACATCCAATCTGGTGCAGACTTGTGGCTCTGGCTGACTACCTGAACTGTGTATGACCCGGCTGGTCTGACTACCCCCTCTGGTGCTGACTTGTGGCTCTGTCTGACTATTCTTACATCTTTTTCCCTGGTGATCAGACACCCAATCTAGTGTGGGCCTGGGGCTCTGGTAGAATTGCATAGCTGACTGCAGGCGTGAGTCAGTATTTGCTCCTACTGACTGCAGGCGTGAGTCAGTATTCACCCTTACTGGCTCCAGGTGTGAGTCACTGATATTTCCTTCTGACTGTAGGCTGGGTCAGTTCCTCTGTCCAGTGGTTCCTGTGTTTCTGTTCGTCGGAGCAAGACTTGTTGTGCCAGTGTCTGTAGAAGCTACCAGTTCCAGTGTTCCTGTACGTCGGATCAAGAATTGTGTGTCAATCCCTGCAGAGACTAACAGTGGCTTTGGCCTAGTCTCTAGTAGTGTGGTCTAGTGCAAGGCCTATTGGTTGCTGCGATAGTGCTGAGCGCTAGTACCCTCTGCTTGATCCTGCTATTGCTGTTACCTTTTGAACCTTTAATAAACTGCATTCAAATTACCATACTGATTCCTGATTGTTTCTGGGCAACAGTGACACTTCACAGAGGAAAAAGGGGCACCCTACACTGACGTCCACAGAACACAAAAGTGCACCCTGGATAAGAACCACTGCCTTAGTGCTAGCAACATAAACAGAATTCTTGATGTAGGCAGCATAGCAAATAAGCATTAGGCAGACACAGCACCAAAAATGGGTTCTGTATCTATTTTAACACGGAATTGTAATAATATATCCCCTGCTCTCTCAGCACAAGTTATGTCTGCATCATAGCATGGCATATAGTCCATGGATTAATCCTGACATGTTATTGACTTTCTTTTTATGTCAGCATTTGTTTTCCAATATCTTTGCCATAATACCCTGTTGTGTGTGCTATGGTTTATTCTGTATGTAAACAGATGTCTATACCCGTTTGTTCTCTCTCCTAGCTGTATCTATCTTTCCATCTTATTGAATTTCTGAACAATGTAATGTTCCTTTCATCTGTTCAGATATGGTCCAGTAGGTCACGGGCAAGATGGTGCAAAAGGACAGGCCGTTACTTGATTCTTATGACACTTCCTTTCATTTGGGTATTTACAGGATAAAGAGATCAGAGATGATAAGGGTGGATAATAATGTGGAATTGTTCTGAATCAGCGGACAGGAAGTGTGCACCCTGACCATAATCCATCAGTGTATCAATTCTATATTTAGAGGAGTCTTCCTAAGCTCGGAGGAACTACACTTACAGTGTATACTGGGAATGATGTACTATGAGCAATTGGAGTAATTAAAGGGATAGTAATACTTCGTTTTATCTTTATTTTATTTTGTAGGCATTAAAAAAACATGAAAAATGATATAAGTCTTAACTCTCAAACCTTTATAGTTTGAGAGATATTCACAAGCAAAGTTTCCCCTCCCGCCCCTTTTACCTAGTGTAAGCCATCTCTTCTCAGATGTGGAATGCAGTCCATAGACCAGTTAGATAACAGCAGGGGACAATCTTCTTCCTATGAAAACAATGAAGGACCTGCCCCCTTTGACAAGTTTTTCAGATTTTTCCCTTATCTTAATTGAAGATTGTCCCTCTCTGCAATCTACCTGGGCACCTCCTTTCTGATATGGCTGAGCAGTGTTACATCAGTAAAAGGGGCGGGAGGGGGATACTTTGTCATTGAATTACTCTTGAACTACAACTCTAACAGAATTGAAATAACCCTCTCCAAAGTCCAAATACTATGATGATTAATTAGAGCTGCTTTTATTATGAAACATTACTATCCCTTTAAGAGACAAACTAACTGCATCACAGAGGTCTTATAAAATACACAAAGTTCCAATTTCTATAGGCATGTAGACCCCTCTGATAAGAAGAATTGCTTGGTTCCCACACAAAAGCTTATGTCATTTTAATGCATTATTACTGCACTGTGCAACCAGATTTTATTTTTTGTGGAAGTATCTTATCAGGAAGAATCCATTGAGATTGTCTCTCATTTTCAAGTACGTCCTGGACTCATTATATCTACCTCAGAGGGGGTGAAAGGCTAAGCTGACCTTGCGGGGACTAGAACCTGCCACCTTGTGGCTTGAACAGATTTTACAGCTGGTGCATTAACCAACTGAGCTATTTCACCATCCACTATACTTGAAAGTAGATTATTATTATTATTATATTATACTTTATCTGTATAGCTTCAGCCTTTTCAGCAGCAAATTATATGTCCCAAGCTGGCAACAAGAAACAGGGCTTTAAACATGAGAAATGGGGTTTTAGACTCCTAAAACCGGACATATCAACTCTCCTGCCCCTGATGCTGATATACACTTAGGCTTGATAAAGGGGTGATAAAGAGGCATAGCTGGGAACTCTCCTGGTTTGCCCCAGAGACTCAGGTTGTGACTATGCATTACTGGGTCTCCAGGGTACAGTCTGATTCTCTAAGATGTGTGGAGTTTCTTAGGATCCTCTGTCCATTGGTGCTCCTTCCTTCAGTCCCACCCACTGCCCTCTCACTTCTCCTCCTTCCCCAGCCTACTTGCCTATATTTTTATACGTTTCTGAAGCCCTGCCCCTTTTGAAACAAATTGTGTAGTTTATCTCCCTCAACGGCAACATAGGCCTCCACCTCCGGAGAGGTCAGAAGAAAAAGTTTCCATGTATGTAAAGAGGAGATTACTTCACCTTCCTCTGGATCAACAGGGGTGTTATTGGCATGGGCTGGACTTGATGGACACATGTCTTTTTTCAGCCTTGTCTACTATGTTACTATGTTACTATGTTCACCAGTGTGATAAACTCTCAAATTCCTATGTTATTCTATGGAGCCTATACAAGTTGGAGACATGTCGTTAGTACATAGGCTCCATAAAAAAACATAGGGATTGGAGAGTGTATTGCAGCTGAGACGTTATCTCCTCTTTATCAGCTCTTTACTACTCTTTAATCCTTTGAGTGCCAGAGGGGTATGCAATCCTTCTGGCACTGAAAGGACTAATGCAGATGTGAGCAAACATAAGACCTTCCACTACAACTCTCATCATTCTCAACCAGCGGTTGGAGTAATGCCCTGTCAGCCCTAAATTACCCCTCCCACACACTCAGTGATGCAACTCAACAAAGGATTAACTCCTTGAGTGCCAGAGAGGTATCCAATGAGGTACAAAGCAATGCACTGGTTACCTCTCGGGCACTCAAAGAGTTCAATGTCAGTGATAGGGAGATATAATGTAGAGCAAGACCTATAACCTATACATCTAAATAACTCAAAAGCTAGCTTTCCAAATGTTTAATACAATAGTGGTGATTTGGAAAGCTCTGCCAACAATCACCAGAGTTGTTTCTGCATGATAGCGTCCCAATAAAGCTGTTATATTTTGAATTGCCAATAAAAAGTGATAATCACTGAGATAATTGTGTAATACGCTTTCACAGGGCTCTCTGCTGTTTAACCTTTAGATGAGTATGGTCATACCTGGGAACCTCTTGGTCTGGCTCCCCTGAGGGGAGTCTTGTGGTGCCGCTGAGGGGAAAGAAATGACGCGATGCGTCCCCCCCTTCTCCCCCGGTTCCTACGCCCCTGCCCATATCTCAGCCTCTGCCCTGGAGACCCGGTAATGCAGAGTGAAAATCGGCATCTCTGGGACAAAACTGGAGAGTTCCTAGCTATGAGTATAAAACATATATTGTAGCCCTTGTCTTGTTGAGTAAATCAATGGCACTCACAACACTGGGAGATGCTTTGTTCCAAAGATAGTACAATATATGTTTTATACAGTAACAGTACCTCCTGGTGCCCAGATAGTTCACCAGCAGTTCATCTGGAAACAGTTACTCCATTGTATTATACAGGGAAAGTGAGCCAATGCCAGCCATTGCCCCTAGTACACAGCCCTACTAGTTTGTAGAGTTTGGGTTGTAATAACTTTGAAATAATGCAACTTCCATCAGTGGGAGTGCCCTTGTTGTACTCAGCATGAAAAGTATTTTACATTTATGCATAGTAACATTTTACTGATCCTTTAAAGGCGTAAGCAGCCAGGTTGTTTCAACAGGCAGGCAAATTCTCAAGTCCCCCACACACCATTATCCTTTTGTTCCAAATAAAGTCCCCATACTAAGGTACTATTCATTTATGGAATGTCACTGAACTTCTGAGTACCAGAGGTGAGGCCAATGCATTACAGAGCAGCCAGAAGGTTCACTTAGAAAAGCCTGCCCCACCTTGACAGGTTTTTCCTTATGCTCACTGAACATTGTCCCTCCCTACGATCCATCTGGACAGTTTTGCTGCTCTAAGGTGAGCAGTGTTACATCAGTAAAAGGGGCTGGAGGGGGATGTTTTATCGTTCAATTACTCTTGAACTACAACTCCACGGCCCAAATACCATGAATATTAATTGGAGCTGCTTTTTTTGTGAAACATTATTATGCTGCAGGCCTGTTGTTTAACCTATTTGACTGTCAAAACTTTGGAGAAGTCACAACAATCCAAGGGATTAAAGGAACAGTGGAATGGGCCATAAACCTGTAAGAAGTTACATGACAGCTATGAGAACCAAGTTCGCATAGCTTTGAACTATTCCATACTCTTTTCTTTCCCTCTGAAGATGCCTGTGATCTACAGACCTAGGTGACATCAGGACATTACTTGGAGCTGTTCTGGGAGACCAAGCAACATCCCTATCCTCTCCATGAAGCGTTGTGTCTGATAGTTTATTGACAATGGACTTCAATGGAGCGGATGTAGATCACACAGAAGCTCTGAATGAAGCATTGATGTTAGATCAGCCCTGCATATCTCCACAGATGAAAAGAACATGGCAGCATTTTAAGCTATTTGCAGTCAGGTAACTTTGTACACATTTACCTCAGACTTTACTGTCCCTTTAAGTGCTTTGAAAAAAACAGTGCCTTTTCAGGTTTTTTAATTTCACACCAACTCATTAAACCTAGCGAGGCCCTTTTTTTCAAGAGATCACATTAGTAGCATAACAAATCTTGTAATCACCCATTACACCATTAGTTGATAAAGGGGCCATATGACTGCCCTAAGGCAGCAATATCCATGAAAATAAATGAAACTCAGAGAAACAAAATGTATGCTAATGGATAAAGATGTGTTTTCATTTCTTATCATTTGCTAGATCCAGACAATGTAACAATGTTATTATGTTCATGATGTATAATATGGTATTTTGAAATGGTTTTTAAAATAGAACAATAGTGTCTGGGGTATGTGCTTAGGTCATCGATGGATGATAAAGGCTCCAGAATCAAGTCTGCAGCATAGTGGTAAACCAGAATAACAATAAATGTTAGTAGTAATGTTAAAAATAAGATATTAGTCGTAAGATTAGTAAGATTTAAATTAATTAATTAATCTTTTCCCGAATTCTTCCCAGAAATCCCTTTTTACTCTTAAAATTGCTCTCATTGTGGCAATTTATAATTGGCTATCAAGAGCCCCTGAAATTAGCTCCTGTACAAGTTGAATGGCCACAATGTGATGGCACCAGAAGTTTGCCCCTGTTATCTTCTTTGCAGTTATTTAAAGGAGCAGTAAACTTTTTTATGAAAAAATATATATTGTTGGGATTTCCCTATTGAGTAAAATAAGGGTACTCCCACTGTCTACAGATTTATATTTCCAGCGTTATTACATTTTAAACCCATGTTTTTTTACATTAGCAGTGCCGTCTAGTGGTCAAATTCTAATTAGATTTCCTGTTAGATTCTAATGGAGAGGAAAGTCAGAAAAGTCAGAGACATACAGTTCTCCATTGAATGTGATAGAAACTGCCTGTCACTTCCTGTCAGTTAGAACTACCAGGAAGTAAACACAGTAAATTCACTTCCTGTCAGCATACCTCCCAACATTACAAATTGCCTATTGTCACCTCCTTGTGTAACTTAATAAATTATTTAGAACAAGACCAAAGTATTTTATTCACACAGATTAATTTATAAACACATATACTGGTGTTTAAACAAACAGTAATGTGAGTTTTATTGCTGTAGAGCAATATGATACATTTATATACACACCAAGCAGCCTGATCCCCTAAAAAGAGGGACATCAGGGTGGGAAAGAGGGACAGAGGGATTTAGGTCTAAAAGAAGGACTGTCCCTCCTAAAAAGGGACACTTGGGAGGTATGTGTCAGTTAGAACTATCAGGAAGTAAACACAGTACATTTACTTCCTGATTATTTGAACTGCTATAATTTTTGAATAAAACATCTGACAGCGATGGGAGTGACCTTGTTTTATTCAGCAGGAAATGCTCTGTAAAATATGTGTTTTCATAAAAAAAAAGTTTACTGCTCCTTTAATACAGGTTTATGCTAGTAGAAATCTTCACTTGGATGCTATTCTGGCCCATCTGATAGACATCGAGCCAATCAGGAGCTTGTGTGCAAAAGTAATAGCATATGTGACACAGCACAGATAATGCTGGACCATTTATAGTAGTTACTGTATTCTTTTCTTTTCAGTATATATTACAGAATTTTTGACCTGTGAGACATGAAACACTCTGACTGTTCCAGGTTTTAGAATTTAATACATTACATACATTTTGTATCTGAAATGCAGGAAATAGAGCTTACACATCAGTAACACGTGAGGATTTGGGCCAGATATAACAACCTCTTCTTCATAGCCTGACCTGACTGCTTTGTACTTGCAAATTACAACATTTGGCAAGACTGCCGGGGGCCAGATCTAACTGTCACTAGGAACGCTTTTAAATGAGTTAGTTAAAGTATGTTTTTTATTTTCTCAATGGTATTAATTAATATACCGCCTGCTCAATGCCTGGAGAATAGGTCTTTATTTTGAAGTCTTCTTCAAAGGAATAACTTTCTTCCACATGTAGCAGCCAAACACCCACAACAGGTAACTTGAAAAGAGGCATCTTTCAGCCAGATTTCAGTCTCTTTTTGTATTCTTATTTAACATGTTGCACGGACTAGTGAAACAGAATTAAATCACACAGCAGAAATTCCTTTATGGTTCCTAAAGCATTCCTTTAGACATAGTCATATTTGAAAGCAGTGTTTAGTTTTCTCAGCATTATAACTTTTGGAACAAAACCAAAATTAGATAAAATTCAAGTATGATCAAGTCATTAATTAAAGGGACACTAACACCATCTAAAAGTGACCACTGGCTTACCTTACACTGGCTCAGGGCCGGATTTTCCATAAGGCAGTATAGGCATCTGCCTACAGGCGCACCCCACAGCGGGGCGCCTGTCATTGAAATAAAAAAAAAATATATATATATTTTTCTTAACAGCGCTGTGCTCTGTGCACAGTAACAACCTGCCCACCGCATGGTAAGGTCCGTGCCTTCTTCGGCACAAACAGAAGGCACAGACCTGTACCTGCTGTTGCTCCCTCGTCGGCTCTAATGCAGAGTGCTGGGAGATGACATCATCTCCCAGTGCTCTACATTCCTAAAGAGACCGCGCGGGAGCAACAGCACCTACAGAAGGAGGCGCAGACATCTGCCGCTGGACCACCAGGCAGGTAGGAAACTTATGCGGGAGGCAAAGTGGGGGCAATGTGAAGATGATGTGGGCAATGTGGAGCTGATGGCAAAGTAAGGGCAAGTTGGAGCTGATATAGTGGCAATGTGGAGATGATGGGGGTAATGTGAGGGCAAGCTGGAGCTGATGGGGCAATGTGGAGATGATGGTAGCAAGTTGTAGATGATGGGGCAATGTGGAGATGATGGGGGCAAGTTGGAGATGATGCAGGCAATTTGGAGCTGATGGTGCAAGTTGGAGCTGATGAGGGCAATGTGAGGGCAATATGGAGCTGATGGGGGATAAGTTGGAGCTGATGGCAATATGGAGCTGATGGGGGATAAGTTGGAGCTGATGGCAATATGGAGCTGATGGGGGATAAGTTGGAGCTGATGACAATATGGAGCTGATGGAGGACAATGTGAGGGCTATATGGATATGGGGGAAATGTGGAGATTTGGAGCATTGTGGACGTGTCCAGTGGAGATGGCAAATGGGGTGGTGCTTCAGATTTCTGTGCCTACAGGCTCCTGAGATGTAAATCCGGCCCTGCACTGGCTGTGCAATTCTAATGGCCATTATGATTTTTTTCAGTCTTTTCTAGATGTCATGTCAATGGAGGCAGCATGACAGACGCTAGTACAGATAGTGGACTCACAGTAATTTTTTTTCTTCAGTCTGAGTGCATGAGCCTGCAGTAGAATACTATACACAGTGGGTGGAGTTGGAGTTGTGTTAGAAACTGTCATGTCTGCTTCCATGGGCAAGACATCCAGGACAGATTGAAGATGACTTTTGACCAAAGGTGCAAGGGCAAAATTTGTAGTGGCCCTTAAGGTTTTATGGTGTAAATAAGGTAAAAAAGTGGGTTATTATGAGGAGGTTTTATTGTTACTTAATTGTAAGCTCTGTGGTATCACCAGTGGGGCTCCATTTCAATTGAAAGCTCTGTGGTTTCACTAGTATAGCACCATTTTAATTGTAAGCGCTGTTAATCATCAGCAATGTAGGTCCATTTCAATTCTAAGCTCTGTGGTACCACTAGTGTAGCACCATTTCAGTTGTAAGCTCTCTGGTATCACTAATGTTGGTCCATTTCAACTGTAAGCTCTGGGGTATCACTAGTGTAGGTCCATTTCAAATGTAAGCTCTGTGGTATCACTAGTGTAAGTCCATTTCAAATGTAAGCTCCGTGGTATCACTAGTGTAGCTCCATTTCAACTGTAAGCTCTGTGGTATCACTAGTGTAGGTCCGTTTCAATTGTAAGCTCTGTGGTATCACTAGTGTAGCACCATTTCAACTGTGAGCTCTGTGGTATCACCAGTGTAGGTCTGTTTCAGCTGTAAGCTCTGCGGTATCACTAGTGTGGCTCAGTTTTGAATTGTAACCTCTGTGGTATCACTTACGTTACTTTACAACATTAATGCCAATTAAAAATTGACAAAAGGGATGGGCTTGAACCATGGGCTAGAGCGATAGAAGAAGTGGGCCACTTATTTGTACTTGACCCCATGCCAAAATTTGCCGACCCTCCCCATGTAATTTATATATATTTGCCCAACTGACACACACGCATCACTCATGAGTTCCTCTTTGTAGATTTATCATGTCAGATGCAATGCGTTTAGCAGAAGGCAAACCAGGTAGATGCAGACTATGTTTTTTACTGGGGGAATACCGCACTGGCATTGCTGTGCAATGTGCTTGTGTGTTGCTGCAGTTTCCCCTGATTATTCCTAATTATCAGTTTATTCTGTACCCCAGGCAAACGGTTTCTGGGTGGGGGCGACCTATATACAGGAGACATTTAGATGTAACCCTTTTGACTTAGGTTACATTCTAATGTCGCTTTTTTGAGAGTCGCCATGGAAGCGACAATGTTTTAATAGGATACTTAATTAACACTGGGCCTCAAGTGAAGTACTAATTAGTGAAGGGTTCTAGGATATGACTTGTTTAGCACAGATGTATCCATCAGTGGCTCAGTCACTTTAATTGTTACCTGTGACAAACAGGAGTATCCCAAAAATATTCACTGTTAGTTTCACTTGAGGCTAAGAGTTACCCATGGACTAGTTAATTCTCCTTCTAGCTAGGAGCTCTACCTATTGCTATTAACACTTTCAGTGCCAGAGGCGTATGCAATATGTCTCCCACCTGCCAATCCATGCCTGCCATATAATAACATTCTACAACTATCTTCCTCCCAACTACCACTCCCTGACAGCCAGGTACTAACATTCCACACTGCTCTCACACCAGCCACTCCCTGTCAACCAGATATTAACATTTCACATTGCTCTCCCTCCCAATAGCCATACCTTTCCAGACATATTCCACATTCCACACTGCTTCCCCTTACATCTGCCTTTCCCTGTCAGGAAGATACAAATATAAAGCTAAATATCTCATAGAGTATTATTTTAAAGGCATAGAAATGTTTCACAAAAATAAAAAAACAGCTCTGAATACTCTTCATAGTATTTGGCCATGGAGAGTGTTATTTCAATGCTATAAGAGTTGTAGTTCAAGAGTAATTGAATAGTAAAGTATCCCCCTTCCACCCCTTTTACCTAGTGTAAGCCGTCTCCCCTCAGATGTGGAATCTGGCCTCTTGACCGGACAGCTCACAGCAAGGGACAACCTTCTTACTGTGAACATAAAGAAAACCCTGCCCACCTTGACAGGTTTTCAGGTTTTTCCCTTATGCTCACTGAAGATTGTCCCCCTCTGAAAGTCATCTGGACACCACCTTTCTTCTCTGAGGTGAGCAGTGTGTTATATCAGTAAACGGGCAGGAAGGGGATACTTTATCATTCAATTACTCTTGAACTACAACTCTGACAGTATTGAAATAACACTCTGCATGGCCCAAATACTATGAAGATTAATTAAAGCTGCTTTTTTTATGAAACATTACTATCATTTTAAAGGGATAGTAATGTTTCATAATAAAAGCAGCTCTAATTAATCATCATAGTATTTGGACCTTGGAGAGTGTTATTTAAATTCTGTCAGAGTTGTAGTTCAAGAGTAATTCAATGACAAAGTGTCCCCCTCCCGCCCCTTTTACTGATGTAACACTGTTCAGCCAGATCAGAAGGGAGGTGCCCAGGCAGATTGCAGAGAGGGACAATCTTCAATTAAGATAAGGGAAAAACCTGAAAAACTTGTCAAGGGGGGCAGGGATTTCATTGTTCTCATAGGAAGAAGATTGTCCCCTTCTGTTATCTGTCTGGTCTTACAACCAGATTCCACATCTGAGAAGAGATGGCTTACACTAGGTAAAAGGGGCGGGAGGGGAAACTTTGCTTGCGAATATCTCTCAAACCATAAACGTTTGAGATATAAGACTTATATCTTTCTTCATGTTTTTTTAATGCCTACAAAATAAAATAAAGATAAAACGAAGTATTACTATCCCTTTAAAGTGAATCTAAATCTATTTTTATATTTGGGGATCACCATTTAAAATTTCACCAGGGACCTCAAAGGTTTTCAATATACCCCTGTCTATTGTGCAATTTTAGGGCACTAGAGTAATTCAGGGTCACATCAACTGAACTATAGGGGAAAAATAAAAATCATCATTGATTTAAATTGGTCTTTAACCCCTTCAGTGCTAAAGAGAAGCAATGTGTTGAAAACCATTCTAACATTCAAGGGATTGAAAGCCCCATTTAAATCGAGGTTAATGATGGGAACTTTTACATATCTCTTATGGTGTAATGGATTGCCCCTGAATTTCTCAACTTTTATTTTGAATATAAGGCCCCAGTTCATTTTTTAACCCCTTGCTTTGCAATTTAGTGGATACCCATCTGGCACCAAAAGCGTTAAAACACTCCGTAGACTAACATAAACTGAAGCTCATTCTTCCTGTGTCCCCAGTGAAAATAATAGTGTTACTTGGCATTTAACAACTCAGATAATATTCTGTTTGTAATGTCTTTAAAGGTAAGATGCTAGTCAGACAAGTTTCACGTTAATGTAGGTCATTAATCAAAAATAAAGAGAGCCATAGATAATTCAGGTTTATTTTATCTTATTTATAAAGCAGTGCAAGGAGACATTTGACGTTATTATTAGATTGGAAATGCTAAACCCTTTTACCATTCTCAGCAATACTCTGGATTTGATTTAGAATCACATTATGACACCTAGACACATATTGTCTATTACACAGAGATACAGTGCAGCTATTACTTGGACAGTGCACTAATATCAGATTTGCTGCACTGGGAACAGACCTGCTGATAAAGCATGGGTTCAATATGAGCCCTGACAGACCAACGTGGCCTGAAAAGAGACTCTTAATACTCCCTCTCTTCTCTTTCACATGCTCACTCTCTCACGCAAACACACTCACTGTGTCTCTCTCTTACACAGCGCCACTCTCTCTCTCTCTAACACACACAGTGTCTCTCTTTCTCTCTCTCTCTTACACACACAGCATATCTCTCTCACACACAGTCTCTCTCTCTCCCCCACACACACACACTATCTCTCTCTCACACACACACACACACACACACACACACACACACACACCACACAAGTCTCTCTTTCTCTCTCTCTCTCTCACACACACATGCAGCATCTCTCACACACACAGTTTCTCTTTCTCTCTCTTTCAAGCACACACACTTTCTCAGTCTTTCTCACACACACATATACACAGCTTCTCTCTCTTTCTCTCTCACACACAAACACAAACTCTCTCACATACACACATACCATTTCTCTCTCACACACACACACATTTTCTCTCTCACACACATATACACAGCTTCTCTCTCTTTCTCTCTCACATGCACACACACACTCTCTCTCTCTCTCTCTCTCTCTCACATACACACACATCATTTCTCTCTTACACACACACACACACACACATATACATACATACACATAGTGTAACACACAAACACACAGTCTTTCTCTCTCACACACACACTTACAGTCTCTCTTTCTATCACATACACCTAACACACACATATACACACAAAGTGTAACACACAAACATGTAGTCTCTTTCTCTCTCACACACATGCACACAATTTCTATGCCACACACACTTAGTCTCTCTCTCTCGCTCACACTCATATGCACAGGTCATTAAGATTTTTTGGGCATAGTAAGGTAATGTGAAGTTATAATAAGGAGGTGTTAATTATCATTCATGCCATAACATTATGTAGCAGTATATAACACTTAAATTATTGTTATTTTCTCAGTCTGGCCTTGAGGAAAAAGGTTGGACACATGGGTGACAGAAATGTAGTAGAATCCATACTAACACACCTTAGTGCATAGGCTCCATAGAACAATATAATAATTGGGTATACAGTGGTGAGAAAAAGTTTGTGAACCCCATGGTAATTAAGAGAAGTCCATATTTGTACCATGATATTCTTTGTGAATACAAACAAGTCCTTGTTTAGTATCCATTAGGGTTGATCTTAACCAAATCAGTGTATTTTGAAACAAAATCATGTATGAATTAAATTAAAGGGAGTAATTCGAATCGGGTGCTTGCATAATTGGGTAGAGCTGCAGGAGTGAATTTGGGAGGCCCACCATACAAAAGGATCAGAACCTGTGTGAGCCTGGTTTTCATCATACTGTTGTCTGAAAGAACGTAATGTCATGATCAAAAGACCTCAGTGAAGACCTCAAAATGGCAGTTATTGCTACTCATCAGCATAGAAAACCATTGCTAAAGATATCAAGCTTTTCCACTGTCAGACAGATAATCTACAAATGGAAAAGGTTCAAGACCACCGTTACTTTACCAAGGAACGGTCATCACACCAAAATATCTCCATGTGAAACACGGCTCATCATCCAGGAAGTCACAAAGAACCCCAAGGTAACATCCAAGGATCTACAAGTCTTTCTTGCCTTGGCTAATGTGAATGTTTATGACTGAATGATCAGAAATAAACTAAACAAAAATGATGTTCATGGGAAGATAGCTAGGAAGCAACCACTTCTTTCTAAAAAGAACATTGCTGCTTGTCTGACGTTTACTACAATCACATAGATGATCCACAGCCCTTTTGGGACAATGTTCTCTGGACAGAAAAGTCAAAGGTAGCACTTTTTGGTCTCAATGAGAAGGGTTATGTTTGGCAGAAAAGAAATGCTGAGTTTGAAGGAGAACCTCATCCCAGTCTTCAAGTATGGCTGAAGCTGAACTGATTGTGGGCCATGCAACAAGACAATGAGTCTAAACATATAAGCAGATCTATGAAAGAATGGCTGAGTGATGAAGAAATTTGGCATTTTGAAATGACCTAGTCAAAGTCTTGACCTTATTTACAAATGTTGTAGTAGGGCCTGAAGCAAACTGTCCATGCAAGAAAGCTGTCAAATGTCACTGAAATTAACCCCTGAACCCCTTAAGGACCGGCCACGCATGTACTTTGCGGTCACTTAAGGACCACGGAGCATTTTTTTTTTTTTTTAGATTTCATTCCGGACTACCTGAATGGCGTGCAGCCGCGTGGGGAGCCCAGAATTCCATGACGATCCAGGACCGTCATGGGTCCTTAAGGGTATAACAACCCACGAACCGGCGCACATACCCGCGACCGGCACTTGAGGATCACGGGCTGTTTTTTTTTTCTTTCGCTTCTGGTTCAGGGCTTCCAGAGCGGCATGCAGCCGCACGGGGAGCCCTTAACTCCATGCCATGCCAGGACCATCACTAGTCCTTAAGTGTCGGACCGCCGTGACGGTCCTGGCACAGCAATGGTCCTTAAGGAGTTAAGCAGTTCTGTAAGGAGTAATAGGCCAAAATTCCTCAAACCTTTTGCGAGAGACTGACCTACAGTTAGGGGAAATGCTTCCTTTAGGTCATATCTGCTGAAGGGGGGTACCAACAAGTACCGAATCTAAAGGCTGACATTTTCACACATGGCTATTGAGTGTGAATCAGGTGTGGATAAATAAATGTTGACAAAGCATGTCTGTGTGTCATTTGTATAATGAGGTCATGTTTATCTATTATTATGATTTAGATTACAATTTGATAATATTGCAGGTGTAAAATATGTGACAAACTTTTTCTCACCACTGGATTTCTTTCATCTCAGAGCATATCTCCCAAGATTTGACGCATCCCTATGAAATCTGTTAATTGGATAACAGTTTTCTTATGAGTCACCGTTGCTTACTGAATTCTATCAATATTACCCCAGTCATTAAAGCCTATTCATTGATATGTTTTTATTTTTACAGAACACAGTTGCGACTGTATAAAGAACAATATATAGAACAAAGGTACGATATTGACACCCACCCTAAAAAAAGCAATTGCTACACTTCACTTTCTCTCGTGCATTGCTTTTGTCATTTCTAGTATTAAAGAAACTCCCTTCAAAGCAATTAAGCAGCTAGTTATGTAATTCTTTACTTGTATGGGTTTTTTTTCAAATGCTCTCATGCTTGAAATGTTTACTCTTTGGCTTTGAGATGAGTTTGATGCTAAGGAAAGTGCCATTGTTTCTTTGCCTTCCCATGGGAAAACTACATGACTTTGGATATCTTTCAACAAATGCAAAAGGTAGGTAAAGAACAGTGTAGTGACTGTTTATGTTTGGCAAACCTATTGTTTGACTCATTCAATGCCAGAGGGACCTGTAAACAAATAAAAGGTGCTGAGTGCCAACCGGTGCTAGATTCATACAGTGAAAGTGATTAAGAAGGATACAGCGGAACTGTTTTAACAAATCATTATTTTGTGTTTGTGAAGTGATTTGTTTTATTTGTGTAATTTTGTCTCAAGTGCTTAAAGAGATCTTAATACCTGACATTATCTACCCCTACACACTAAAGTACTAAACAGTGTGAATGATATTAGTTGCACTCTTTAATATGCAGTACCTTAAACAATATAACTAAAGTTCTTTCTCACTTCCTTTTCCATGACATCAGTGCATTTCCTGTGATGGGGTGACTGGCTTGTTCGACTAGCAGTGCTTAGTTGTCATGGTAATCTGACTTGGATCTCAACCATACTGAGACATGTGTCTCTGTGTGAGGTGCTTCATTGCTTCCTGAGCACCATCAGTGCTTTAAACCATATGGGAAAACATTAAAAGGAAATTTAGCTTTGAAATAAGTGGTTCATAAGTCGATTAACAGAAGGTCTGTCTAGGTAGATGCCTTTCATACAACAGGTGTATATATTTACTGCTTTTGTATGGTAATAGTACCAATGTCCTATCTTCAAAATGTTTACATGGTTCTAAAAGGCCATAGATGGGATTTCTTGGGATGGATAATCTCAATATATATTAAATAATGTGAGAGGGTATGAGAATGAACAAAAGCACTAGTGGCTTGTTCTGTGGCTAGTCACTCCTCAGAAGCATACATTTTAGCTCTATAGTCCTATTACAGAGGAGAAATGTCCATGTACATATTAGACTACTCCCACAAAAAGGGCAGTTCAGTTCCAAAATAACAGGCAAGTCCCCTCTGCACAGGAATATCAGCTAACTACAGACATACGTTTCTGCCTTGTTGGGTCTTGTCATACATATGTTTCTGCCTTGTTGGGTCTTGCAGCTGGTTTCCCTAGGCACTGAGAGCAAGGGTCCATTTTTGGATTGTCTTATACTTTTAAGGAGACTCCCCTAAGGGTATTCAAAAGTAT
Organism: Rhinophrynus dorsalis; assembly: GCA_037306005.1. Classification (NCBI taxonomy): domain Eukaryota; kingdom Metazoa; phylum Chordata; class Amphibia; order Anura; family Rhinophrynidae; genus Rhinophrynus; species Rhinophrynus dorsalis. The sequence goes on from CM074722.1 coordinate 471,268,898, forward strand.
ATGCCAAAATGTGAGAGGACATGGACCCTTTGCTTTCAGTGCCTAAGGACTCCAGCTGCATTTCACTGAAATGGCCCAGCCAGGCCTTCTCATTCCTACAAGACACTCTATGAATGGGCAAAAGTCAAATTTTTCCCCATGAGAATTTTCATGTAAAACTCACAATTTTCAAGTATTTCCACGGAAATTCCCATGCATAGAAACCCCCAAAATGTCCACCTTCTTGCTAACATAAAAATGTGCCAGTTTCCTCCTATGCCTGAGACATCTCACTAGGGTTCAGGCTTATTATGTGTGGTTCTTTGACTACCAGTGAAGTTGGATAAGGCTGAGACTACCCACTATGTTTGGTTCTATGACTACTAGTGCAGTGGGATAAGGCTGAGACTCGTATCTCAGTATATGTGGTTCTAGGACTACCAGTGCAGTGAAATAAGGCTGAATCTCTATCTCAGTATGTGTGTTTCTATGATTACCAGTGTGGATGGATAAGATTCAGACTTTTATGTTAGTATGTGTGTGTAACGGAAGCTGGAAGATCACCGGGTCGTCCTCAGCCATCGTTCCGGGTCTCTCCTTCTCGAAGGTGGCTTACACAGCGTCGCTCCTACCTATCGAGCAATAGGCGGCTCGAGCATTTGTAGTACTGTAAACTCCGTGCTGGAGTCGGATGAAGGAGGCAGAGTCGTAAAATCCGTGTCGGAGTAGGGTTAAGTCGGCAGAGTCGAGTCGCTAATTACGGAGGTAGACCAAAAACGGGGACTATGAGGGAGACAGGGAACAGTCGAAAGGACTCGAGCCAGAGTCAGGTCGCAGCCAGGACCATGGGTCATAGAGAGTGAATAGCTCTACACCAGGTCAAAGGAAACTGGAGGAACAGCGGAGTCCACATCAACAGACCTGACAGTCTACGAAGCCCAAAGTTTGGATTCGCAGGTAGCTGGCAGCAGGCTGTCGACAACACAGGATACCTCGCTTGCATGGGCATCAGAGAGGACACTTTAAACCACAAAAGCATAAAGACAACAGGACTCTTTCTTAGTGCTCGACTAACTCTTTATTAGATGAAACCACAGCTTATTTATACATTTCAAACTACATTGACTTGGGGCATAGTCCATGCTGCAGACATGACACAATGACCAAGTTTACAGGGATAATGCAATCATGACACCTAACACAAAGAACCAACAACAAATGGTTCAGGGCAACATAATAAGGCAGACAGGATTGTATTATTACACAAAAGGCTTGACTGGGGTTAAACAATAGACAGCAAGGCTTGAGGGCCTTGAATACACATTCAAAGGACAACGGCCAGGGGTTGAAGCACGTCCTCGACTAGTTTGAATATTCCACTAAAACCCTGGCCAATCAGATGCTATAGAGAGTCCACTGGTCGACCAATCCCCGAGCCGCCTACTTTTCTTCATGTTAAGTCTTTGGAAGTCCTTTAACTACCCTGCTCAGGGATCCAAACAATCCTGTGGCTGCCCTCTGTCCTTGGCCCCAAGTGTTCGACCCGGTGTCGGCGATTCGAACACTAAGCCGGGAGCCTCAGACTAGTAGTCTGCGAATGTGTAATCATAATGTTATTCACAGTCTGACACTTACACAAGGCACGCCGCCTTAACGTTCTCGCCTGCCTGCAATAAGGGCTTAAAAGTTCATACGCCCAGCTAATAAGGGTTCCAGACTCGACAAAATGTCCACAGTTCCTTGTATAATGGGCTGAGCAGTCGTACGACCAGATAATGGTTTCAGTAACGGAGTAGGATCCATTACAGTGTGGTCCTACAACTTCCAGTGCAGAGGGATAAGGCTGAGACTTGCATCTCAGTATGTGTAGATTTCTGGCTACCAGTGCAGTGGTACTAGGTACTAGTGGAAAACAGTGGCATAACTATAGGGGTAGCAGGGGTCGCATCCACGACCGGGCCGTCACTCCAGGGGACCAGCCGTCCCCTGCGACCCCTCCGCCTGGTACCCGCAATCTCCCTCCGGCACTCTAGTAATGCAGAGTACTGGGAGATGACATGTTTTAGAAATACTGTGCACATTTTATTTTCTGTAGAGTTTTAAAGAATTTCCAATAGGGACCAAGACGGTAGCGTTTAGGGGAGGGATGGCAACCTGGAGGGTAAATACAATTAAGTGTCCTCTTTCTACTATAGTTTGAGCCCACCCCCATTTCTTAATTTTCTAATTGGTGTTAATGTTTTGAAGTAAGGCAAGTGATACCACTTAGCTTACAGTTGAAATTGGGCTACACTACTGATGCTACAGAGCTTACAATTTAAGTAAAGCTACACTTATGATACTAGTGTAGCTCCATTTGGATTGTAGCTCTGTGATACCGTTTGTGTAGCTCCATTTCAATTGTAAGCTCTGTGGTATCATTAATGTAGCTCCATTTATAGCAGTAAGAGGGAGACTGAGTGAAGAAGTGGCTCACCGGCCCAGACATATGACCAGCCCAGGGGACAATTGCTACCCAGGTCAGCCTTCCCCTGGTAGTGATGGAACTAATGAGTTTGTCAGAAGTCTTGTGTGAAGATATGTATTCATGGTAGTCTGTAGATGTGAATTAGAGGAGGTTATGAGGGTGGATGAGAACTGAAAGTCATATGAAGAGAAATGGGGGCTGCTAGGGGAATGTTTAGATGTATTGTATACATACGTGAGAACACTTTGACCTAAATATCAGGATGTCAGGGTAAATGGCCAAATTCATAGTGTGAGATGGCATCCTATTGAAATGTCGCCCTCTAATGGCGACCATCAAAACAACAAGTTAAAAATGTCACCCAAATCCAGTGACATTCTGATGTTGCACATTTAAAGGTCGCCAAACAGAGGGCAACATGAAATAAATGTTCAATGAATGTATAATAACTACAAAGTGGGCAAAATGTAAAGTTGTACCTCTTCCATCTGTGCCTTAACCCTTTGAGTACCAGAGAGGTCTGCAATGCATTGCATAGCAATGTGTTGCGTACCCCTCTGGCACTCAAAGGGTTAAGATTAATGATGAGCGAGCACCCCGATGCTCGGGTGCTCGGGTGCTCTGACCGAGCACCCCCTGAGGCTCGAGTGCTCGGCCGAGCACCCGAGCCCCATTGAAAAGCATGGGAGCACTCGAGCATTAAACCAGGCACCCCCTGCTCTGATGAGCGGAGGGTGCCTGGTCAATGTCCCCCTTCATCTCCGCTATGCCCCTCTTCCACAATGTCCCCCTTCATCTCCTATGCCATAGAGGAGATGAAGGGGGACATTGTGGAAGAGGGGCATAGCGGAGATGAAGGGGGACATTGTGGAAGAGGGGCATAGACTCTATGCCCCTCTTCCACAATGTCCCCCTTCATCTCCGCAATGCCCCCTTCATCTCCGCAATGCCCCCGTACCTCCAGTCCCTGGTGGTCCAGCGGAGCGTCTTCGGATCTGTGCCTCTTCCGGCACAGATCCCCTTCACCCGAACATGTCGGGCGAGCACATGGCGGTACTCGACGAGTACCGCCATGTGCCGAGCAGAGCGATGCTCGAGCCGATCCGAGCATCGGCCGAGCACGCTCGCTCATCACTAGTTAAGATGCCCTCTTCCACTACTAAATATGAATAACTCACAGCCTCTCCTCTTCCCCCCACCCTTACACCTGACTCCCAGATCCGGTCTATCTTCCCTCATTCTTCTGACTCCTTCCCCTTCCTCTCCTCTCACATCTATGTGAAAACATCTGACTGGGATACAGAGAGTACTAGACAGGTGTGAGACAGTCCATTGCTACCTAATATGTTATCTGCTCCATAGAACTGCTTCTTTGGTCTCTAAATTGGTGCCATTTCTACCAGAAAGGCAGAGGGAAAGGTCTTGATAGTCTTTTGTGTGTTCAAGCAGTAAAACCTCTAAGAAGCAGCATGTGAAAGGTCACTGGAGGACTGACTGCGTTTCATAAGCCTCCGGCTCTCAAAGTGTTAATGTCCAAAGAACTCAGGATCAGCTCATTTTGAAAGTTCCCAGGTATGATTATCCTGTATATATTAAAATATTCCCATACAGTAAACCACATTATGTTAAAAATTCTAAACAGGAGTTGAAAAAGTAGTCTAAGGGCCGTATGTTCAAAGGAAACATAGAGGAGTTCTGGGTAGGGTGACCAGACCGCTCCTTTAACCAGGGACACATATGAAAATTACATACTGCAGGGCTGCCTTGATTTCATTGCATTCCTGAAATATGCCTATTTCCTATGTGTCCCCAGTTAAAGGGAAGGTCTGGTCAGCTTAGTTCTGGGGCACTATAGCAGAGAACTAAACATTCTAAAAATTCCCATCGAGAGATCTCTGTAACACTCAAAGATTATAATCTCCATAATAAACGTGTGAATGTGTGAATGTGTGTGCTTGTGTGAATGCATGAGTGTGTGTGTGTGTGTGTGTGTATGTATGTGTGTATGATGTATGTGGACATATGTGTGTGTATGTGTTACTGTGTGTGTGAATGCCTGTTTACATGTGTGTGTCTATGCATGTGTGTGTGCGTATGTGTGAATGTATTAGTGTGTGTGTGTGTGCATGTGTGTATGTGTATGTCTATGAATGCATGCATGAGTGTGTATGTGCATGTGTGAATTCATGTGTATGTGTGTGTGTATGCATGTACATGTATATGTGTGTGTATGAATTAGTGCTTGCGTGAGTGTGTGTATGTATGTGGGTATATGTTTGTGTATGAATGAGTGCATGTGTGAGTGTGTGTATGTACATGTGTGGGTGTGGTGAGGGAGAGGGGAATTATCTCCTGTTCCTGCAGTACCAGAGAACTGACTGGGAGTTGCAGGAGAAACATCTGAGGGCCACATGTGGCACCTGGGCCGTCTGTTGTCCATCACCACTATAAGTATAATTTCCCTTTCATTTGGAATGTCAGAATTTTGTTCTTTAAACTCAGATCTCTTAAACATGGATATTATCTAGTTCAAACTATGTTTCCTGTAGGTAGAGTTATACTTTAACTGCATAGACTATAGAGAACAAGGCTTTATGAGACTAAAGTAGAGCAATTCGTGGACAAAACAATTGCACCATATTTATAAAGTTATATCATTCACTACTGGAGATATTTTGAATACACTGTTTCACAAAGTATTGTTACCACTTGTGGATTTTAATTCCTTATGCAATTATTTTGCCTCAAAATTGCTCCACTTTTTTATCTATATATATGCCCCTCTGCATACTGTATGTCAGGCTAAAGCAGTGACTGGCAACCAGATTCACCGCAGGGGAAGCACATGTGGCTCCACCAAAGGACCTCACATTATGGTTGAAAACTCAAAATAGGAGTTGAGAAAAAGAGATTAAAGTGTACCTACTTCCTACACAATGTATAGTTGTTTAGTCTCATATACCTGTGCTTTTTTGTTTTGTAAACAGGTTAATGGTTTTAGAGAATTTTGGTTTAGTAGTTGTGGAATCTAATCTCTGCAGGGCTTTGTTGTCTGTCTTGTCTGATAAAGTCATACCTCTCAACTGGCCAAACAGGGACATATTTGTTTTAGGTGGTGTTGCTGGGGGTGTGGCTGGGGGATGAGGAATTACTGAGATTTTTTAGGTTATTTCATGAACTATTGACACCTCTTTGTGTACCTGAACAGATATTTTAGAGCAAGACCAAAGTATTTTATTTATACAGACTAATGTACAAACACATATACTGATATTTATACAGGCATTCATATCTATTTTATTGATGTGGAGCAATGTGATGCACACCATACAGTCTGTTCTACTAAAAAGAGGGACACTTGTGAGGTAAGCTGCATAATTAATTACCCTCCCAATTACTTTACTATGTCCAGAAAATCCTAATGATACCTATGAATTTAGCCCTTGTGACTTTGTTCATGTGATAACATTTTAATCAACCCTGTATGTCATGAACATGGAGGCAGAGTGCACAAGCCTACTTAATATTACTGTGTGCAGTGGGTGGAGTTTCTGTCCTGAGGTCGTACTAGCAACTGTCATGTTTGCCTCTATCAACATGACATCCTGTACTGACTGAAGACATTATCTCTTGAATCAAGGCAAAAGGAAAAAATTCAGATAGGCCATTCAAATTTCCTGGCAATAGTAAGCAAGAAGAGGATGGGGGGGGGGGGTTATTAGCAGGAGGTTTTACTTCTCCTTTAAAATCAGATCTTACCTTAAGGAGCCAATCCAGTCAGCTCCCTGCAGTAAGGCCGGAGGTGGCTTAAGCCCTTCTTCAGTGGGTACCCAAGGCTTCTTGTCACTTTTACATGTACGTGTTGCAGTCTGGTTCCCCTACCTCTCCTGATTGCATCTTTCCTCGGTAGCCTCACACACGCGGTCCCCTCTCAGCCGTTTTCAGACCCTGCCGGCATCATGTGTCATGATGTCAAAAGTCGCATCCTGTATATAAGCTCTTGCTGGTCAGTCTCGGGTGCTCTTCTGCAGAGTTTGCACATGCTTAGTGGTTTCCCTTGTTAGTTTTTCTTAATCTCCCAGATTTATTGACCTTGGCTTTTCTCCTTGACTTTGCATACTTCTCAGCCTGCCCTTGACCTTGGCTTTGCCCATTGACGTTGATTTATTTCAGCCATCCCCTTACCTTGGCGTGTCCCTCACTATGATTTCGGTTTCTGCCTTTGGTTTGTCGTTTTCTGTATATTCCAGCTAGTTGGCAATCATCTTGTTTTCTCATATCTATCTATCTATCTATCTATCTATCTATCTAATACTAGCTGTTTGCTTTTTTCTGGGTAGTTCACTCTTCACAGAGCTAGTTTTCAGGCAGCTAACAGCACAGAAGAGCTCTTATCTTTCCCCATATGGAACCTGCCCTACACACTTTGGGGAATCGTATCTGGGCCTTGACTCTGTCTGTACAGTAGTTACAAACTAATCGTGCCCATTTGCAACAACAACTGCATGATTTACAACCTGTTATGCCTTCTCCACCTACTCCAACCACCACAGGGGTGGGAGGTACTTCTGCTCTGGGGACCGAGAATCCTCACCACCCAGAACCCAGAGTACCACTTCCTGATCGTTTAGATGGCTACAGAACCAAATACTGGTCTTTTGTTACTTCCTGTGAATTGTTCTTTCAGTCATCCTTTAACCCATTGTAACAGTTTGTTTGACAATCAGACACAATAGGTTAGAATAAAACACAGTTTTATTAAGAAACACAATGAAAATACCCTTAGCGGGCTATAGTGTATCACAGCAGAATAGACAGGTGAATATAGGTCATAAACATATGCCCACACAGGCCCAGTATAACAATGATATGGATGGTACATATACTGTCACAGGTCAGGCATAACAAGGAGAACTCCGCACAGCATGGGTTAAAGTCCAATGATATAATCAGTCTCTGATGTGGTGTGTTCAGTAACGCCCAGTATGATGGATAACAGCTATCAGGAGACTGTGGTGCTAGAATGGAGACAAGCACCTTAGATCTGCAGAGCAGAGCTGAGACTTATACCCTCTGCCGTAGCAGTAACGGAGGCCACACAATACTCTGCAAGAGTTGAATGGACTAGAGCCACGGGCACCCGACCGGTGCCGTCACGGAGGCAACAGTGCTCTGCAAGAGCGGATTTGAGATGAGCCAATGGCACCCTGCTGTTGCAGTAACGGAGGCAACAGTACTCTGCAAGAGCTGAACGGAAACGCAACCACGGGCTCACTGCCGGAGCAGTAACGGAGGCAACAGTGGCTCTGCAAGAGTTAACGGAAGGCTCAGCAGTAACGGAGGCAACAATAGCTCTGCAAGAGTTAATGGAAGGCTCAGCAGTAACGGAGGCAACAGTGGCTCTGCAAGAGTTAACGGAAGGCTCAGCAGTAACGGAGGCAACAATAGCTCTGCAAGAGTTAACGGAAGGCTCAGCAGTAACGGAGGCAACAATAGCTCTGCAAGAGTTAACGGAAGGCTCAGCAGAAACGGAGACAACAATAGCTCTGCAAGAGTTAACGGTATGCTCAGCGGAATGGACACTGACGGAGCAGTAAGGAGGCAACAGTGACACTCTGTCTGGCAGGCCCAGACTAGGCGGAAGTCAGAATGTCGCCCAGCGACACGATGAGCAGGAACTGGAGAGCTGGGCCGGATCTCGGAGCAGGAACGTCAGACAAGCCGGGTCAGGTCACGGAGCAGGGACGTCAGCCAGGCCAGGTCGAATCACGGAGCAGGAACGTCAGACAAGCTGTCACGGTTTAATATGACTCTCAGACACAAGTTTTAGGTAAAAAAATCAATTTTATTGAAATAATAAATTGATAACTTAGGATGGCAATAACATACATATATATATATACAGGATATAGCACAGACAGAAGGCAGACTCTACCGGTCCTGTCAATATACCGGACAGGACAGTCTATAGGCTCTACCGGCCTTGCTATTACCGGGTAAGGCAACCTGCAGATGGAATAGCATAACGGTTCTACCGGCCTTACCAAATTACCGGGCAAGGCAGCCTCAATAGATACACAATGTCGGCTCTACCGGCCCTGCCAATACCGGGTAAGGCAACCTCAGATGGAATGTGGCAAAAGGTTCTACCGGCCTTACCAATACCGGGCAGGGCAGCCCAGAGATAGTAGCAGCAGTCAGATGAAACTGGCAAATTAGCAGAATCGTTAAGCAGCAAGGCTTTGGAGCATACCAGCGTCCGCACGCTGGGAACAACACTGAATAGTATAGCCGCAAGGCTTAGGAGCAAACCGGCGTCCGCACGCTGGGACCAACACAGATTTGTATAGCTGATAGGCTTTGGAGCAAACCAGTGACCGCACACTGGTGTAACAAGCGAGCTTGTATAGCCACAAGGCTTAGGAGCAAACCAGCGTCCGCACGCTGGGACCAACACAGATTTGTATAGCTGATAGGCTTTGGAGCAAACCAGTGACCGCACACTGGTGTAACAAGTGAGTTTGTATGGCCGCAAGGCTTAGGAGCAAACCAGCGTCCGCACGCTGGGACCAACACAGATTTGTATAGCTGATAGGCTTTGGAGCAAACCAGTGACCGCACACTGGTGTAACAAGTGAGTTTGTATGGCCGCAAGGCTTAGGAGCAAACCAGCGTCCGCACGCTGGGACCAACACAGATTTGTATAGCTGATAGGCTTTGGAGCAAACCAGTGACCGCACACTGGTGTAACAAGTGAGTTTGTATGGCCGCAAGGCTAAGGAGCAAACCAGCGTCCGCACGCTGGGACCGACACAGAATTGTAGCAATGTCACCAACGCGACCAGGCAGAAGGTCGCCAGGATACTGAAGACAGGTGATGAGATGACAGGAACCAGCAACCATCAGTCAGGTCAGGAAACAGCATAGAAGAAGTTCAGCAGTAACTGCAACACCAGAGACTAGGCCGGAACCAGGACTGGAGTAACTCAGCATCCAGGAAACACTGGAACAGTAGAGATCAGGAACCCAGGAACACAGGAGATCAGGAACTCAGGAACACTGGAACAGAGGCCCAGCTATCACTAGCATAGTGATAGCAAGAAGGTCAGAAACAACACGAAAGGGCACTCAAAGGGTGCCCAATCCAGGTTTAAATAGGCAACAAGAGGCAGGCTAACTGCAGACAGCCAATAGAAGCCCCCTACTGGTGACAGACAGGGAACTGCAGCAATCACGGGCACCGTGATAGTACCCCCCTCTCAAAGACCCCCTCTCCTAGAATAGGGTTTAGGTTTCTGTGGGTACTTGGCATGAAAGATCCTAGTTAGCCTAGGTGCATGAAGGTCCTTACTATCCACCCATGAACGATCCTCAGGACCGTACCCTTTCCAATGTACCAGGTACTGTACCCCTCCTCTAAGCCTACGGGAATCAATAATGCTCTGAACCTCGTACTCCTCCTGGCCCTCGACCTCAACAGGTCCTGGCACCACAGGTGTGGTAGTATAGCGATTGCAAACCAGAGGCTTAAGAAGAGACACATGGAACACATTATGGATACGCATGGATGCAGGTAGGTCTAGTGCATAGGAAACAGGGTTAATTTTGCGAATAACTCTGTATGGACCAATAAACCGGGGAGCCAACTTATTAGACGGAACCTGCAGCTTGAGATTTCTGGAGGAAAGCCATACTCTATCCCCAACCTGAAAGGAAACCGCTGGAAGCCTTCTGCGATTAGCATGGCGCTGATGACGCTGAAATGACTGACCAAGTGCCCTCTGAACTTGTGCCCATGTGGAACGGAGTTGCTCGATATGCTCATCCAGAGCTGGAATCTGTTGCGTCTGAAAAGAATCTGGAAGCAAACAGGGCTGGAACCCATAATTAATCAGAAACGGAGAGCTCCCAGATGAAGAATTGACCGCACAGTTCCTGGCGAACTCTGCCCAAGGCAACAAGTCGGACCAATTATCATGATGGTCAGTCACGAAACAACGGAGAAATTGTTCCAATCCCTGATTAGCTCGTTCAGCGGCTCCATTGGTCTGGGGATGGTAGGCAGAAGAGAAGGACAGCTGTATGCCCATCTGTTGGCAAAATGCCCTCCAAAATCTAGACACAAACTGGCTCCCCCTGTCAGACACCAGTACCCTAGGCACTCCATGCAACCGGAATACTTCTCTGGCGAATACCATTGCCAATTCCTTAGCTGAAGGAAGGCCACGGAGGGGCACAAAATGAGCCATTTTAGAAAACCTGTCCACCACCATGAATATAAAAGAGTACCCCTTAGACATAGGCAATTCTCCCACGAGGGGTTAGCCCAGGCCAATGCTCTGCCAGTGAGCAGTGATATCGTGAACCCCACTTTACTACGATCATTGGGAAATGCGTGTGCCGTCAATTCCATAAAGATTTCAAGTTGGTTGATGAACCCTCTACAGAGACTAGGGTCACCATCATATCTTAGCGGCAAGGGTGCAGAAGCCGTTAAACCTTTAACAGTACCCTCTAGGGGCCTGGTATCACTTTCCGGTGTCTGACTTGGCGAGACCACCGGGCTAGAACTCGATTTGTCAGCGAGTACCGTGCGTTCAAGGATCGTTTGGATTGCAACTGCCAACTGATCCAAACGTTGCTCGAGCACATCCATCCTCCAATGGATATTCTGTGCGTTACCTTCACCCTTGCTGTCTGAGGTCATGGCCCTTTCGTACTGTCACGGTTTAATATGACTCTCAGACACAAGTTTTAGGTAAAAAAATCAATTTTATTGAAATAATAAATTGATAACTTAGGATGGCAATAACATACATATATATATATACAGGATATAGCACAGACAGAAGGCAGACTCTACCGGTCCTGTCAATATACCGGACAGGACAGTCTATAGGCTCTACCGGCCTTGCTATTACCGGGTAAGGCAACCTGCAGATGGAATAGCATAACGGTTCTACCGGCCTTACCAAATTACCGGGCAAGGCAGCCTCAATAGATACACAATGTCGGCTCTACCGGCCCTGCCAATACCGGGTAAGGCAACCTCAGATGGAATGTGGCAAAAGGTTCTACCGGCCTTACCAATACCGGGCAGGGCAGCCCAGAGATAGTAGCAGCAGTCAGATGAAACTGGCAAATTAGCAGAATCGTTAAGCAGCAAGGCTTTGGAGCAAACCAGCGTCCGCACGCTGGGAACAACACTGAATAGTATAGCCGCAAGGCTTAGGAGCAAACCGGCGTCCGCACGCTGGGACCAACACAGATTTGTATAGCTGATAGGCTTTGGAGCAAACCAGTGACCGCACACTGGTGTAACAAGCGAGCTTGTATAGCCGCAAGGCTTAGGAGCAAACCAGCGTCCGCACGCTGGGACCAACACAGATTTGTATAGCTGATAGGCTTTGGAGCAAACCAGTGACCGCACACTGGTGTAACAAGTGAGTTTGTATGGCCGCAAGGCTTAGGAGCAAACCAGCGTCCGCACGCTGGGACCAACACAGATTTGTATAGCTGATAGGCTTTGGAGCAAACCAGTGACCGCACACTGGTGTAACAAGTGAGTTTGTATGGCCGCAAGGCTAAGGAGCAAACCAGCGTCCGCACGCTGGGACCGACACAGAATTGTAGCAATGTCACCAACGCGACCAGGCAGAAGGTCGCCAGGATACTGAAGACAGGTGATGAGATGACAGGAACCAGCAACCATCAGTCAGGTCAGGAAACAGCATAGAAGAAGTTCAGCAGTAACTGCAACACCAGAGACTAGGCCGGAACCAGGACTGGAGTAACTCAGCATCCAGGAAACACTGGAACAGTAGAGATCAGGAACCCAGGAACACAGGAGATCAGGAACTCAGGAACACTGGAACAGAGGCCCAGCTATCACTAGCATAGTGATAGCAAGAAGGTCAGAAACAACACGAAAGGGCACTCAAAGGGTGCCCAATCCAGGTTTAAATAGGCAACAAGAGGCGGGCTAACTGCAGACAGCCAATAGAAGCCCCCTACTGGTGACAGACAGGGAACTGCAGCAATCACGGGCACCGTGATACAAGCCAGGTCAGGTCACGGAGCAGGAACGTCAGCCAGGCCGGGTCGAATCACAGAGCAGGAACCAGAAGCGGAGTAGTCAAACGTCCCAAGTCGGTACACGGGAACACAGCAACTCAAGGAAGCACTGGTACAGGAACACCACGAAAGGGCAACCGACTGGTGCCAGAGGCCCAGTATAAAAAGGCCATACTGGGCGGGCTAAGCAAAGCTCAGCCAATGGGAGCGCAACACACAGAGACTGACAGGAAAAGCAGGGGCACCGTGATACCCATGTAATGGACTTCATCAAGGTCCGTATATCCATAACCCTTCTGACTGGAGAACCACAGTCTTGGGGCCACCATCTCCTTCAGAGCAATAGTCCTGTGTTAGCTACATGGATGAATGCCTTATATAATGACCCATTCCTGATTACTACTTCCCAGACTGCCTTGAGATCCCTTACTAAAGGAATGATGCTTGTGGAGGACTATGGAGAAGATTGGAATGTGGAAGTGGAATGAAGCTGCTTTATTTGATCATATTTGTCTGGGGCTATCTGGAGATCTGAAGGACAAATTGGTTAGGGTGTCCTTACCCACTAGTCTGGATGGCAATGGAATCTCTGTACTGTGAGGAGAATGGCCATCCATTGCATTCCTGTCCTTCTAGACCTCATCCTTTCCAAGGTAGGAACTGCTTTATTCTATCTTCTCCTCCTCTCACATCAGTCACGATGTCTAGATGGATGGCCATTCCCCCCACAGTACAGAGATTCCACTGCTTACGATGTTCCCTCTCTGCTTGGGATAAAGGACCACTGACTACTCCCACTTGCATAGGTTCTTCCATGGGTGTGGCTGAGATGCTTGTAGTGGGTTCTGAGGTAGTGAAAGAGGTGGGGTGTCTTAGAATAGGAGTTATGGCCATCTTCTCACAGAGCTTAATCTTCGATCAATATAGATAGATCCACTGCCCACTTATTTTTGTGAATCCACGCATACAGTGCTTGAATGTCCAGTCCATTGTTCAACTGTCAGCTTATAGTCAAAGGACCATAAACACATACTGCCTACCATTCCGCCCTTGTTCCCGTATCCTCCATTATGTACATTTATTCCGTGGAACCATTTGTACTTACTAAAGGAGCCCCGTGGTTACCTGAAACCCAGTTTAAGAACCACTGATTTAATGTAAAAATGTTTCAATAATGCAGCTACCTAAAAAAAACCAACACATGGCTGCCCAGCAAATATGTAACTTATCTGTTTTCATACTCATTATTTCAACAAGGTAATTACATGCAAGGGCAGGAAGAAGAAATACCAGAAATGCCACAGCTACCTTGTAAAAATTGTTCCTGTAATTACTGCTGGGCCATATGATTTATAAATCTCAGAGTACACAAAGCATTTTTCCCAGTGAATGTTCCTATAATTAGTTTACAATGATGAAAAACTAAGGAAAGGAGTAAATGCGTCAAGAAAACTCAGTGTCTGTTCTGTTAATCTGAATCCATACCTCTTGTCATCAGTCTGCCATTCACTCTTCATATAATAAGAAATGATTATAGAAGAATGAACTGGGTAACATATTTTAAAGGTATAGTAATATGTAATGTATAAAAAAATATATATTTTGTAGGGTTTATCCCATTGAGTAAAACAAGGGCACTCCCATTGCTGAAAGGTGTTCTATTCAAAAGTTATTAAAGCTTAAAATTATTTTTTTTTAGGTTCAGTATTAAAGTGTCTGGAAATGTTACAGTGTCGCTGTTGCTACACTTCCTATGTACAGCTCTGGTCAGGTACATACACATGTAGACACCAAGGAGGGCTTGAGCACCTGCCCTTTTTGTCCAAAGTGCCCTTTTAACAAAAAAAAGTTGCCTCGCCGCCCGCACTAACCCCACCCCCGCCCAGTCAGGTCTTTGCCTCCTTCAGGACAGACCTGTAGATGCTGTGCTCCCTTGTTGGTTCTTTAGTATTACAGAGCGCTGGCAGATGACATCATCTCCCAGCGCTCTGCATGAAGAGAAGACCGCGCGGGAGCTCCAGCAGCTACAGGTCTGTGCCAAAGGAGGCACATACAGACCTCTCCTGCCGCTGGACCACCAGGGAAGAGGTAGGAAACGGATCCTGGGGCAATGTGGAAATGATGGGGCAATATGGATCTGATGGGGGGCAAGATGGAGATGATGGCAATGTAGAAATGATGGGGCAATGTATGTGAGGGTAAGTTGGAGCTGATGGCAGTATGGAGCTGATGGGGGGCAATATGGAGATGAAGGGGGCAATGTGAGGGTAAGTTGGAGATGATGGGGGCAATGTGAGGGTAAGTTGGAGCTGATGGGGTAATATGGAGCTGATAGGGCAATATGGAACGGATGGGGCAATATGGAGATGATGGGGTCAATGTGAGAGTAAGCTGGAGCTGATGGGGGCAATATGGAGATGATGGGGGCAATGTGGAGCTGATGGGGGCAATATGGAGCTGACAGGGGACAATGTAAGGGCAATATGGAGATGATTGGGGGCAATGTGGAGATTAGGAGCATTGTGGAGGTGTCCAGTGGAGATGGCCAATGGGGGGGGGCACTTCAGATTTCTGTGCCTACAGGCTCCTGAGATGTAAATTCTTTTCTTTTTTTTTAATATATATTTTGAACAAATAATTATGAGAAGTGCCCTTTTTTTCATTTGAGCCCCTGCCCCCCAAAATGTCTGTGCACGTCCCTGGCTTTGGTTAGTTCACTATAAATCTCCATATGATGGTACAGCAGCAGAGCCACTGTGACATTTCCAGACTGAACTAAAAATTTTAATTTTAAAGGGGAACATTCACATTCGACAAACTTGTGTCCATATGCTTTACTTAGTAAAACTAAGTTAGTGTTGTTGTTTTTTTTTTATCAATTTTACCTAGTATTGAAGATATTAAGCCTTATAATGGCACACAGTATGTGCGGCACAATGCCTCAGGACTCCCCACCTCCCTCCCAGCTGCCCCAGGGGGCTCGTTCACGCTTCCCTTCGTGGTGGCATTTATGTGGACTGTTGTTGCAACAAGCTCTGTTTACCATGCTACTGAGGTTATTTTGAAACATTACTATCTCTTTAATTGTGGCTATTAACCTTGTGAATAGAAGGGGAGGACTCCAATACATTATTTCTCAAGTGCTTAAGCCCTTAACGAATAGCTGACATGGCAAACGAGAGGCCAGCCATTAAGGACCACAGGACAATTTTTGTTCCAATGGATTCCGGGGTCCCCAAGCGTAGTGCAGCTGAGGGGCGACCCCGGAATTCCATGATGTACCAGGACTGTCACTGGTCCTTAAAGGGATAGTAATCCCTATAGCAAAGTACTACTAAAAAAAAATGTATTGCCCCCAGTGTCATCTCTCAGACCTTTATGGTTTGAGAGATGATCGCTTCTAAAGTTGCCCTCTCCTTCCCCATTCCCCGTGGTCAGCATTCTAGCTGACTGAAAGGAAGAGAATCATACGACTTTCAGGTGGCTCTCCAGCACAGCCGGATCGCGTTACTAAAAAAGAAAACTTTCACTGAAATGGTCTTCTACGTGTGCTTGGTTTGTGCTTGGTTTGCAAGCACACGTAAAAGACCGTTTTGGTAAAAGTTTTTATTTTAATTAACGCGATTGCGGCTCTGCTGCAGAGCCGTCTGATGATCTATGACCAGATTTCCCTTCAGTCAGCTAGAACGCTGACTACGGGGAAGGGGGAGGGAGAGGGCAACTTTAGAAACGATCATCTCTCAAACCATAAAGGTTTGAGAGATGACACTGGGGGGCAATACGTTTTTCTTTTAGTAGTACTTTACTATAGGGATTAGTAATACTTAAGTATTACTATCCCTTTAAGCTCTTGACCAGACAGTCCTGGCACATCAAGTGTCCTTAAGGGGTTAATAGACCCATTCCCCAAATTCCCACTGATTTAAATTGGGTTTTTAATCTATTGAATTATTAGGAGACCTTTCTAGCATTTAACCCTTTGAGTGCCAGAGGGGTATCCAACGCGTGCTTTGCAATGTGTTGCTTTCCCCCTCTGGCAAACAAAAGGTTAAGGAGTTGAAAGTTCCATTCAAAAGAATGGGATAAATTGAAGTAGTAGCTGAAAAACATCTGGAGGGTCCGCAGTCTCCCCACAATTGTCCGAACCTTGGTCAAGACAAATTTCTGGACTGAGGTCTTGTCCTCAATAATTTTGTTGACTGTGGATTTGATCTCAGCTTTACATTGAGATAAGAGGAGGCTTATGATAATTTTGCAGTCATTATTCTCCCAGTGTCTGCAACTTCACCCCCTTTGTTCACATAAGTAGAGCGTATCACATGTCCTCTACTTAGCTGCCTATCCATTGATTAACCTGACTTAACCTGGGGATCAAATAGTACTTGCAGTCAAAGACGCCAATAAATAGATTATAGACAGCTGCCAACATGCAGCATATGAATGAAGCAATTTAAGTAGTGAACTATTTTATCACAATGAAAGGCACAATTTTTTCCTAGTGCAAGATAAAAATGTATGGGACCTTATCATTAAAACATGTGTTTTCAGAAAAATGCAACTGCTACTTTCAGAGGCCTCCCCTCCTCCTTACATCTGGTGCAGATATCAGATGCAAAGATGGCATATTGGGAGCTCCTCTATATAACATAACGCAAGGATGGGAGGATCCTCATTGTGTTAAAGGACTAGTTAAAATATTAAATAGCACTCAGATTGAAGGGAAGTGCAGTTGGCTGTGACTCCCTTGGGTTTGAGGAGATTACCTGTATCAATGATATGTTGTAATTCATGGGCTGGGCTCTGTGATAGTGTCTAGTGTTTTTAACCACATGGATGTTACAGAAATTGTTGATATGTTGGAGATGTCTCTGGTATACAATTGTTTAATACTGAAGATTTAAAAGAATATTGCTATTTTTTTTAGGAAAATATTAGTGATGAGCGAGCATGCTCGGCCGAAGCTCGGTTCGGCTCGAGCATCGATCTGCTCGGCACATGGTGGTACTCGTACGAGTACCGCATGTGCTCGCCCGCCATGTTCGGGTCTCCTCCCCGCACGTTTCGCGGCTGCGCTCTGACATCAGTGTAATGCCAGCAGCCATGTTGGCTGCTGGCATTACACTGATTGGCTGGCCAGAACCCGTGATCGGGTGCTGTATAGCACCCGACGCGCGAGTTCGGCTCATTCTTAGCCAGGGAGAGATGCGATCAGGCAGGGAAAGTCAGTGTAGGGAGAATAAAATTGTTGGAACTCTTTCAAGACCCAAAAGTCCTTTTTAGGACTGTTGTGTGTGGGGGCAGCATTTATATTTTGTTTGGGGGGGCACAATTTCCTTTTTTTGTGGGGGGGATATTAGTAAGGTGACATATAATACTAGATGCACAGGAAGTCAGTGTAGGGAGAATAAAATTGTTGAAACTCTTTCAAGACCCAAAAGTCCTTTTTAGGACTGTTGTGTGTGGGGGCAGCATTTAATTTTTTTTGGGGGTGGCAGAATTTCATTTTTTTGTGGGGGGGGACATGTTCTAAGGTGACATTGTACTAGGTGCACAGGGACAAATATTTCACAGTGCAGTGACAAGCTGACATATTCTGTTAGGTGCACAGGGCCAATTATTTTACAACGCAGTGACAAAAAGGGCCATTTTAAACGTGTGCCTAGCCATAGATTATTGTCACATTCTGTTTAGTGTGCAAATTCACAAATTAACGTCACATATTGTTTAGTGTGCAAATTCACAAATTAACATCACATATTCCGTTCACTGTGCCTAGCCGCAGATTAGCGTCACATTCTGTTTCGTGTGCCTAGCCGCAGATTAGCGTCACATTCTGTTTCGTGTGCCTAGCCGCAGATTAGCTTCACATTCTGTTTCGTGTGCCTAGCCGCAGATTAGCGTCAAATATTGTTTAGTGTGCCTAGCCGCAGATTAGTTTTTATCTTCTTTTTTGTGTGTTTTACGGTCAGTCTGTAAAAATGGCGTACTACGGGCGAAACATCGTTCCCAGCAGCGACGTTGGAGTCCAAGATGCATCCAGACATCCTCCCTATGCTGTCCCTGAACCATTTCTGTGGTGTTTCCATCATTTTCTGACCTTTTCCTATGAACCAGGCACCCTCCCCTCATCAGAGCAGGGGGTGCCTGGTGTAATGCTCGAGTCCTCCCATTGACTTCAATGGGGCTCGGGTGCTCGGCCGAGCACTCGAGCCTCCGGGGGCGCTCGGCCAGAGCACCCGAACACCCGAGCATCGGGGTGCTCGATCATCACTAGAAAATATGTATTATAGGCTGGGGATCTGCTAGTTACCCAAGGAATAGGCCAACTTAAAGGGATAGTAATACTTAAAATGTAAAAAAAATATGTTGTAGGGTTTATCCCCCTGAGTAAAACAAGAGTACTCCCACTGCTGAAAGGTGTTTCATTCAAAAGTTATTAATTTTCAAAGTTTAATTTTTTAGGTGCAATATCACAGTGGCCTGAAATTGTACAGTGACGCTGTTGCTACACCATCCTATGGAGATTTATGGTGCCGGGACCATAGCTGTCCATAGGATCGTGTAGCAACAGCGCCACTGTACAATTTCAGGCCACTGTGATATTGCAACTAAAAAAATTCAACTTTGAAAATTAATAACTTTTGAATGAAACAGCTTTCAGCAGTGGGAGTACTCTTGTTTTACTCAGGGGGATAAACCCTACAACATATTTTTTTTACATTTTAAGTATTACTATCCCTTTAATGCATTGGTAGTGCACTAAGCTGCTAAATTTAACTAATCCTTTAATCCCTTGAGTGCGAGTGGGATGCCCCTTCTGGCATTCAAAGGGTTAAGGGGGATTGGAACAATTACATTCCCATACTTGGCAACAAGATCTGAGGCTTTAACCCTGTTGATGACCAGTGACATGCCAGGTGTTAAAGAACAAGTGATGGCTTTGACACGTCATGACATTTTGTGATCACAGAGTGCCTTCAAGGTGTGCTGTGACCACTGGGATCACCAAGTAAAAAAAAATGTGTTGTTCCTCCAGCGCAACCCACCCCTGGACAAAGTTGGTCAAATGAGAAAGCTGAATTTTATACTCACATTTATTATATGCTACCATAAAATATTTGTAGCAAAAAAGATCATGTTGGGATACTGTATTGCCACCACACAGGTTTTTCTACAGGAGATGTTCAGTCCTCCAAAATGAGATCTCCCCCCGAAGGGTTAAATCGAAAAGAAAAGAGAGAGAAAAACAATCAGGAGAACGCTAATATTCCGTACCAGGTGTGAAATCAACTAGCAGAGTATAGGTTAAAATACCCAATAGATTCACTTACAATAATCAATCTGCCGGTCTTTAGGCTCATGGGGAATATTGTAAAGGTCCACCCCACTCAGACCAGTGGAACTGTAGTTCAGTGTCTTGTTGTTATCTTGGTATACTAAGGCAGACCATGGATAATGATGAAAATACTTTATCATATCAGGGCTCAAAATTTCCACTCGCCACTAGCCAATGGCGAGTGAAAATTCAGCCCTGGTTAGCCGCGAGTAGAAATTCAGCCCTGGCGGGTATGTTATAGCTTGCAGTGGCGAGTAACATTTCAGGTCTGGCTAGTAGCAAAGGACTTCAAATTTTAAGCCCTTATCATATATAAATATGTAGTAAAACAGGTATATACCCATATTAAAAAATAATATTGTCACAGGTCAAAAATTGTCAAAAGTGAATCTATTGGGTATTTTAACCTATACTCAAAGAGATACACTGCTAGTACAATTCCCACCTGGTACAGAATATTAGTTCTCTTCTGGTTGTTTTTCTCTAAATGAAAGTTTGCATGTTTGAAAACTGCCTGTGCATCATGTTAGTCAAACAGCAGCAGATATATAGATATATAGTCTAATACAAAACATATATAAGGTTACAATGAAAATACTTACTATAATAAGTAAACTAGAGTAAGTGATTCTGATACTAAGTTGAAAAAAATTGGATGATTTAGAAATGCAGAAAAGTTAAAGAAATTGAAGTAAAATTATATATGACATACACCATTAATATGAGTAGGGATACATGTATCCTTAATTTTTCTTCCCATGATGATTTCCTCAGAATGGGGGAATGTTTCTCCTCTCTGTAGATATTCGTACAGGAAGGAACATAAGGCAAAATTTACTTGGGAAGGTTAGGCCAATTGACTTCAATGATCAAAACCTTTCAGTTATATATTCCTGTCCTGTGTTCCTCCCCTTTTCACGCTGCGTTCTCGATGTTCTGTGCACAAGTTATCATGCATACGTCATCACAAACACACGGACACACATTCACTCAGTGAGTCCAGTTTCCCATTCGGAGTGGAAAGGGCCTTTTTAATGTTGTAAGATGTTTCCTTCTAAATCATGCACCTATACTTTGCGGTTATATACTAGAGCATATGATTGCTTTAGTGCCTACTGTCAGACACCCTCCAACGTTGCTAAAAATTTGATAAAGGCAAACCCCAATCATCTCTAATACACAGAAAATTGGAGTATGTTTAATCCGGTTTCTCTGTGCCTAGTTAAATACATGGTGTTAAACCACAGACTAATACAAAGTAACACATAGAACTAGAACACAGAGAAACAAAACACATAGGAATGGAACACAGGAAGAGAACACAGAGGAACAGAACACATAGGAATGGAACACAGAGGAACAGAACACATGGGAATGGATCACAGGGATAGAACACAGAGGAAAAGAACACAGAGGAACAGAACACATGGGAATGGAACACAGAGGAACAGAAGACATAGGACTGCAACACAGAGGAACAGAACACAGAGGAAAGGAGCACAGAAGAATAGAACATATGGGAATGGAACACAGAGGAACAGGACACATTGGACTGAAACACAGAAGAACAGAACACATAGGACTGGAACACAGAGAAACAGAACACAGAGGGTTGGAACACAGAGGACTGGAGCACAGAGGAACAGAACACATGGGAACAGAACACAGATGATTGGAACACACAGGAAAAGAACACAGAGAAATGGAACACAGAGGAACAGAACACATAGGACTGGAACACAGAGGAACAGAACACAGAGGGCTGGAACACAGAGGGCTGGAGCACAGAGGAACAGAACACATGGGAACAGAAGACAGAGGATTGGAACACAGAGGAAGAGAACACAGAGGAATGTAACACAGAGGAAAAGAACACAGAGGAACAGAACACAGAGAAGTGGAACACAGAGGAACAGAACACATAGGATTGGAACACAGAGGAACAGAACACAGAGAAGTGGAACACAGAGGAACAGAACACATAGGACTGGAACACAGAGGAACAGAACACATAGGACTGGAACACATAGGACTGGAACACAGAGGACTGGAACACAGAGGAACAGAATACAGAGGAACAGAACACATGGGAACAGAACACACAGAGGAAAGGAACACAGAGGAATGGAACACATAGGCCTGGAACAGAGAGGAACGGAACAGAGAGAAATGGAACACATAGGCCTAGAACAGAGAGGAACAGAACAGAGAGGAACGGAACACATAGGCCTAGAACAGAGAGGAACAGAACAGAGAGGAACGGAATACATAGGCCTAGAACAGAGAGGAACAGAACAGAGAGGAACAGAAAAGAGAGGAACGGAACACATAGGCCTGGAACAGAGAGGAACGGAACACATAGGCCTGGAACACAGAGGAACGGAACACAGAGGAATACAGAACAAAACATAGGACTGGAACACGGGGGAACAGAACAAAACATAGGACTGGAACACAGAGGAACAGAACACATAGGAATGGAATGCTCAGACACACTGATTCACTCGCATACTAACACTCCCCTTGGTGCAAGAGCACCTTTTGAGTGCCTGGGGTATGCAATGCATTACTTCACAATGTGTTGCATACCCATCTGGCACTCAAAGGATTTTTAAGTGGATAAATCTGTGTGTAAATACATTAGCATCAGGCAGGTGCAGCACATGCAAACCAATCCCAGGGCCTGTGTTAGCAGAAAATTAACCCTTTGAGTGTCAGAGTAGTACTGAATGCATTGCAAAGCAATGCATTCTGTACCACTCTGGCACTCAAAGGGTTAAATTAGAACAAAGAACCAAGGATAAAGGGCAAAATTCATTGTGGTCATTAAGATTTTCTGACCGTAGTAAGGTAAGTGAGTGTGTGAGATGGTATATTTAGCAAGTGTTAGAATTCATTTATGTTATTTATAAATATGTTTTTACAGCAGCAAGTTTCAGGCTGTGAATCTTTAGCACTGTTCAATGTAAAGGTCAATGCTGTCAGATAGAACAATTTCCCACATTTATCTGCCTTGGCATTTAACTAAGTGAACATAGTACAAAGTCCAGCACAATGGTTCCCTGTATATGGGAGGATTATCTGTAAAATACGTTGGACAGGAAATGTTCTAAATAACAGAGCAATGAGCTCTAAAGATCCGCAATATCTTATCAGCAATTAAAGTAAATATTACCCTACCAGCTGCTATACTGGGGATGGGCTGCTCAGATCTGACCGAAAATATGGCCTTTGCAACGTCTGCAGGTTTTACAACAGTGACAGACAACTAGTTTCATTTTAAGGTCTGCAAATGTGGCCTTTGAGTCTCCCGATGGGCCATAAACTATGATTTAAAGGAACATGAACACCTCGTAAAAATACCCCCCCACACCTATCTCATTAAGGTCAGAAAATCCTAATGGCCCATATGAAATTTGTGCTTGCATCTTGGTTCAATGAATATCCTCTTCAAACACTCAGAGTTATCATATCCATAGAGGCAGACATGACAGTTGCTGCCACAGCTGATTACCATGTGCAGAGAGCAGAGTTCAGAGTACAGAGTTCCTCCTTCATGGACACGATATCCATGACTAATTCAAGATATCTCTTGAACCAAAGCATAAGAACAGTTTCATAGTGGGCATTAGTATGTTTGGACCATAAGAAGGTAAGTGGGAAGTTGTTATTAGTGTTGCTTTAAAGGAATAATATTTATTTTAATAAAAAAATATGTATGTGTTGCGGGGCGATTGCTAAGGAAAAAAAAGTTAAAGGGATAGTAATACTTCGTTTTATCTTTATTTTATTTTGTAGGCATTAAAAAAACATGAAGAATGATATAAGTCTTATCTCTCAAACCTTTATGGTTTGAGAGATATTCACAAGCAAAGTTTCCCCTCCCGCCCCTTTTACCTAGTGTAAGCCATCTCTTCTCAGATGTGGAATGCAGTCCATAGACCAGACAGATAACAGCAGGGGACAATCTTCTTACAGTGAGAACAATGAAAGCCCTGCCCCCCCCTTGACAAGCTTTTTAGGTTTTTCCCTTATCTTAATTGAAGATTGTCCCTCTCTGCAATCTACCTGGGCACCTCCCTTCTGATCTGGCTGAGCAGTGCTACATCACTAAAAAGGGGCGGGAGGGGGATACTTTGTCATTGAATTACTCCTGAACTATAAATGTGACAGAATTGAAATAACACTCTCCAAATTCCAAATACTATGATGATTAATTAGAGCTGCTTTTATTATGAAACATTACTATCCCTTTAAGATCGTTATGCACTATACATTTTTATAACGAATGGTACCTTTGTCAATGTACATAATGTATTCTTCATGTAATTTTGTTTTAAAGTTTCCCCTCCCACCCCTTTTCCACACGTCACGCAGAGACTCCTCAGATCTGAAAGCCGGTTGCTTGACCGGACGGATCGCAACGAGCGACAATATTTTGTATGTCACTAAAAGGAAAACCCTTCCCCCCCCACTGACGAAGAGGAGCAGGGTTTTCCTTATGCTGACACAATATTATCCCTCCTTGTGGTCCGCCGGACCGGCTTTCTGATCTAAGGAGACTCTGTGTGATATATGGAAAAGGGGCAGGAGTGGGAAACTTTAAAATAATATTACACAAAGAATGCAACATTATGAATACTGACAAAGGTACCGTTAATGACAAAAAAGGATAATAAACAACTGATCATAACTTCATATGCTGGCATTACTGTCTCTTTAAAGGAGTAGAGTTTTCCTGCTGAGTAAAACAAGAATACTATGACTTCTGGGAGATATTTTGTTGCAAAAAACAGTGTGATTTTCTTCTATGCATTAACAGTACCCTATGGTGTCCAAAGAGCTCCCCTACAGTTCACCAGGTGTCATCAGAGTTATTCTGTTTGATTCTATGGATGAGATGAGCCTCTGACCACAATCCTTCATGACAGTTTGAATGTTTATATAATTTGAATTAAACGACTTCCAGTAGTGGGAGTACCCTTGATTTACAGAGCAGGAAAAGTCCTACAATGTATGCTTTTATTTGTAATAACGGTTGACTATGCTTATAATATAATAGCCATGGAATAGACAATATGGAAAAAAGGGTAGCGTAATATAGTGTAGTATTTTTGGAATAGATACCACCGCACAGATGTCAAATCAGTGAGAATTATACTCACATTTTGAAATGGCTACTAGGATTTCTCTATAGTAGTGTATCAAGCAGATGGAGGATACTTTGCTGCCTCCATGCAGGTATCAGTATGTATCAGCTCAATCCAGAATATCGTAATCTTCCCCACTGGGGTACCCTCGATACAGAATACAAAGAAACAACAAACAGGAGAGCATTAAAGTATAGTGCAAATAATAATAATTATTGAGATATCAAAATGATATCTCAATTATTATTTGCACTATACGTTAGCACTCTCCTGTTTGTTGTTTCCATGGAATAGACAAGAAGTAGGAAGAGAGTGGGTGGAGTTAAGCAGGAAATGGAAGAGTAGTGACAGGAAGAAGGTGTAGTGTGTGTGTGTGTGTAGGGGGACGTAACATGGAACTCTTTGACACAAAGAAGGAATCTTATACAAGAGTTCACTGCAGATTTAGAATGCAAGCTTTCAAGACCTTATGCATGCCTGAGGAAGAGACCTAAGGTCTTGAAAGCTTGCATTCTAAATCTGCTTAGTTAGCCAATAAAGGTATCAACAACTATATTTGCCTCCTGCATTTCTACGGCTAACACGGTACCAACTCTCATCTGTTATCAGAGGTGTCCAATGCATTGAAATGTGAAATGGTTAAAAGTCCGGTATAAATTAAAGGGAATTTTTTATTTTTTTTATTTTTACCCATTGGATCCTTTCAGATATTGTCTTAAACTCTTTTAGAGACAGCAAGTAGAGTGGATTTGCTGTCTTTTTTTGTAGGAAGAGAAGAGATGAAATAACAGAACAAAGGTAAGTACATTACATTAAAGATGTAAATTAAAGTAACTTAAAGATGATCAGTCACCTTCCCAAGTCCGTATTAACAGGATTTGGATGATTATTGTTCCCCATAGAGGGAAGAGGAGAGGGTCCAGCAGCAATTTAGACTCTGTGAGTATATCAGTGTTTCCCTTTGTTATTGTTTTTATCTCCATTGCCAATAAATGTTTGACGTTTTTATACATATTCAATCTTTTTCCTATGCATTTGGGCAGGTGCTTCACTCTATTGCTATCATGGTGAAATATTCCCTAACTACTAAACCAAAAATCTGTAACACCATTGCACTGATTGGAAATTAAAAGCACATGGTATAAGCAGTTTAAACAGATAACATTAATTAAAAGCTGGTAATTGGCAGAAAAAAGCCTTCTATTAAAATAAATGAATATATACTACTAAAGTAAGAAATGAGAAGCTAAAATATAAGTATTACTTTAAAAGAAATGAAACAAAAAGAAAGAAAGAAAGAAATGCTTTAGTATGTTTATTGTGACTAATAGATTTTCAGCACTAAACCGAAAGTAGCACTTTACCGAAATGTTTATGTGAATGACTTAATTGCAGAGCCATAAAGATAACGGATTTGTTTACATTAAAGCTAGCCCCTATCACACTTACATAACCCAATAACATAATATCCCATGTCATAAAATTTGAGTGGTGACTGAGCACATAAACTAGGTTAAACAGAACAGATGTTAGATAAATAAATCCCAATGCGGTTATGTAATTTTCAGTAAGAACTATGCTAATCACAAGTGGTAAATTGCAATTACAGGCTTGGGGGTTTGTAATTTAAGCCATTGTACTAAATGTGCATTTCTGTGGACAGCAGTAAATTAGATGAAAAAAATGGAATGAAAAGGAAAACAGCTTTGATGATCCCGTTCTCCTGGGTTTGTCCTTCGTTCCAAAGTTTCATGCTTTGCTACAGAATATATTTTGCTTCTTGTGTAATGAAGGGGGGGCTATATTTATTAACCCTTTGAGCTCTAGAACTTTTTGCAACACATTGCAAAGGGATATTCAGTAAAAAGGGTTACAGTCTAATTTAGGGCTGGATTACACTGCGGGTGATTAAAGTACTTGGAAAATCTCCGGATCTGCTACGGAGACTACGGTTTATGACGTAAATGACTTGGTCTCCAGGGACAGAGGCTGATTCTCTAGTGGTGGTGAATTTCCTATGAAACTACCCACTTCTTCTCCTTTCATCTCTGTTTCTCCCATCTCCCTCCCATTTCTTCTCATTCTCACCCTGTTCCTCCCACTTCCCTCCCACTTCTCCTCCTTCCCACCCTGTTCCTCCCACTTCCCTCCCGCTTCTCCTCCTTCCTTCCCTGTTCCTTCCATTTCCCTTCCACTTCTTCTCCTTCGCACCCGTTCCTCCCATTTTCATCCCACTTATTCTCCTTCGTACCCTGTTCCTCCAATTTCCCTCCTACTTCTCCTCCTTCCCACTCTATTCCTCCCACTTCCCATCCACTTCTCCTCCTTCACTCCCTGTACCTCCCATTTCCCTCCCACTTCTCCTCCTTCCCACTATGTTCCACCGGTTTCCCTCCCACTTCTCCTCCTTCTCATCCTGGTCCTCCCACTTCTCCTCCTTCCCACTCTATCCCTCCCATTTCCCTCCCACTTCTCCGAATTCCCACCCTGTTCCTCCCATTTCCCTCTTACTTCTCCACCTTCCCACCCTGTTCCTCCCACTTCCCATCCACTTCTCCTCCTTCCCTCTCTGTACCTCCCATTTCCCTCCCACTTCTCCTCCTTTCCACCCTGTTCCTCCAATTTCCCTCCCACTTCTCCTCCTTCTCATCCTGTTCCTCCCACTTCTCCTCCTTCCCATCCTGTTCCTCCCATTTCCTTCCCACTTCTCCCCCTTCTCACCCTGTTCCTCCAATTTTCCACCTTCCAACCCTGTTCCTCCCATTTCCAACCCACTTTTCCTCCTTCCCACTCTGTTCTTCCCTGTTCCCACCCACTTCTCCTTCTTCCCACACTGTTCTGCCCATTTTTCACCCACTTTCTGCCCACTTTATGACACTGTTCGTTCAGTCCTGTCCCCATCCACTATTAAACCATAACCCTTTATAACACGAAATGCATCATTTATATCCCCCAGGAGAACCTCATGAGCCCTCTCTGGGGATACAGAAGAAAAAGTTCACAAGTGCTCAAAGGGTTAATGTTATTTCTGGTTTTATCTCACAGATTCCTATTGAAGACTATGGATACATTGTCACATGCAGTGGAATCCAGCCCTTATTTATTGCAATACCTGGGAACTTTAATAAGGAACCAACCCTGAGGTCTTTGAACTATTAACCTGTAAAGTTCCATAGAATGTAGTTTTTCAGGCAATGTATTCCTGCTTGTTCTAACAGGGAGATGTTCTTATTGGTCTTCAAGGGACCCTTAACATGTGTAACTTAGAGTTTTCACTGTCTGAACACACAAAAACGAAGCATCATGTATCCCTGTGTCTATCTGCAGGAAATGGCAGCAACTTAGGGACTAAATAAGCAGTTATTTGGTGCAGATGAGTTAGTATTTAACAATGGGCTCTCTCACCCTGAGAATCTGGCCCCTCACCCAGAGATTTGGCCCTTCACCCTGAGAGTTCCCCAGTATGTTTATTGCTGTTTCCCACAGGCGACAGAAATGTAGCAATCCCCTGATACATTTCTGTGATCCATGTTTTTTGATCACCATCTACTGTATTCCACTGGCAATCCCTCTGCGGGGTGTGGCTTATGGCCAGCCCACAAGTATTATTGGTTGACACCCATGTGGGTTGGCTATTTGAGTCTACTATGAACATTTCAACCTCTGTTTTAACTTGTGTGAAAGATCTGCCCACAGGCCCATGCAGGTAGGCTCTGCTACTTTACTGAACTTTGGTGTATTCGTGTGAGGTGATAGTCATCATGTGAAAGGCACCATAACTCAGCTGTATATTTTTCAGCACTGGTGACACAAACCATGCACCATTACCACTCTGGTGTCACCCTTGTGAAAGGGGCCTAAAAGAGCATTGCAATATGATAAAAGTAATTTAAAATCAAAACAACAATAATAAATGGAATGGAAGTAATAAATATTGAATTTTAAATGTCAAAAATAAAGTTTTCTCAGTAATAACATTAGAACAAAGCATCTCCTTATCCTGGAAGTAAGCTTTTTGTACTCAACTGGAAAAGCCCTACTTCATATATAGCATAAAATACTTTTAACCTCTTATTAAATGTTTAGACCGACCAGCAGCTAAGGACCATGGAGCATTTTTTTTTTTTTTGCTTATTGGATTCAGGGGGCGTTTTCAGATACTCCTGGAGTTTTTTGGAGGGCTGATACTGTACTGCATTATCTTGCTGGATGTTTGGAGGGACAGTCTGGCTTATATGATCTAGATTTTCACTTACATACACCCTGACAGCCAGCTGATGGTGTCTGTTGCCCTTAGACATCTGTTTTATAGGGATAGTAATGTTTCATAATAAAAGCAGCTCTAATTAATCATCATAGCATTTGGACTTTGGAGAGTGTTATTTCAATTCTGTCAGAGTTGTAGTTCAAGAGTAATTCAATGATAAAGTATCCCCCTCCCGCCCCTTTTACTGATGTAACACTGCTCAGCCAGAGCAGAAGGGAGGTGCCCAGGTAGACTGCAGAGTGGAAGAATCTTCAATTAAGATAAGGGAAAACCTGAAAAACTTGTCAAGGGGGGCAGGGCTTTCATTGTTCTCATAGGAAGAAGATTGTCCCCTGCTGTTACACTAGGTAAAAGGGGTGGGAGGGGAAATTTTGCTTGTGAATATCTCTCAAACCATAAAGGTTTGAGAGATAAGACTTATATCGTTCTTCATGTTTTTTTAATGCCTACGAAATAAAATAAAGATAATACGAAGTATTACTATACCTTTAAATCCCACCGACAATCAGAATTGTTTCTGTCTGCTTTTTATATGGTTTCTGCTATGACTTTTCATCAATGTTATTACTGATTTAATGTATATTGTTATTATAAATGTATTTTATTAAATAGTATTACACTTAGGTGTGTTGTCTTTTTTCTCTTTTTTCTCTTTACATATACATCCCGTGTGGGTTTCCGGGTACACAGACAGCAGTACGGCTGGAGCTCAAGTAGAGATTGGATTTATGTGATACAGATTTACTAACTAAAATTTCTACATCGGACCACTAGGTGTATCATCTCATTCAGTCCCATCATCTCATTGATTGCGTCATTTGATCCATCGGACTACATAGACATTATAATTTTCATCTTCATCCACGGACGTTTCATTCTATTACATTCAAATAAGAACTTCATTGACTCCAATTATTTCTGTTTAACTTTTATTTTGTATCAGTTATAGATTACATATCTATCTGAATTTTCAATATTTTTTAGATTTATTTATGAGCATTAGTTGTTATATGTTTCTGTTTTTTGTTTCTCATTTTCTTGGTTCATTGTATTGGTCATTTTGATTATATTTATATATGCATATATATTATTTTTTATTTCTTGTAATTTGACCAATCATTTCTCACATTGATACCAGCTCTTCTTTGTAGTCCCTCCCGGTAATTTCTAATCATAAGAGATAGGTTTGGAGAGCACTCTGTTTATTCTTGTTGCCTATTGTATATTATTTGACTATGAGAGAAGATTAAAGTGTACTCATTATAAAATGGACCATGAAGATGCTTTAGGTGGCCGTCTTGCCTTTTGACTTGACTTTTAGCCATGTGAACTGAAGTCCACCAGTGAGCGGATGCCAGCGGTTCACATCCTCGGGAACATTAAAGGAATAGTAATACTTTGTTTTATCTTTATTTTATTTTGTAGGCATTAAAAAAACATGAAGAATGATATAAGTCTTATCTCTCAAACCTTTATGGTTTAAGAGATATTCACAAGCAAAGTATCCCCCCGTTCAGCCAGATCAGAAGGGAGGTGCCCAGGTAGACTGCAGAGAGGGACAATCTTCAATTAAGATAAGGGAAAAAGCTGAAAAACTTGTCAAGGGGGGAAGGGCTTTCATTGTTTTCATACAAAGAAGATTGTCCCCTGCTGTTATCTGTCTGGTCTTACAACCAGATTCACATCTGAGAAGAGATGGCTTACACTAGGAAAAAGAGGTGGGAGGGGGAAACTTTGCTTGTGAATATATCTTAAACCATAAAGGTTTGAGAGATAAGACTTATATCGTTCTTCATGTTTTTTTAATGCCAACAAAATAAAATAAAGATAAAACAAAGTATTAATATCCCTTTAAATGTGATGTTCTGTGTGGGACGTTTCCCATACAAATGAGTCATAGGTCTGGCCCTGCCCCTTTCACTGCGACATGGATATGCAATGCACATCATTATGGCACTGAAAGAGTTAGGGAAGGATGTTGTTTGTGGTGCTGAAAAAATCCAAAAAAGTTTTTTAAATATATAAATAGCAAAAAACTTAAGAGGGAGTGCATTGGACCATTAAAAAATGAGATGGGTGAGTTGGTTAGTGAGGATAAGGAAAAGGCCGATGTTTTAAACACTTTCTTTGCATCAGTATATACAAGGGAGCAAGGAATGGTAGAAGAGCCTCCGCAAGTAACAAATAAAACAATACAATTAATAGATATTGGGTTAACTCAAGTAGATGTCATGGGAAGACGGAACAAAATTAAGACCGACAAAGCACTGGGTCCTGATGGTATACATCCAAGGGTTCTTCAGGAACTCAGTGCAGTGTTAGCAAAACCCCTATATTTACTCTTTAAAGATTCTATTACCACAGGCTCAGTGCCACAGGATTGGCGAAGAGCTAACATAGTGCCTCTATTTAAGAAGGGAACTAAAACAGAACCTGGGAATTATAGACCAGTGAGTTTAACCTCTGTAGTGGGAAAACTATTAGAAGGCATAATAAGGGACTATATTCAGGATTACAACACAAAAAATAAGATCATTAGCCCGAATCAACATGGTTTTATGAAAAATAGATCATGCCAAACTAATCTTTTCAGCTTCTATGAGGAGGTAAGCAGCAACCTTGACAATGGCAAGGCAGTAGATGTAGTATATCTAGACTTTGCAAAGGCATTTGATACAGTACCACACAGAAGGCTGGTGTATAAAATAAGGAAATTGGGGCTAGGAGATAACCTTTGCAATTGGATACAAAACTGGCTGAAGGATAGGGAACAGTGTGTGGTTGTAAATGGAAAATTCTCCAGTACAGTTAAAGTGGAGAGTGGAGTACCTCAGGGTTCAGTATTGGGTCCGCTGCTTTTTAACATGTTTATAAATGACCTGGAAATAGATATAGAAAGCAAAATATCAATATTTGAGGATGATACTAAATTATGCAAAGTCATTAATTCAGAACAGGATATTTTCTCTCTACAGAGGGACTTACATACAATGTCAGATTGGGCAAACATGTGGAATATGAAGTTTAATGTGGGGAAGTGTAAAGTCATGCATTTGGGAGGAAACAATCCCAAGGCTACTTATAAACTTAATGGAATAATTTTAGGTGACTCGTTGCTAGAAAAAGACCTGGGTATCCTTGTCAACTACAAACTTGGTAACAGTGACCAGTGTCAAACAGCAGTAGCAAAGGCAAACAAAGTCCTGTCTTGCATAAAAAGAGGTATTGAAGCAAGAGTGGATAACATTATTTTGCCATTATACAAATCATTGGTAAGACCTCACCTTGAGTATGCAGTGCAATTTTGGGCACCGGTTCTGAAAAAGGATATACTAGAACTAGAGAGGGTACAGCGGAGAGCAACAAAATTAATTAAGGGAATGGAGGACTTGACATATGAGGAACGACTAAACAAACTTGGTTTATTTACTCTAGAGAAAAGACGACTAAGAGGAGACCTTATCACATTGTACAAGTATATGAGAGGTCAATACAAGGATCTCTACGGTGAGCTATTTATTCCAAGGCCTGATCAGGTGACCAGGGGACACCCCTTGAGATTAGAGGAAAGGAGGTTTAAACTTCAGCAGAGGAAGGGTTTTTGTACGGTAAGGTCTGTCAAATTGTGGAATTCATTGCCCAGGGAGGTAGTTATGGCAGATACAATGGATACATTTAAGAGAAGATTAGATACATTTCTTTCAAAAGGGAACATACAGAGTTATACTGTTTATCAGTATGCTGATCAGGAAGGTCTGATAAAGACTAATTTAATTGGTAGCAGGAAAGCTATAAAATTCTCAGCTACTGAGGTATGAGGCGAAGGTTGAACTTGATGGACTTGTGTCTTTTTTCAACCTAATTTACTATGTTACTATGTATGAAATCTGAGCAGATCCTCTCCCTCCAGTTCGCAAGTGGGAGAGCAGCAAGAATGAGCTCAGGCTTCAGGGTTGTCGAACTGCTGGCGATGTGTAATGGAGGACATCCTTTCCACATCACCAGCAGTACAACAGGTTGACATGTTAATGATCAAACACTCCCCCCATCTTACATCCCTAATCTTTGTGCATATGGTAATGTGTGTCTATATTGCCAAGGCAGGGTGCTCTCCACACATCTCCACACAAATCTCTATATCATGGCCCCTTACTGCACCTTCCCTTTGTACTTAAGCAGCACTGGGTTATTTCTAGGGCAAAGCAATTGCACCATAGGGAACAAGTAAAAATTCACATTAATTTAAATTGGGCTTTTGAGTTAGAGAGATCTCTATTCAATGGATTAAAATCACCATATGTAGATTGGGAGTCAGAGATGCTCAACTAGGGAACAGCCTGCAATACAAATTTGCAGGCTCTATAGGAATGGTATCCTACCCAGGGCACAGTCTATTTTAGCCCACTAGTGCCTTTCACAGAGCATCAAGGCATTAGTATGTTTCTTGCATCAAAACGTGAGCAATCACAAAGAGCTCATACATTTATGGCTTTCAAAAATATGTTAGTGCTCTACTTTCCACCCTAAAGAGCATTTGATGCAGATCACGTAGTCGGTAACACTGGACTCTCTTACCCTGTGAATTTGACCTCTCATCCTGAAACCATAAGCATAGCTGGGAACTCCCTGGATTTGCCATGGAGACTCTGGTTTTTGCTGCTAATTAATGGGTCTCTGGGGCAGAGGCTGATTCCCCGGATATGGGAAGTTTGTAATGAAACTCTGCCCACTTCTGCTTCTTCGTAGCCTATTCCTCCCACTCCCCTCCCACTTCTCCTCCTTCCCCAGCCTATTCCTCCTACTCTGGCCATGTCTTTTAAGCTCCACCCCCCACTCACAATTAATCCCCATTCCTGTTTGATGCAAATCCCATTATTTTTCTCCCCACCAGTGGCACCACAAGACTCCCAAGAAGTCAAAGTTCCCAGGTATGACCATGAGATATTGTGATCAAAATGAAGGACGTTGAAAATCAGCTTATCCACTCAGATTAGGCATCTGCTTTGACCAAGACCAAGTCCTTTACTTTACTTGCTTTTCAGACAAATATAACCACCACCCCCCGAGCTGTTTAGATACATCCAAGTGATAAGCAATGCTCACCTGCCTGACTTGACCTGGTCTAAGAAACTGTGATCACGTGACACCTGATCCCCAAGTCTGTTGTCGTGTATCTATCAAGGCATTTTGTCCCCCCTCTCATGACGTTAAGACTAAGCAGATGTTGGCTTGGGGGAGAGACATAGGATCAGAGCTTCCACCAGATTCCTGGTCCAAAATTTAGGACAATGCAGATCATAGTCCCATCTATGTCCTGCATAAAGTAAGAGCTTAAAAGCTTCTCCACCGGTGGCATATGACCCCAGTACACCTTCACAGAATTCCCCCTTCCAACCCCCCTTTCCCTTTGCCTCCATGGTTCTGGAGAGAGGGGAAATACTTTCCATTTGTGGTGTACCTGCTGGTAGTCTAATAGATTTTGGAAAATGGTGAGCTCTTTGATCCTGGAGGTCACCAGGGTGCAGGCTGGTCCTGACCCTTGGTGGTGATTCCTCCAGGGGTACAGCGTCAAAATTAATTTCACACATCCTGTTAGCAGCTCGAAACGCCTTGGCCTCCTACTGGAGGTGGCCTTCGCTGGCAGATCAGGCAGCAGGGGTTTTGGAGGATACATAAAGTGATTGTCCCCATTAGAGCTCTTTCTGCCTTTTGCCATGGGGTTTGGAGAAGTGCTGCATCTGTAAAATTGCACCTTGGATGGAGGAGCTCCAAGTTAAACAAACCATGTGCTGAAAGGCCTCAAAAACATTGCATCCCATATATTCCATTTAAATCAATGGGAATTTATGGTATTTTTATTTGTCCTATATGGTGCAATCAGTGTTGCTTGGTACATCAGTCTCCCTGTGTTTAATAGCGCAGAACAGGTTCCCAAGAAGAATGTAAGAATTACTGGCAGTTTGTGGTACAAAGGGATTACTGGTAACAACCTCTAACAAAATTATAATGTAACAAACGTTTAGTTGGAAATTAATCAGTTTCATATACCATTTAATTCAATCAGAAACTGTAGTAACTAAAGCACAACTTTTAAAACAATTCAAAACCATTTATTGTTGAGTTGATCATAACTTGACAGGGCATAATTATCTCAATCGGAATATCCTGGGAATAAAGAAGAAACAATGTTCCATTGTTTAAAGGAATGCAGAGATGTTCGGGTTGGAAGCTGGAGACATCACCAAAGCAACGAGAATCAATATGTTAGTGACCTGTTTAAAGGGATAGTAATCCTTTATTTTGACTTTACATATTCAGCAAGTGAGTAATATGTAAAAACAAACTGCATAGACCAGGGGTAGCCGACTCTGGTCCTTTAGAACTGCCAGTAGTGCATATTTTCAGCATATCTCTGAATGGGCCCAGGTAGACTAATTAGTTTGACTGAATCACTAATTAGTCCATCTGTGCTACAACCGGAATCTCCAAAAAAACATGAACTGTTGGTAGCTCTTGAGAACCACAAATACACTGTTGGTAGCTCTTGAGGACCAAACATTCACCGTTGGTAGCTCTTGATGACCAAAAATAAGCTGTTGGTAGCTCTTGAGGACCAAAAATTTTATTATTATTATTATTCTTTATTTATATAGCGCCAACTAATTCCGCAGCGCTGTACAATTGGGAATAGACATACAGAGGTATTAAATAGTACAATCAGATGTGGAGAACAGGAGGATCAGAGGGCCCTGCTCATGAGAGCTTACAGTCTAGAGGAAATACACGGTTGGTAGCTCTTGAGAACCACAAATACACTGTTGGTAGCTCTTAAGGACTAAACATGCACTGTTAGTAGCTCTTGATGACCAAAAATACACTGTTCGTAGCTCTTGAGGACCAAACATGCACTGTTGGTAGCTCTTGAGGACCAGATATGCACTGCTGGTAGCTCTTGAGAACTACAAATACACTGTTGGTAGCTCTTGATGACCAAACATGCACTGTTGTTAGTTCTTGAGGACCAAACATGCACTGTTGGTACCTCTTAAGGAGCAGGATTGGCTGGTTGGCAAGACTGGGATACAATGTGACACTATACCCGAAACACTGAGTTTTCTGTATGCTGTAAACCATCTTTTTTTTACGTTGTATCATTATACCTTCCTTCATGTTCCCTGATAGACAACTTTCTGATCCGGAGGTAGCAAATGGACAACGCTCAATGTCAAATAAATCGCAGCTTGACTTTATTTAGCAACTGATCATGCCAGTATCTTACATTGACGTTTCAGAGTTGTCCCCTTTATCAGGCAGATGCTGGCAACATTCAAAGCAGCATATAACAGATATACATTGCCAAGCATCATGCCACTTGCTAATTATGTCAATATAATATAATCCACATGCAAAAAATAGGTTGTACCTACATAATTATACTAATATGTGAATTCTTAAATGGGAGCAGATTAATCACTCCCATACCTCAGATTAGATTATCCTGTGAGTTCTGAATGTTGATTCATTTTGCCAATATCTTTGCATCTATGTCATCTATTTAGGATAAAAATGGTTAAATATTTAACTGCTAATGAAAAGACTGATAGGGTCCATAAACACACTGAGATTTTTTTAACTCTGCAGCATTATTTATATATTCAATAAACATTATTTACTTTCATAAATTTTTCCCAGGAGTGAATATTTATTTATTTTTGTTATGAACCCTCCTCCAATATTCTTCCTACAATGGATCCAGCATAGCCAAATCCTCCATATGCACTTGCACGGTAGCACTATCCAGACAGGACAGGATAGTAATGTTTCACAATAAAAGCAGCTCCAATTAATCTTCATAGTATTTGGGCCATGGAGAGTGTTATTTCAATCCTGTCAGAGTTGTAGTACAAGAGTAATTGAATGATAAAGTATCCCCTCCTGCCCCTTTTACTGATGTAACACTGCTCACCTCAGAGTAGCAAGACTGTCCGGATGGATCGCAGAGAGGAACAATCTTCAGTGAGCATAAGGGAAAAACCTGAAAAACCTGTCAAAGGGGGGAGGGTTTTCATTGTCCCTTGCTGAGAGCTGTCTGGTCAAGTGACCAGATTCCACATCTGAGGGGAGGTGGCTTACACTAGGTAAAAGGGGCAGGAGGGGTGCACTTTATCATTCAATTACTCTTGAACTACAACTCTGACAGTATTGAAATAACACTCTCCATGGCCCAAATACTATGAAGATTAATTGGAGTTGCTACTGCTACTATCACTTTAAGTCTTTGCCTTTCTTTCAACAATGGGACCATAGTCACTAGATTTTAGAGTATTTTAGAGTGGGGGCAGTGGTAATTTTCCCTCACGTGCATCTAGGTATGTTCCTTTAATACAGACAAGCCTTTTTTTCTTTAGTGTAAGATTTACATACCACTTGTCCATCTGTATTACCGGGTTTGTGGGAAGGCTTTACCAGCAATACAGTGGAAACATTAACTACTGTGTAATTTTGTGGAAAAAATTGGCTGTTTAGCTGGAGACAGGTAAATGTATTCATACATAAATGACATTTTTATTCTTAACTGCACTTTTTTTACTTTGAAGGATAAAAACCCTTAATTTTCCTATCCACTATAACTCATTGATACACCTGGAATAAATTAATAATAAATATGAAAAAATGTCTGCTAATTTTGTTCAAATCATTGAATTGAACCATATTCTATCCTAAAGTAGACCAAAGCGATGTGAGACGTCAGAATACCTGACCCTTTTCCTCAGAATGTTTTCCTGTTGAGGGCTTTTTAATAATACCTTACAATACATTATTTACAAAAAACAAGCGTTGCTATCTAGTTAAACCAATCATTTATTTCCGTATTGTCATCTCAGTGTCATTCTTGACTATAAAGAGATAGTAACAGATTCAAATAAGCAGCGCACCAATTAATGTGCATAGTTTGTAGTCCATGTTGAGTAAGGTATTAATACTAGCTGATTTGTTGTTCATGAGTAATTTAATTATAAAGTATCCCCCTCCGCCCATTTACCTGTTTTAAAGGGATAGTAATACTTCGTTTTAACTTTATTTTATTTTGTAGGCATTAAAAAAATATGAAGAACGATATAATTCTTATCTCTCAAACCTTTATGGTTTAAGAGATATTCACAAGCAAAGTTTCCCCTCCCGCCCCTTTCACCTAGTGTAAGCCATCTCTTCTCAGATATGGAATGCAGTCCATAGACCAGACAGATAACAGCAGGGGACAATCTTCTTCCTATGAGAACAATGAAGGCCCTGCCCCCCTTGACAAGTTTTTCAGGTTTTTTCCTTATCTTAATTGAAGATTGTCCCTCTCTGCAATCTACCTGGGCACCTCCCTTCTGCTCTGGCTGAACAGTGTTACATCAGTAAAATGGGCGGGAGGGGGACACTTTGTTATTGAATTACTCTTGAACTACAACTCTGACAGAATTGAAATAATTCTCTCCAAAGTCCAAATACTATGATGATTAATTAGAGCTGTTTTTATTATGAAACATTACTATCCCTTTAAACTACCTCTTCTCATTTGTGGAATCCAGTCATCTAGCTGGTTTATCATTTCTCCAATTCCTACATTATTCTATGAAACCTATGCACTAAGATTTCTTCAGCTTTGGAGATCTTAGTGAATAGGCTCCATAGAATAACATAGGAACTGGAGAAGTGATAAACTGGAGAAGTCATCTGTAACCTATCACCTCTTTATCACCACTTAGTGAATCTCCCTCTAGAAATCAAGCAAGTTTGAGATTTTATAAATTTGAATCAACAATCTCCCAGGTATGAGCATACAGCTGAGTTACTCAGCAGGAAAATACTTATTTTATCATTTAATAAAACAGGACTATATCTTTAATCACCTCAGTTACATCAAGAATGACTTTCAGATAACTGCATGGAAAGAGGTGGAAGGTTTAATGAGACAGCAATGCTTTTTTTTTTAATTTCTAATGCATTGCAAAGTATTAAAGAGTAAGAATGATGTCAAACACCATTTTAATACTCAGTAGTTTGAAATATATTAATTTTTTTTTTTCCTTTTTTCATTCCTGTCTTTCCCTGATGGCAGCCTCTTCTCCAGTGAAGGGGTTGAATTGTTGGTTGCCATGAAAAACTGCCTGGTGTTCACTCACATGGAGACATTTAATATGTTTTAAAGAGTGTGGCTGACATACATCACAGTCTTTAACCTTTTGAGTGCCTAAGAGATATGCAACCAGTGGCGTAACTATACCTCGACCGGGCTCGTCACTCCAGGGGCCCAGCTGCCCCCTGCGACCCCTCCGCCTGGCGCCCACAATCTCCTTCCAGCTCTCTAGTAATGCAGAGAGCTGGGAGATTACATCATCTCCCAGTAGAAGAGGACCGCGCGGGAGAACAACGAGCCAACCTGTCTCTCCTGCCACTCCACTGGACCACCAGGATTTGGGAGGTAGGAGATGGAGGTATTGTGGAGGGCCCGGGGGCCAATGAGTTTGGACATTGGGGGGGCCCATGGCTCTTCTTGTACCAGGGCCTGTAGGGTTCTAGTTACGCCTCTGTATGCAACACATTGCAATGCAATGTGTTGGATACTTCCCTGACACTCAAAGAGTTAATACTTTGCAAAGACTTTAAAATAAAAAAGCTGGCGAATAACCCAGCTATCATGCCATATTTATGGAATAATAAAGAACATTTTAGGAGGTCTAGTACAGAACACAGAAGTAGTAAACTAAACAAAATGGATAGTAGCTGCATTGTTGGCATGCAAAGCAATGTGCTGCTTCTTCACCAGGGTAATGTGGCACTTTGGCACGTCTAAGGATTTCACTTAGGGTGCCATTTATTTTCTGTGAAGGTTTTGACAAAAATGTGTATGATGAGTTTTAATGATTAATTATGGAAATTGTTATGCACAATATACTCTTTATTCTCGTACTGATTGTGGGACCCAATAATACATGTATATATTTCCTTTTTTCCCTTTGACAAACTATAACATGTTAGAGGTGCCCTTGAGGTGTGTTAGGCTGAGAATCATTGCTCTAGCATTTAAAGGATTTGATTGATATGATTCCACCGTTAATAAGTTGCACCACAACAAATAGGTTGAGAACCAATGTTATATAGAAAGGATACATTCTTTCATATAATTCCTGTGGTTGCAACCATTGATCTGCTGCCAAGGGTAAAAGTCAATATTATTTGCAAAGTTAACTTACAAACCCATAAACACTTTTAATCTCCATCTGGTAAATCTCAACAGTACCAGTATCAGACATAATTACTGAAATTAGATATATGTCTATTAGATTGCATCCATTTCATATTGCATGTTTGTTGATTGTGTACAAAATCACCTATTCCTGTAAGAAGGGAATCCATCTTAAGTGAAAATATGATTAGTGCCAATCTAAATCTGTTGATATAATTCATGGTTGATTTATTTGTTAAAAAGATACCAAACCTTATCATGAAAACATCTATTGTTTCTGCCAACAAAACTTCTCTTTGAAAAACCTTTACTGCCCTTAGGCCCCTTCTACACAGGGAATACTGCTGCACTAGCGAAAAATTTTGGCTGGCTCTCACATGGGCCAGCCATCAGACAAACCTCGCCTACAACAAGCTCGGTGATGGAATATGGGAGATGGTGGAACATGGGAGTGCAAGAACATAGATGTCAGAACTGTAGATGGACAGCTGTCTCCCATAGGAAAGAGCCCTTATTTACTCTACAGAAAAGGCGTCTAAGTGGAGATCTTATCACAATGTATATGAGAGGTCAATACAAGGATCTCTAGTGAGCTATTCATTCCTACACTGAGGCTTACAGTTTTCAGTATTCTGACCCCTAAGCTCTCACAATCAGGGCCCACTGATTCTTTTGTTTTCTATGTTCCATTTGTGCTGTTTAACCCTTAAGGACCAGCGGTCCCGGAGTGTCTGGTCCTTTAAGGACCAGATAGGCGAGTTCGACGTGCCGTCCCACGTGACCGATCACGTGGGGCGGCTCGTCGAACAAGGGACTGAGAGAGATCGCTCCGGTCTTGGAGCAATCAAGTTCAGTCCCCAGTATTACTCACCACGCTCCTGCAGGAGCGCGGTGAGTAAAAGTACGTGACGTACCAGGACCATCACTGGTCCTTAAGTGCCGGACCAGCGTGACGGCCCAGGTACATCACAGGACGCGAAGGGGTTAATGTCTCTGCATGTACATTGTAGCAGAATAAGTTGCCTCTTTTTTAAGCTGAGGCAGCCATATTCTTGACCTGAGGGGCACATGTGCCATTTTTATAATTCATGATATCTATATATATATATAAATTGTTGGGGGAGGAGACTGGCCACATGCAGCTAATCAGGGAGTGGCAATTTTCACAGAAGTGGGCAGGGCAAAGCAACCCCTGCCCACTCCTGTGAAAATCGCTGCAGTGAGACAGTGAGACGTGCAAGTATGCCCTATTGCACCATTCCCTAGTCTATATATATCTAAAAATCTAAATGAATCTGGTTCGCTGTCATGTAACTGGAAAACTCTGATTGGTTGAGGACGGTGGGAGGGGGTGTAGCAATGCGTTGGATACCTCGCTGGCACTCAAAGGGTTAAGTCCAAGGCCTAGATTTATAAAAGCAAACTGGAGTTACTCTGGAGTACACCAACTGCACTATAGGGAACAAAAAAATCCTAAATTTCCACTCATTTGAGTAGAGCTTTTTAACTCCTTGAATGCTAGAGAGATCTCCAATGCCTTGCTTCGCAAAGCACTGGAGACCTTTCTAGCATTCAAGGGGTTAAAATGCCAGTTTAACATGAATTTTTATTTTGTACCCTATGGTACAGCTGGATTACTACAAAACACCTCCAGTTTGCTTTTATAACTATGGGCCACTGTGTTTGGCAATCATGTTTATTTTCCATTGTCACAGCTGCTGGGAAACCTTGCCAGATAAATGCACGTAAGATCAGTCAGGTGACGTGAGAAAGGAAGGGATCGCCCACTTGTACATGGTGAAATGACTGGGAGAGACACTACTACTGCCATTGTCAGATTACCATACCTGGGAACTTCCAGTTGATGTCTACCTGGAGGGGAGTCCTCTGGTGCAGTAGGGGGTGAGAATGATGATGTAAATTGTGTCAAAAAGGGGCGGGGCTTGATGCAAGTTGGGGGGCAGGGCTTAAAAGTGTCACGCAGATGTTATAAGAAGACTGGGGCAGATGTGGGCATTGTTTCAATAGAAACACCCCCCACATCCGGAGGAATCAGCTTCTGCTCCTGAGACTCGGTAAAGCAGTGTCAAAACCGGAGTCTCCGGGGCAAATCCGGAGTGTTCCCAGGTATGTAGATTACAGAGTATGATATTGCCCTCCCGTGGTGGCAGCAGTAGAATAATAAAGAAAGACTGAAGGGCATGTTAGTGGACTCTCATGGAATGCTGGTTACAGATATTGTTCTCCATTATAAGTAGTCGTGGCAAAGTCCCCTTAATTTGACCTAATTTGTAAATAAAACACTGTGGACATTTTTACCCTAAATTGTGTAGATCATATATTATACAAGGCACAGAGGAAATGGTGTGACTTTGGTTCATTTTCTTATGCATACTATGGGGCACCCTTATGGGCCTCTGGTATTATCCCCTTAAAGGGATAGTAATACTTGAAAATAATTTTATTTTATATTGTAGCCCTTAAAAAAACATGAAAAATGATTTAAGTCTTATCTCCCAAACCTTTATGGTTTGGGAGATATTCACATGTAAAATATAGTAAAGGTCTATTTTCCTGGCTGTTTCAGTCAAGTCTGCCATCTAGTGGACAGATTTGGAATTCGGTCCACAGAGCAACCAGCTCTTTAGCAGTGCCGAGATCAGGATCTTTGAAAATAACTACTTCATTGGAACTGTATACAAAGTGTGCCTGGCTTGAAAGCACACTTTGTAGACCATTCCAATTAAGAAATTATTTTTAAAGATCATGATCTCAGCACTTCTGGAGAGGCACAGCCGGTCGGGCGACCGGATTCCAAATCTGAAAGGTGGAGCAATGACATCACTCCAGGGGAAACTTTACTTCTGAATATCTCCCAAACCATAAAGGTTTGGGAGATAAGACATATCATTTTTCATGTTTTTTTAAGGGCTACAATATAAAATAAACTTATTTTAAAGTATTACTATCCCTTTACCAACATATGACTTGCCAGGACCATTTCATCTGTCCTGGCGATAAGGACTGGTGACAGTCCTGGCACATCATGGAATTTCTTGATCACAACTGACCTGCACTGTGCTCTGTGATCACTGGGAACTTACCTCACAAAAGAATTAAAAAGTGATTTGGTTCTCCAGCACACCCAACCCCTGGACCGTGTGGTCCTTAAAGGGATAGTAATACTTCAAAATTACTATCCCTCATGTTGTAGCCACTAAAAAACTGAGTTAAATGAGATCAGCAACATCTTTCAAACCTTTATGGTTTGAGAGATATCCTCTTTCAAAGTTCCCTCTTTTTGGCTTTTCCCCTGACGTCAGCGTTCTAGCTGACAACAGGGGAATCCTCTCCTGGGATCAGCCGGCGGCTCTGCAGCAGAGCATTGATCTCATTCATAAAAAAGAAATCCTTTCCTAAAAAGGTCTTCTACGTGTGCTTGGTTTGGAAGCACACATAGAAGACCTTTTAAGTTAAGGATTTATTTTTTATTAACGCGATCTCGGCTCTACTGCAGAGCCTCCGCTGGTCCCAGGACCGGATTCTCCCGCTGTCAGCTTGAACGCTGATGTCAGGGGAGAGGGAACTTTGAAAGCTGATATGTCTCAAACCATAAAGGCTTGAGAGATGCCGCTGGTCTCATTTTACTCAGTTTTTTAGTGGCTACAACATGGGGGATAGTAATTTTGAAGTATTACTATCCCTTTAAGGGTTTAAGTCTTAACGATGACGAAGACCATGTGCCAGTTGATACTATGGCATTGATGGTCCTGCTCTGGCGGATTCATACATTCAACCCTATCTGTATATGTTTTCATAGCAGAGCGAGAGATAAATATTTCTAAAGACAGACATTTCAACAAGATGACCACATGATTCTATGCAAAATCTGAAAACTTCGCAACACAATTTGAACGTAAAGCTTCTTGATATTTTCTCTTTAAACAGTTGCATAGCTGAGCACACGTGGGCAGCACCTACTGAGATTTTGTATTTTAAAATCCTGTAGGTGGCACTGTTGTGTCTTTAAGAGCAAAATCTGTCCAGCTGCAAAAGAATTCCAAGTTAAAGAATACTTTCTGTACTGTATCATGTGCCCTGTGCTATTGTATATAATACTACATTCTTTCAAAGCTGAAGTCATACCATGTTGTGACCTAATATCTTTTTTACTTGATATAATATTAGACCAGAATACAATATACCATTATATGCCACTAGCAGTGCAATACACAATTGCAGTAATGGATGGTGTATTGCATTGGCAGTCTCACATAATGGTGCATTCCACTACTGGTTTCATATAGTGGTATATTGTCCTGCTGC
This sequence comes from Rhinophrynus dorsalis, assembly GCA_037306005.1. Lineage (NCBI taxonomy): Eukaryota > Metazoa > Chordata > Amphibia > Anura > Rhinophrynidae > Rhinophrynus > Rhinophrynus dorsalis. The sequence goes on from CM074722.1 coordinate 471,313,733, forward strand.
TCTTAGACCTTCTGGTCTTAAGTAGGATTGCCACATTTTAGTCTTGCCAAAGCCAAACAGAAAAACAATGCTTTCTGCTAAATGCAGGGCAGTATACCAAATTTCTGGTTACCAATTTTTAACTTTATAATTCTTGCCAGTGGTAAGCTTAATTTATGTCTATACAGCTGAACCGCCCACGTGGTCCTCTCTTCAGTAATGCAGAGCGCTGGGAGATGATGTCATCTCCCTGCGCTCTTCAGTATTAGAGTATCGAAGAGGGAGCTCAGCTGATAGAGGTCTGTGCCAAAGAAGGAACAGACCTCAGCTGGTTACTTGTTGCGGGTACCTGGCGGAGGGGTCGCAAGGGGCGGCCGGGACCCTGGGGTGATGGGCCTGGTCGCAAGTGCGACCCTTGTTGTTATGCCACTGCACTTATACCTAATTACAATAGTCCAAAAACCTACCCCTATGATCTACTGTTCATTTTTCTCTTCATTTGCTCCATCTCTAGATATGCTCGACAGTTTACTTGTCTTCTCAGACTTCCTCCACCATGTCCGCAATGGCATGCCTTTTTTTTAAAATCCATTCAGACCCGCATGATCTATTGCCCATCTCAATGCCATTATGAGGTACCACATTCTCAGTAAAATATTGTGAGATCTCTGCAGGAAGCGTGCATGTGAATAGAATAAAGTTTAACACTTTCAGTGCTAGAGAGGTGTGCAAAGCAATCCGTTTTCCCCCTCCACGCCAATGTTAGTAATATTTTATTATGAAAAAATATAATCCAATAAGCTTTTCTGGATGACTACACAAGGGTATGTCTACAGCAGGGAGATAATTAATTCAAAAGTTGTAACAGCCCAACCTTGTCTATTTTTTTACTCCCAATAATACTCCCCCCCCCAATCTGGATTTTTTAGCCCCTTTGAATTTTGCCCTTGTGCCTTTGTTCAAGAGATATCATCTTGAATCAGACCTGTATGTCATGTCCATGGAGGCAGACATGACAGTTGCTGGCAATTTTCTTCAAACAGGCAGAATGAATGAGCCTAAATAACCCTTTAATGACCAGAGTAATGTGCAAAACATTGAAAAGTGGAGTTTGTGTTCTGTGCTCCTCCTGAAGCAACTGACATGTCCTCTTCCATGAATATGACATCGACTAATTAAAGTGGAACTACCATGTCACAAAATGTTTAGCTTAACTAAGTCCCCTTCTGGTGACTAGGTGCTTAGTAGCGCTAGTCGCCAGAATTATTACCTGATTTAATAGATATATGCTTTATTCCCCAGCTGTCGGTAGCACGGAGCGTGGACATCTTGCCAGAATGATGTCCACGTGCCTACGCTGTCAGTCCCAGCCGGCTCCTACCAACCAATATTGGTGTATATTTTTACTCTTTTGCTACAATAAAGATCTGAGATATTTTTATCGTCATTTGTCGACTTGTAGTTTTTCAAGCCTGGCGGATCTGTAGAGCGCTCCCCTCCTGTTGTCTTCCTGTCTTGTAGAAGCCCGTGCCTAGGCTATGGGGGGCTGCCTCGGATCCGCACAGCCTTATGACCAGGTGAGTTGAATGCATCAAATATACTGCTTTGCATCTGACATCTTGTAGCAACCACAGACTATATATTTTTTGGTGTGTTTATGCAGTATCTTTTAGCCCACTAGTGCCTTTCACAGAGAAGAAATATCCTAAAGCATATCGTACTGGTCCTGCTAAGACAGTAGTCCAGCCACAAATTGCCAGGCAAATCCTCTCTGACCAAGAGAAGCAGCTAACCCCATTTGTACATTTCAGCCTTGTTGGGCCTTGTCAGTGAGGTGTAGCTGATCTCTCTAGGCACTGTGAGCAAGGGGTCCAGTGCTGGATTTCCCTATTACCCTTGGGGTGACTAATCCCAAGGATAATTTGCAAATGTAAAGTGGAAGTCAGAGACACTCTTCTAGGGATGAGCCTGTAATATAAATTTGCAGGCTCTCTAGGAGTGGCGTCCTACCCAGGGTGCAGTCTCTTCCACTTTACATACCACCAAGGGTAATAGGGGAATCCAGCACTGGACCCCTTGTTCAGAGTGAAATTGACTGGTATTTCATGGTTAGACTGATATTATGGCAGGACCAGTATGATATGCTTAATGATATTTCCTCTCTGTGAAAGGCACTACTGGGCTAAAGGAGACTGCACCCTGGGTAGGACACAACTCCTAGAGAGCCTGCAAATTTGTTTTGCAGGCTCGTTCCGAGTTGAGCATTTCTTACTCCCATTATACAGTTGGTGAAGGAGTCCACTTTCAAGGGAACAATACTAGATTTGATAGTCATTAATGCTGACATAGTGTCATATGTATCAATGGGTGAGAGCCTTGGGAAGAGTGACAACCAGTCTGTATGGTTTAGCATACAGGTAATTTCTGTGCTTCCCTACACAAAAAAAGGTAGTAGATTTTAGAAAGGCTGATTTTTACCTTATGGGTGAACACGTAAGCCATTCCATAACAGGGAGAGGATTCTTGTGCGGTAACAATGGGAACATTTAAAACATTCTATTTTATCAACAACAGAAGTCCATATGAGTCATGTTAACAAATGTAAAAGAAAAAGAAAAACAGTCTGTTTCCTTAGAGCATGAACAGCCATCTGTCACCAAGAGCTGCCAATTCAGGATATCCCAGCTGCAGCACAAGTGGACTAGTTAGTGGCTCAGCCACTTTAATTGTCCCACCTGTTCTATTTCAAGGATATTCTGAAAACATGCTATGTCGGTAGCTCTTGAGGACCAGGGTTGGCTACCCCTGCTCTCGAGAGGTGGCAGGTATTGTAAAGGATACAAAATGTTAATACAGAAAATACAGGAAGTATCAGCCAGTGGAGACATTATAAGATGTGGCAAATCTCAAGAAGAGGAGAAAATAGCAAAGTATGAAAGGAGGCACAATATAATTAAAGTAAAAAATGGGTGTGTATGTGAATGGAGATAAGGAAATAGAAGACTCTCTGAAAGCTGTTTCTGCTCAGTATTTACAGAAGACTGAGAAGAAGATGAACCGTCAACAAGTGGAAGAACTGTTAATATTAAAGCAGTGGATACAAGTCTGTTTACTATGGATGAAGGCTGGCATTATCAAAATTAAAAGTGGAAAAATAATTTGGTCCAGATGAGCTTCATTCTGAATATTAAAAGAACGTAGATCTGTGCTTGCAACACCCTTAACCGGGTTTTTAATGAGTCAATGTTGACAGGATGGTTCAAGATTACTAGAAAATTACCGGTGTAATACCCCTTCTCAAAAGAGTCCATAGGGAGGACTCTGGTAACTATATACCTGTGAGTCTAACATCAGTAGTTGTGAAAATTATGGCAACTCTATTTGTGGCATATATGACGGAATGGCTTTACAACAGGAAGTTCTTGCCAAACAAATCCATGTTATTTTTTTTCATTATGTTAATAACATGATAGACAAGGTTGGCAATAGATATAGCTAATTTGGATTTTAGTAGCCTTTTTGACACTGTCCCATATGGTAAGCTGATCTTTAAAGGGATAGTAATCTTGTAGCCCATAAAAATCGGAATTAAACGAGACCAGCGACATCTCTCAAACCTTTACGGTTTGAGAAATATCTGCATTCAAAGTTCCCTCTCCCCTGAATTCAGAGCTGTAGCTGACAGCAGGGGAATCCGATCCGTGAGCAAGCGTCGGCTCCACAGCAGTGCTGAGATCACGTTATAGAAATAGTAATCCTTCACTGAAATGGTCTTCTACTTGTGCTTGGTTTGTTCTCGGTTTGATCTTGGTTTGCAAGCACACATAGAAGACCATTTCAGTGAAGGATTTCTGTTTCTATAACTCAATCTCGCCACTGCTGCAGAGCCGGATTCCCCTGCTGTCAGCTATAACGCTGACATCAGGGGAGAGAGAAGGAGAGGAACTTTGAAGGCGGAGAGCTGCTGGTCTCATTTAATTTTTAAGGGCTACAAGGGGGTAGTAAAAATGAAGTATTACTATTCCTTTAAGATGCATAGTTTGGGAATGAACTCAAGGATAGTTTATTGGAAAATAAATTGGTTGAAGGAGAGGCATCAGTGTGTCATAGTCAATGGAAAACATTAAGATGAAGGACAGGTTATTAGCGGGGTGCCTCAGGTGTCAGTGCTTGGTCTCGTACTGTTTAATATATTCATTAGTGATATTTCTAATGCTATTTAAGGTAAGTTGTACCTATTTGCAGATAACACAAATATCTATAACAGGCCACACTCCATGAGGAATAAGACAAATGCATAGCGATTTAGGAAAATTGGAGAAATGAACAAGAGTATGGCATCTAAAATGTAATGCTGCAAAGTACAATATATTTCAGGCTCAAAACCCAGTATTTGAATACAAGTCTGAAGGTACTTTGATGACCACAAGAGCAAAAGAAAGGGATTTGGGAGTTATTATTTTAGATGAATTGAAGGTAGACAAGCAGTACAGTAAAGCAGAGAGAAAAGCTAACCAGATTCTGGGCTGTATAGGAAGAGGCATTAGCAGCAGGAAGTGAGAGATAGTCAAGCCACTTTATAGATCCATGCTAAGGCACCACCTGGTTTTGACAAAACTTACTAGGACATACACAAATACCTTGAAATTTATAGATTGGATTGAAAGATGGAAAGAGGGGATATGATAGAAACATTTAAATGTGATAAAGGATTAAAAAAAGTTCTGGAAGAAAGCATTTTTCAGAAAATGCTTTCTACTAGAATAAGAGGTCATAACGTTAAGCCACAAGGTGGAAGATTCAGAAGTAATGTGTGTAAGTACTTCTTAAGGCAGAGCTTTCTAAACTTTCCATGTTGGTGACACACTTTTTAGACGTGCATCATTTCGCGACACAGTAATTCATTTTTACTAGCAAATCGGAGGTTAAACTAACCCCTTATAAGAGATACGGACACATACATAAATTGTAATAACAAAATGTATGGGGACACAACATATCTCATGAAAACCTTTCATTTATATTTTAAAAATATATGGTTTGTAAGATAATAACATGCATTTCCAAGATTGTTGTCATTTATGTGTAAAAATATGTAAATATGTGCAAGAATTTAAAAAACTTGAATAACACCAATAACTACTTCTTACCATTTTAATGAGATGTGTGGACCACGGACTTTTATTTTTTTCAACTGATTCAGGGATCCCCAAGTAGAGTGCAGGCGCTGGGGTACCCCTGAATTCCAGGGTGTACATGTAAGTCATGAGTCTTTTAGGCACATTCTACCCATGACATACATGTATGTCTTTAGTCCTTAATAATAAAGGCTGTCTACTCCTGGATCGGGCGGTCATTAAGGGGTTAATATTTGGGGAACCAATCAACACTGTTAGGGAAGTATTACTTTTCCTTTAACCCTTTACATGCCAGTGGGACACGCAACACATTGCTTTGCAATGTGTTGCATACCCCTCTGGCACTCAAAGGGTTAATATTTGTATTTGAGATTTTCTATATAATATTATTCCATGTTTATACACAGTTATATTTATTTCATCGGAGACGCAAGTAGCAGCAGAGGGGGGTTGCGATTGTGACGGGGCCATCATCCAAGAGGACCCTTTGACCCCCCCCCAAGGTCCAGTAGATTCTAGTTACCTCCCTGGTAGAATATTTTTATGTTTGGAGCCCAATAAAATATTTGTACTGAGGCCCTGCAGTGACTGGTTACACCACTGGCAAGTAGTATGTATACACATTTATACCTAAAGACATTATATACGTATTAAGGTGAGATTAAACTACTCAAATATCCCACACAGTCTAAATGATTTATGTCTCTCTGCCCAATCTGATTTTCTGTGTCTCTCACCCCATCTCACAAAAATACTTTATTTAATTGGCGTTTGCTTACAAAAGCCCTCTGATAGCACGTCTTTCAAGGCTCGGCTGAATGACTAAAGAAACGTAAAGAGCATTAAGGACCGTACAGTGCAACCTATTGACGACTTGGAAAAAGCTGCACTGTTCCATTTAGAATTTCCATAAACTGAACGTGGAAATCAAATGGAAATTCTGCAGAAAGTGCCCCCTCTGTCTGGATTTTTAACATTTTCTCTTACATCTTGTTTTCTTGCTGTTCATGAGGTTGATTTGATCCAGAAGGAGAAGGCAAAAGTTCATTCAAATGATGTACATCAATATTCTATGTTTTTGCTTTTAGTTATTTTGGTCAAAATTGGTTGTACTCCAGCTATTTAAATGCATTTATTTCTTTAGGTCTGCTTACCAAAACCTGGACTGGAACGGTTCATTCCAGTTTTTAACCCCTTCAGTGTTAGAGATGTCTCCTGAACAGGGGGAAAATAACATTCATCAACATTCCCACTGATTTAAATGGGCCATTTAACCCTTAGTGTGCCAGGGAGGTATCCAATGCATTGCATGGCACTCAAAGGATTAATCCCTCGAATGCTAGATAGGTCAAAACTCTGCTTTAAAGGGATAGTAATACTTCATTTTAACTTTATTTTATTTTGTAGGCATTAAAAAAACATGAAGAATGATATAAGTCTTATCTCTGAAACATTTATGGTTTAAGAGATATTCACAAACAAAGTATCCCCCCCCTGTTCAACCAGATCAGAAGGGAGGTGCCCAGGTAGACTGCAGAGAGGGACAATCTTCAATTAAGATAATGGAAAAAGCTGAAAACCTTGTCAAGGGGGGAAGGGCTTTCATTGTTTTCATACAAAGAAAATTGTCCCCTTCTGTTATCTGTACTGTCATACAACCAGACTCACATCTGAGAAGAGATGGCTTACACTAGGAAAAAGGGGCGGGGAGGGGAACTTTGCTTGTGAATATCTCATAAACCATAAAGGTTTGAGAGATAAGACTTATATCATTCTTCATGTTTTTTTAATGCCTACAAAATAAAATAAAGTTAAAACGAAGTATTACTATCCCTTTAAGATGCCTTGGAATAATTTATAGTATTCATGGGGTTAAATGCCCCAATTTAATCAATAGATATGTTTAGTGCCCCCACTCCTCACAGTGTATTTGGTTGGCTCCAGAGCTAAAATGGATAACAATTCTCCAAATTTTTTTTTTTTTAAATTGGGCTTTTAACCCCTTGAATGTGAGAGAAGTCTCTCTCTCTAGTATTCGGCAGGTTGAAAGCCCCATTTAAATCAATAGGGAACTGAATATGTCCCCTGTGGGGAAGTTGGCTCACCCCAGAATTGCTCCTTATTTGTTTTATGCACATAGCTCTGTCATGGTTCCCCCAGACCTTGTCCTACTGTATACTGTGCTTGTTCTGCTACCTTCCCTACCAGAGGCGTAACTATAATGGTCCGGGCCCTGGTGCAAGAAGTGCCATTGGCCCCCGGGCCCTCCACAATGCCTCCATTTCCTACCTCCCAATCCCTGGTGGTCCAGTGGAGTGGCAGGAGAGGCGGGCTGGTGCGACGTGCTCCCGCGATGTCCTCTTCTGTAATGCAGAGCTCTAGGACATGATGTCATCTCCCAGCGCTCTGCACTACTAGAGCGCGGGAGGGAGCTTGCGGCGCCAGGAGGAGGGGGTCGCAGGGGGCAGCCGGGCCCCTGGAGTGACGGGCTCGGTCGTGGTATAGTTACGGCACTGGTTGCATATCTCTTTGGCACTCAAAAGGATAAAGACTGTGATGTATGTCAGCCACACTCTTTAAAACATATTAAATGTCTCCATATGAGTGAACACCAGGCAGTTTTTCATGGCAACCAACAATTCAAACCTTTCACTGGAGAAGAGGCTGCCATCAGGGAAAGACAGGAATGAAAAAAGGAAAAAAAAACATTAATATATTTCAAACTGGAGTGACGGGCCCGGTCGCGACCCCTATAGTTACGCCACTGTTCCCTACACTGTAAATAAGGGGCAGATAACATGCAGCTACCAAGCTGCAGATGGGCTGCAACTCAGCAAACAGCTAACAATTTACAAGTTTAACCTGTTGAATAATAAAGATGCTTCCAATTTATTACAAAGCAATGAGTTAAAAAAATATTTCCCATCCAAAGAGTGAAGAGTTTTTTTGTGATTGTTTTGCAGGCTAAGGTAATTTACTGTACCAATCAATACTGGTTATACCTGGTGAGACGGTCCTGTGAGCAGTATGGATGTGGCCACTAGAGGGGGCTAAAGGCACCCACCTGGGGGAAATGCATTATGATGTGATAAAGCGGTGATAAAGTGGAGATGACTTCTCCAGTGATATCACTTCTCCATTTTCTATGAATTATGGGGCCTATGAACTAAGATTTCTCAAGTGGGAGTATCTTAGTGCATTGGCTCCATGGAAAAGCATTCATAGTAACATAGTAAATTAGGTTGAAAAAAGACACAAGTCAATCAAGATCAACTTTTGCCTCACAACCTACAGAAATGAGAATTATATAACCTTTCCTGATGCCAAATAAATTTATCCAAACCTCCTGTGTTGCCTACTAATAAACAGTATAACACAGTATACTTCCTCATGAAAGAAATGTATCTAATCTTCTCTTATATGTATCCATTGTATCTACCATTAGCACATGCTTGAGCAAGGAGTTCCACAATTTCACAGACCTTACTGTAAAAAACCCTTCCTCTGCTGAAGCTGAAACCTCCTTTCCTCTAATCTCAAGTGGTGACCCCTGGTTATTTGATCAGGCCAACAGAAATTGGAGAAGTGATATAATCTCTTTATCACATTGTAGTGACCCCACCCCCATGTTATTATGTGGAGCTTATGTGTTAAGATCTTGGCTCCATAGTATTTGAGAGAGTTCTCTCAGATGAGTGACTTGTCTCACCTTAAAAGAATAATAAGAGGATTTTAGTCTTCCCTGTTAAATCCTTTTCTCTTAGTCCATACAGGTTACTGGTAACTTTGAGTAGGCGATTCGCCCCTTTAATTAATTTTATCCCTCAATTACAAATGACTGGTCAGCATGACACAGGTGGCCTTTTAACTCTTTCAATGGTAGAGTGGTCTCCATCACATTGCTTGCACACACGCACAAACACTGAGAACAACTGGCGAAATTGTACTGAACATTGACTGCACAATAAGGGAGAAATAAACATAACCATTTATTTAATTTTGGCTTTTAACCATTTGAGTGCCAGGAAGGAAGAGGGAGAAGTTCTGCTTGTCTTGTGTGTGTAAAAGTAGTGATATATCTACCTTGTTAAGGCTTCCATGTGGGTTGACTGAACACCGCTGGGTTAGAGCAAGCAGGCCAATATCACCATAGCTGGGAACTCTCCAGATTTGCCCAGGAGACTCCTGTTTTCACTGTGCATTACCGGGTCTCTGGGGCAGAGGCTCCGGATGTGGGGAGTTTCTTTTTAAACTCTGCCAACTTCCACTCCTTCCCTGCCTGTCCCTCCCATTTCCCTCCTACTTCTCCACCTTCCCGAGCCTATTCCTCCTATTCTTTACTAGTTTCTTAAGCCACACCCCCACTCCCGATTAAGCTCCGCACCTATTGACAAGACTTGCATCATTTATCTCCCCCAACGGCGCCACAGGACTCCTCCTCTGGAGAGTCCAGAAGAAAAAGTTCCCAGGTAGGAACATCGCTGAGAAACTATGTTCTCAGGAACTTTACCGGTTAACCTTTTCAGCGCCAGAGAGGTGTCCAACGCATATACCTCTCTGGCACTGAAATGGTTAATATTTCAACAGCTTCAGGGTCAGCACATTGTGAAAGTCCCCAGGTATGTGCATACGGCCCTACATCTGGGTCACAAATAGGCCTGTGTGAGAGGAAGTGAGCAGGGAGGTGTAATCCCAGGAGGTAGACACATGAGTACTGATGTGTGAGCAAACAGTGGGCTGCATGTGAACTGTAAATGGAAGCCTGGTTTATCTGTCATCATTCTAGCTTACTGCTAAACCCATGGTGCCAAACTAGTCACCCCTGTGCCAACTGGCAGTGTGGCTATCTGTCAGGGAATTGATCATAGCTTGGTACAGAGCCTGCATAACTCACATTTTCGTTTTGGTAGAAGTTGTTTGGTTTTATCTGCACTAGTTAGGAGATTTTAAAGGAGAAGTACCAACACTCCTAATAATAACGACTGCTTACTTTACTATGGCCAGAAAACCCAAATGGCCTCTACGAATGTTTCCTTTCTACTTGTTTCAAGAGATAACACCTTCAATCAGTCCTGGAAGTCATATTGATGAATGCAGACATGATTGGTAATAGCAAGCCCACAGGACACAAAATCTGCTCACTGCACAAGGTAATCCTAACACCAGATGGAGCTCACTGCTGGAACCTCGCAGAAGACAAAGCAGCAGTCATCTTATTTAATGGAAGGCACTTTATTTTTCTTTCAAATGGCCACTTTATCTCCCAGGGAAGCAATGACTGTTGGGTTCCATTGGGGAGGCTCTGACTCATGCACACAACATCCCCCTGCACATACACAAGAGTTTATCGGGCAACTTGATACATCTCTATATCAAGGTAAACGGGACACCTTTGTGTAAAGGTGTTAGTGTGCCTTTAACCCCCAGAGTGCCAAGGCGGTATGGTGTATGGGCTTGGACAGCTGTTCCTGCTGTCCCTGCATAAGCTGGTATTAACACAATAAAAAAAATGTCAGTTTGTTTGGAGGGGACATCAGAACCGATCACGTTGGGAGATCAATATTTGCGATGCAAGAGAGCAGCATGCCCTCCTCCTTCACTCCTACCCAGATTTCCAGGTAGAAGTGGGTGGGATCGGAAAAAGCTTCCTAAAGTTACAGGTTGCATGTTCATCAGTGACTTGAGAAGGTTTTCCCTACAGCATTTCAACTCATATCAATGGAGTGCCATTTTTCTCGTATGAGCAGTAGCTAATGAAAACAGTTGGAAATTCCATTGTTTTCACAGTTTTAAGAATATTTGAAGAGGAGTAAATGTAAAAAAATGTTTACTTTAGTACCACCTTCTGGAAATATTTGTGCACACCAGACTATGGGTAGAAAAGCAAATGGACCCTCATTTGATGCAGTGGGTTATCTTCTTTGTCTACCTCTTCTTCACTTCTGTAGCTGTTTTAGTAAAGGCAAGTCATGTTTGAGAAAACGTGAAAAAAAATCTGAGGTTGCAGTTGGTGTAATTTTGTACTTCTAGCACCCCTACAGTATATCATCTCATACTAGTGGAGTGTCATTTGTCTGATAAGAGCAGTAGGGTGGAAATGTAAAAAAATATATATTTTTTCCTTTAGTGCCATCTTTGGAATCATTTATGTTCCCCAGGCTAGGGGTACAAATGCAAGTGGCCTCTTATTTGATGTAGAAGGATATCTACTTCCTGAAAATATATTGTTTTATATGGTTATTCAACTGTTTAAGGGTAAATTTACCAAGTAACATCTGGAATGTGCATATTATCTCATAAGGTTGAAAATATCATTTTGTTCTCCTGGTAATTAGGGCTTTGGGCAATCCATGAATGTAAGTAAAACTATACATATTTGGTATTTTTGTACTTGTGGGACTCAGGACTTTTTCAAGTAAATTAAACTTTCACAATCAATGTTTTTGATATATAGTATGTGATTGTAGCAAAATAAGTAATTTTTAACTTTTTTGTAATTATGACATCATAGCTTTTCATATGATGGAAAATGTACTTAATGTGAAGCACCATGCAAAATCTCAATTCTTTTTGAAAAACAAAAAAAAGCAAAACGATGTATCGTTTTCCATATGTACCTAGAAAGTCTCCTATGGGAATCATACCTAAACAGATGGATAGCAAAAATGCTGGAAATGTGTCTGGCCCACAGGGTACAGGAAATGGCCCAAGCCCCTGGCACTCAAAAGATTAAGAACCAGGGAAGTGTGCAATACATTGGTTTGCAATGCATTGCCACCCCTCTGGTCCTTCAACGGTTAAGTAGACTCATGTGCTCTGAGTTCTTCAGTCTGAAAACTGACAGCAGCTGTCATGTCTGCCTCCATGACATGATATCCAGGACTGATTGAAGATTTATCTCTTGAACAAAGGCACATGGAAAAATTATGATTTTCTGGTCAGGTAAGTGGGTGTTATTACTAGAGATGTTAGTTCTTTAAGTGAAGTTAAGGCCATGAAATTCAGGAAGCTGTGGGATCATTGAGACAAAAAACTTAGCCTGGATTTCTTGGCATTCAGAATATTTATATAATGCTTATGGTGATTATATGTATACCTGGGAACTCTCCAGATCTGCCCCGACACTCCTGTTTTTAGAAGGAATTACGGGGTCTCAGTGAACAGAGCCTGATTCTTCAGCAGTGGTGAGTTTCTTCTCCTTCCCATCCTGTTCCTCCCACTTCCTCCCCACTCCTCCTCTTTTCCATCCAGTTCCTCCCACTTCCTTCCCACTTCTCTTCCTTCTCATACCGTGTTCTTTCCACTTCCATCCCACTTCTCCTCCTTCCGTCCATGTTCTGCCCACTTTCCTCCCACTTCTCCTCCTTTCCACCTTGTTCCTCCCACTTCCTGCCCATTTCTCTTCCTTCTCACCCTGTGTTCTTCCTACTTCCCTCCCACTTCTCCTCCTTCCCATCATGTTCTGCCCACTTCCCTCCCACTTCTTCCCCTTCCCAGCCTGGTCCTCCCACTTCCCTCCCACTTCTCCCCCTTCCCAGCCTGGTCCTCCCACTTTCCTCCCACTTCTCCTCCTTCCCACTCTGTTCTGCCCAGTTCCCACCCACTTTATGGTACAAACATGACTAAGCCCCGCCCACCCAATTAAGCCACACACTCTATATGACGCAAATTGAGTCACTGACATGCTCTGGTTGGTAGCACACTTTCTCTATGATCAAACATAGAGAGGAGTTTCCAGTTGCCCAGATCCTCTCCCCCTTTGAGTTATTTTGCCCCTGTTAGATAGGTGACACCCCAGTAATGAGAAATATTTGCTCCTGTAGCTTAAGTCAAACAGCAATTAGCGAAGCATATCAAATACACTGCCCGCCTCCCGGTTCTTTACTCAGTATTTTTCTGCCTTGCATGTGTGTATGCATGTGTTCTCCCACATAGTTTACTGTGGGATCCATTCGCTAATGGATAGAACTGACAGATCTGTCTGGCACTCGTCATTGATGAATATCCAATGACTTCCCTGCACATTGAGCCATTCATCACTTAATGAATTTCCTCCTTTAACTTTTTAGTGCCAGAGAGTTGTTCAACATATTGTGGAACAATGTTTTGCACCCTCCACTGGCACTCAAAGGCTTAAAATCGAAATTGCACCCTAAGATAAGTTTTGTTCATTTTAAAGATAATTAAAAACTATCTATATGTTGTACTAGCCATTTATTTGTACATTGAATTGTTTTGGAGAAATGAACCTTGATGTAGTGGTGGTAGTGTAGCACTGTATGCTAATTAGTTTATGTGCTGGGCCAATATGACCGCACACTGCTATGAATGTATCTAAACAGAACCTGCACACAGGGGGTCTTTGTAACAGTACAGAGAGCAGTGGGCTTGGTCTTCAATATTACTCATTAGCATAATGGGCCTGGAATTGGCATAAAGTGCTAGACTGTGCCACCAAAGAATAAAGAATAATTTATCAAAAACTAGTTCCTTTACATAAAAATAGATGGTATGACATGTAAAAAGATTTTAATTCTCTGTATAAACAACAAAACATGGCTTTACAGGAAAATCTACACCCCAAAATATTAGACTTATTATACTGTACTTTCAAAAAGATTAGGTGTCTAATTTGATCATTCTTCTTTTCAGTGGAGTGAGAATGTTATGGTTTTTTATAACTCTATGAAGGATACACTGATGCAGGTTGGGATGAGTGACTATGATCACAGTGATGTCATCTCAAGTAAATAATAAACCCCTTTGTTTTCAGAGCAATGCATGGCTTGTAGTTCACACCCCCTTCAGGATCAGCTGTACATACTGGGTGTCCAAGCAAGGTTCATTAGGTGCCCCCAACATGGCCACACCCTACCTCCTCCCATGACCCTACCTCCAGCCTCATCCACAGTTGCCTGATACAAAAAATATCCTTAGTCTACAAAAAATAAATACAAAAGAAAATGTTAAATATCCTGGCCAGTACAGGTGTTTATAAACTGACCAGATTTGTAAAGAAACTTACATAACTGGACAGTGACTTCTTCTCCCTAACAATATGCAAGAACGAAAATCTCCTTCCTAAAGGCCTCATCCTTAAAGGGATAGTAATACTTCGTTTAACTTTATTTTATTTTGTAGGCATTAAAAAAACATGAAGAATGATATAAGTCTTGTCTCTCAAACCTTTATGGTTTATGAGATATTCACAAGCAAAGTTTCCCCTCCCACCCCTTTTACCTAGTGTAAGCCATCTCTTCTCAGATGTGGAATGCAGTCCATAGACCAGACAGATAACAGCAGGAGACAATCTTCTTCCTATGAGAACAATGAAAGCCCTGCCCCCCTTGACAAGCTTTTCAGGTTTTTCCCTTATCTTAATTGAAGATTGTCCCTCTCTGCAGTCTACCTGGGCACCTCCCTTCTGCTCTGGCGTAACAGTGTTACATCAGTAAAAGGAGCGGGAGGGGGATACTTTGTCATTGAATTACTCTGGAACTACAACTCTGACAGAATTGAAATAACACTCTACAAAGTCCAAATACTATGATGATTAATTAGAGCTGCTTTTATTATGAAACATTACTATCCCTTTAAAAACCCTACTCTACACACCTACAATAGCCAGTGCTCACTGGAGCTATGTACGAGAATGTCAGAAAGGCTGTGCAATAATCTTGACTGTAAGATACGTACCAGCTTACCCCAGTGACTAACCCCAATAAGACCAGACACAGGTATTTGGTGGGTAAAGGCCATGGCACAGCTGGTAAGGACTAGGGATGGGTGAAAATTTTCTCCTCAAATTTCTCTCGAAAAGTGCAGTTTTTCAGCTTTTTCTTGCCTTTTCCACCCATTGAAATCAATAGGAAGAAAAATATTTCTACACCACACAAAAGTTTTCTCCAGCCATATAAAAGACTGCAGGCTCTCACAGCAGCCATTCTGTGTTTGTGAGAGGAGAGAGCAGCATGTTTTTTAGCTAGAGGAGATAGGCAAATAAAGGGGAACTGAAGCTTAGTTTAGGGAGTCATTTAGGTAGGACATTTGTTCTCTGTATTAGAGGAGACTGGGGGCACTCTAGGGGATAATAAGGGAGGAAGGAGGTTGTCTCTCAAATACTCCAAAATTCCATGTGACTGACAGGCAAAACACAGGTAACCTATTTGCTTGCTGATTTTGCTGTTATTGTCCCTGTTCTGGGTGGGGAAGTCTGAGGAAAAACGTTGTTGATTTTCTTTTTCATTTATATTTTTTTTTTGACAGACTGTGATAAAACAACAGGGTGGACAACTTAAAAAATAAAAAAAATAAAATAAAAAAAATAAAAAACTAAATATCTTAGGTGACAGTGACAGACAGCTGACTGGGCTTAGGCAAGGCATCATACAGCTCCATCAGTTGTGTTGTGCACTGTACAGTAAAAAAACACAGTGTAGTTGCAGAATGTCCAGCAAACGCATAAGGGAAGGGGGAGCAGTGGAGCAGTGTAGGGATGTGAGAGTAAAGTAGTAGTCCAAAAACCTACTGCAGCAATGGTTGTTGCAGCATGTGCAATCAATGATGATGATCCCTTTACTCCAAGGGAGGATGCAGTTTGCCAAGGTCCCAGCAAAACTAGGTCCAGCACCACCAGTGCCAGTAGAAATACAGAACCATATAAGAAGAACACTGAAGATGACAACAAGTCACATTCAAGTGTTGATGATGCTGGCAGTACCATAATAGAGGAAGGTGTAGCAGCTGAAGCGCCTGCTGCATAAGACAGTGAGACACACAAGCAACAAAACACCTGTCCTCAAAGTAGTAGGGAACTTTGTTACAGTAAAAGTAAAATGAAATTGTTTGAGACCTCCAATAGCTTTGAGGAATATAAGGGTAGTAGTGGGCAAGAACTGTCAGGGGATGCTGATGCTGCTGAGGATGACCTAATGATGACTGATGATGATGCAGATCTAGAATATATCACTCTAACATCCTTCTCTTGTTCAGATACAGATGAAGTTGAGAGTGAGGATGCTGACAGGACTATAAGATTAGCAGAAAATCAAAGGCTGAATCTTCCACCACTTTTAAGGAGCACTGTGCCTCTCTATAAACTGTTTGAGAAAGCCACTGGAAAGTCTGACCCTGGACAAGCACAGATGTCTAAAAGCACACAGTCACCCTATCGTTATCATCAGCATCATCGCCTCTTCAACGTCCAAGTCCCACTCAGCCACACACACTTGTTTGAGTACCCAGCAACAGCAATACAGGTTAACCTGCACAGTGTTAGATATGAAGAGTACCTCTGGTGCTGCTGCTGTAAGTGCTGCACCTTTGACACCTAGTAGTAGTGGCAGTAGAATTACATCAACATCTAGCTCCAGTAGTAGTAGTAGTAGCAAAAACCACACATGACAGACAAAGCCAGGACAAATATATTAACAGCAGCACAGATGAGGAGGTGGAGGACAGATGGGACCACTGCTATGACCGATAAGTAATGTGTGTCAATAATCTGAGGAGGATAGAGTATGACAAGGGTAATAATACATACACAAATCACCCCCCCCACACACCACCACTACTAAAATACATATCTGCCACATTGTAGGTTGTACTTTTTTTTTATTACTTGATATCATTCTGAATATGTGCCACTGTCACTGAAGCAAGAAAGTGTTGTGGGCAAAGGACAAATGCATTCTGCATGCTAACACATCTTTCAAGCCAGATTTTGCTGTAGGACTCACAACTTTGACTTTCAGCCATTTATTTCTAAACTTCAGCCCTCACAAGGAGTAATATTACAGTGGGAAGTGTAGTACCTATAGGAAATATAGGCAAAAAATGTGTTAACATAGGTGGAAAATTTGTTAAAATAGGAGAAAAGGAGGACATTTCTGCATAGGCGGAAAGGCGAAATTTTTCTCGGGAAAAGTGAAAAATTGGCACGTTTTTGCAAAATTTTTCACGGGAAATTTTTCACACTTTTTGCCCACCCCTAGTTTGGACCCCCAGGACCAGCCCTTAAATCACCTATCTTTCCTATTATGCACCAGCCCCTCCTGGTAAGGGCAGATGAGTGCGTCAATCCATGCCAGCCACCTTTAGGTGAGCATGTAATCCTGTTTGGGTCAGCCCTATGCTGCCCACCCATGCCCCAGTGGGGGCCAAAAATTCCTGGAAGGCTGGCCCTAGGCCCCACCAACCCGCCATGACAATCCTATATTATAATTCGCTAAGGATGTTTGTCAGAAGCTGTCATGTACAGTAGAGACGGCTGCGCGCGCTGCAGTCATGCACAGTAGAGACTGCCCGTGCCGTGGCTGATACAGAGTGGGGCTATCTGAATTCAGACCGTGGTACGTGGTACCGTGGGGACTGGCGCGGTGTGCGATCAGCGCCACCGGATCGAACGTTCGGCAGTGTGGGCAAAAGGGGAAAGCTGGGTCACTCAGAACCCTGGAGTAGGCATGCAAATATCTTCCACAGCCTAAGATATATATTGCAGCCACTCCAGCCATTTGACTATGTGTACTGTAGCTAGACCCCCTGCTGTATGTTAATTAAGCCATTCTGAACTGTGGTCAGACCCCCTGCCATGTGGTAATTAGTCAAGCCCTCAAGTCTTTGTTCAATCAAACCCTTTTGTATCTGAAATGTAATCATGTCTGAGTTATTGTATCTGTTAAGACCATCTGTTGCTGGCCTTTGTCTGATGTGTTATGATTTAATCATGTTCCCTATTGTATCAGGTTCCCCATGTGATCCAATGTACTGTACTGTGTATAAATATCTGTGGTCTTTGCCAATAAAGAGAGTTATGTTTGGAGTGAACAAGGAGTCCTGGAGTCTTGTATTGCTTATGGTCTAAAGTATCCACTCTGATACCCATCTGCGCCAAGTATCGTGAATCGTCGACCGCCTGCTGCCAGCTTCCTGCGACCCAACTTCGTGGACTGTCAGGCGGCGTGGACTCTTCCATGCTTCCCTGCTTCCAGCGATCCTGCAGCTGTTTCCAGTGACCGTCCATACTTCAACCGGTGCATCTGATGGCGCTTATCTTGCGTCAAGAAGGAGAGACCCGGGAACAACGGAGGAAGGCGACGCAGGTCCCTTCTCAGCTTCCGTTACAGGCATCAATTGAATCTTCTGCTTTTTCGACTACTAACAAGGTGCCACCTTGTACCAAATTAGCATATGAAGTGGAAATTAAAGCAACAGATAAACCGGCAAGTCAATTGAGAACCATAAAGCAGGTGCCTGTTTCTGGTGCAGGAGAATTGGGACTGTTCTAGTCACATGTAAAACTCAGAACAATAGGTGTGGCCAGCACATGAGGCGCATCTCTTAAAGGGATAGTAATGTTTCATAGTAAAAGCAGCTCCAATTAATCTTCATAGTATTTGGGCCATGAAGAGTGTTATTTCAATACTGTCAGAATTGTAGTTCAAGAGTAATTGAATGATAAAGTATCCCTTGCCGCCCCCTTTTACTAATGTAACACTGCTCATTTCAGAGCAGCAAGACTGTCCAGATGGATTGCAGTGATCACAAGGATCACAAGGAAAAACCTGTCAAGGGGGGCAGGGTTTTCCTTATGCTCACATTAAGAAGATTGTCCCTTGCTGTGACCTGTCCGGTCAAGAGACCAGATGCCACATCTGAAGGGAGGCGGCTTACACTAGGTAACAGGGGTGGGAGGGGGATGCTCTGACAGTATTGAAATAACACTCTCCATGGCCCAAATACTATGAAGATTAATTGGAGCTGCTTTTATTGTGAAACATTACTATCCCTTTAATTTGGCACCCTAAGCATCTAGCCATGTACTACTTCCTAGAGGTTGTTTACCCAATCATGAAGCTGATTTGGACTATTCCAGAGTTTTTAACCCCTTGAATGTTAGAGAGGTCACTAATGCATGACAAAGCAATACAACAGACGCTACACTAGCATTCAAGGGGTTAATACATTTTTATATACCTGACCACTGATTGCTATAGCCATAGCATATTCTCAGGGTCGATTTCTCAATAGACAAAATAGGCAACTGCCTAGCACTCCAAATTTTGAGGGGAGGAGCCTAAACTGTGCTGGTCACGCCTACATTCTGAATTGTGGGTGTGTCTACAGCCATCATGTTTTCCCTGCACCAGTTTATACAGTGTTTTACTGGCTATTATTTAACCCATTGGGAGCTAGAGAGGTTGAAGATCCGTCTAGCAACAACATGTATTAAAAAGCTTTTTTTTTGTAGGCTGAGGGTATTTTCTGTGCCAGGGAACGGAGAATGGGACTGTGGGTGGGGGTCGTGTGAGGAGTAGAGGTATGGCCATAGGCGGAGCTAAAGGAGCATAGGATGCCTTGTCTAGGGACACCTGGAATATAAATTATGCCCTGAGTATTCTTCCTGTTCTCTCACTTGGAACTCCTTTTTCTATTCACGTGTAGTGACTAGGCCAGTTGTTGCAATAATCCTTTGAGTAGCAGCAATTCACTTAGAAGTTTCCCATCTTAATAATTGTACCCAATTTAACTGTGGTCTATTTTGTATTTTTCTTTCCTATCTTTATTAATTGCTTATCACTCTAATCTTTTTTACAACCCAATTATGTAACTGAATTATGCCTACAGATTGCACACATTTTCTAAGAAAAAAATGGTGAAATTCTAGCGCAAACCAAGTGCAACATTCGTAATAACTATCATTTTTGAAACTCCCTAATGATTTTAAATGGATTTTCACCCCTTGAATCAGAGGCGTAACTAGAAGCCACTGCGCCTGGTGTAAAAATTGCCATGGGGCCACCCCTTCCACATTGTCCCCCAATGTCCTTTTTCCACATTGCCCCTCAATGTCCTTTCTCTACCTCCACATTTCCCCCAATGACCCACAGTGTCCATCTCCTACATCCCTGGTGGTCCAGCGGCGTAGCAGGAGAGGTATGTGCCTCCTCCTGCACAGACCTCTATTAGCAATTCCGCTCTCCAGCGTGGTCCTCTCTCTAGTAATGCAGAGCGCTGGGAGATGATAACATCTCCCAGCGCTCTAATAGAGGTCTGTGCCGAAGAAGGCATAGACCTCAACTTGTTACGGCCTTGCAGGCAAAGGGGTCACAGGGGGCGACCGGGCCCCAGGAGTGACAGGCCCGGTTGCAGCCCATGTGACCCCTAATGTTACGCCAGTGCGTGGATTGCTAGAATTGTCTCCAATGCATTGCGAAGCAATGTGTTGGAGACGTCTCAGCATTCAAAGGGTTAAAAGCAGAGGCGTAACTAGAAGCCACCGGGCCCTGGTGCAAGAATTGCTGTGGGCCCCCCCCGACCACATTGGCCCCCTTCATCTCCACATTGCCCCTTCCACAATGCCCCCCCTTCATCTCCACAATGCCCCTTCCACAATGCCCCCCTTCATCTCCACATTGCCCCTTCCACAATGGCCCCCCTTCATCTCCACAATGCCCCTTCCACAATGCCCCCCTTCATCTCCACAATGCCCCCCTTCATCTCCACAATGCCCCTTCCACAAGTGCCCCTTCATCTCCACAATGCCCCCCCTCATCACCACAATGCCCCTTCCATAATGCCTCCTTCATCTCCACAATGCCCCTTCCACAATGCCCCCATCATCTCCACAAGGCCCCTTTCACAATGCCCCCATCTTCACATTGCCCCTTCATCTCCATCTCCACATTGCCCCTACCTCCAGTCCCTGGTGGTCTAGCGGCGTGGCTTTAGGCTTAACAGATCTGTGCCTCCTTCGGCACAGATCTCTGTAACTGAAGCTCCCGCGCACCGCTCTAGTAATGCAGAGGCTGGGAGATTATGTCATCTCCCAGCGCTCTGTATTACTAGAGCGGCGCGCCGAACGGGAGATCTGCTGAGCTGCTGATGCGGGCGAGGGGGTCGCAGGGGGCGGCCGGGCCCCTGGAGTGACGGGCCCGGTCGCAGGTGCGACTGCTGCAACCCCTATTGTTACGCCACTGGTTAAAAGCCCCATTTAAAGCAGTGTAAAATTGTATAGCTACTTTGCCTCAAAATAGCATATGAGCCTCATTGACTCAGTACTGAAACAAGTAAAACAAAGTCTTCATTATGTAACAGGAAATCCTGGGTCATTTCGGTTCCTAGTTCATTATTAGACGTATTGTAATTCATATGTTGTGTCTGAGATAAGTACCTAAACAATGAAGAGTACGAGGAAACACAGAGATAAGAGCCGCTAAAATTAAACAAAACTCTGGGAGAAGACTGCCTGCCTGAAATAAAAGCATATTAAAAAATAATTTAAATATACATAAAAAAAAAAAAAATCACACAAATGGTTTCTGTATCTGGGCCAGACACACCCAGGGGCAGCAGTAGGGAGGGGTAATATATTTTGGCAGTGTTTTGGATAGGACAGTGGCAGTGAAGAAGACATCTTGGCCAAATCACATGCAGAAACCTCAACCCCCCCCCCCACACACACACACACTTACCTGCACCATACTCATACCTGGGAACCCTCCGGATTTGCCCATGAGAGTCCGGTTTTGAGATTGCATTACCGGGTCTCTGGGACAGAGGCTGAGTCTTCGGATGTATCCAATTTGTTTTAAAGGGTTAGTAATGTCTGATATTAATAACATGTAATATTGTAAAAAAAAAAAAAAATTAACTGGTGCAAGTCCCGTCTCTCAAACATGTATAGTTTGAGAGATATAAGGTTTTAACATTCCCCCCTCCCTCCCCTTTCACTGACGTCAGCACTCTACTTGACAGAAGGAGATCTTGGTCCAGGAACTGACCGGCGGCTCTTCAGCAGAGCCAAAATAGCGCTATCTAAAAATAAATACTTAATTGGAACGGTCTGCAATGTGTGCTTTCAAACCAGGCAGAATTTGTAGACCGTTCCAATGAAGAATTTATATTTAGATAAAGCTATTTCGCCTCTGCTGAAGAGCTGCCGTCGGGTAGCACGACCTGAATCTCCTTCTGTCAGCTAGACAGCTGAAGTCAGTGAAAGGGGAGGGAAGGGGGAACTTTAGCAGCTTAAATCTCTCAAACTATACATGTTTGAGAAACAGGACTTGCACCAATTATTTTTTATTTTTTTAATATTTACAATATTAAATGTTATTGTCCTCAGACATTACTAACCGTTTAAAACTCTTACCATTTCTGTTCCTTCCCACCCAGTTCCTCCCACTTTTCCTCCTTCCCCACCCAGTTCCTCCTACTTCCTGCCCACTTATGTGATGCCCTGAAAAGCCCCGCCCCCAACTCATGGGTAAGCCCCACCCCCTTTTTGCTGTAATTTGGGCAATTATACTCCCCAGCGGCACCAGAGAGTTCCCAGGTATGTCCATACTCAGTAAAAGGGGGTACCTGTTTCTTATCTGATTGATATAAGTGTTGATAGTGCACACTGCTGTCGGGATACTAACAAATAACATCCCTAGGGGTGATTTTTTTTTAAATAGAAAGTTACCAAGTCACCTAACTTTTGGTGGACAAAGTGTCAAACATAAGTAAAGAGTCACTGACAAAAGGTGCAGGGTCACTGGCCTGGCATGATAGGGACACTGAGATTGCTTTAGCCACACCCACAATTCAGAATGTGGGTGTGGCCAACACAGCTGTGGCTCCACTCAAAATTTAGAGCTCTAGACAGTTGCTCACTCTCCCTATCAGGAAATTCGGCCCTGGAGATACACCCCTCCCCCTTTCCGATGTGTTGAACATGTCACTTGCAGAATAAAACAGGGTATACCATTCACTTAAAGGGGAATTACCACCCCGCAAAAACCTAACCTGTATTGATTCTTCATCTGGCGACTAGCTGCTTAGTAGCGCTAGTCGCCAGAAATATTACCCGGTTCTGAAGGTTTCGTCCTTTTTCTGACTGTCACTGGAACAGGAAGCACGGACATCTCGTCCCAGTGACGTCCGTACGCCTGCGCTGTCAGTCCCTTTTGAGCAGAACCGGGTAATATTTCTGGCGACTAGCGCTACTAAGCAGCTAGTCGCCAGATGAAGAATCAATACAGGTTAGGTTTTTGCGGGGTGGTAGTTCCCCTTTAACCAACCTGATAATGTAGATGGCCAGTCATTTGTCTCTTTGTAAAAGTCCTTCTGTTAAATTAAAGGAGCAGTAAACTTTTGCTATGAACAAGTATATATATTGTAGGGCTTTTCGTGCTGAGTAGAATAAGGGTACTCCCACTGCTGAGAGATGCATATTTCCATAGTTATTACAGTTTAAACTTGTGCCCTTTAGTGGTCAAATTCCAATTAGTTAATCTGTTACATTCTATTTGAGAGGAAAATAACTGACCAACAGTTCTCCATAGACTGTGATAGAAACTGCCCAGTCACTTCCTGTCAGTTAGAACTTTCAGGAAGTAAACGCACAGTAAATTCACTTCCTGGTTTAGGGTGACCACATGTCCCTGATTGTCCAGGACAGTCCCTGATTTTAAACGTCTGTCCCATGTCCCTGGCAGCCCCCTTCAGGGACAATACAAAGTCCCAGAATGAAGACTGCAGAGCACAGCACTGCCCATTGCGTACTGTAACAGAAAGTGAGGCATCTGCTGGGCTACAGTAAAATGGCCTTCAGACAGAGATCTAAACACTAGAGGCAGACCCGAGCCTTGTATCTGACATCAACAGGAGAAATTGTGCAATTGGTAATGCTAGTCTAAGGCTTTGGGCATGATGTCCATTTTCTTGTAGCCTAAAACAAGCATCAGATACTATCACAGCAGTGTTTAGACCTCCCCTATAGTTGCCCTAGAGCTGAGGACACGTGATTCTGCTGCTCTAATCTCAACAGTGTCCCTGAATGGCAGAATGGAAATGTGGTCACCCTATTCTGGTTATTTGAATTATTATAACATTCATATAAAACAACTGACACCAGTGGAAGTATATTTGTTTATTCCAGCAGGAAAATCTCTATAATACACCTCCCATGTGTCCCTTTTTAGGAGGGACAGTCCCTCTTTTTGACCCAAATCCCTCTGTCCCTCTTTCCCACCCTGATGTCCCTCTTTTTAGGAAACCAGATTATGTGGTGTGTATATAAGTGTATCATATTACTGTACAGCAATAAAACTCACATTATTGTTTGTTTAAACGTCAGTATATGAGTTTATAAATTAGTGTGTATAAATAAAATACTTTGGTCTTATTATAAGTCATTTATTAGGTTACACAAGGAGGTGTCAATAGGCCATATATTAGCCTAAAAATTCTTGGTAATGCCCCACCCACCAGCCACACCCCAGCCACGCCCCCTCAAACACAAGTGTGCCTCTTTGGCAATTTGAAATGTTGGGAAGTATGCTATAACTTACAGGTTTTCATAAAAAAGTTTACTGCTCTTTTAAGTCCACTAATTCCTAGGGTATATACCCCCTTTTAAAGAACTGGGGAATAGGCAAATGCATCATCAGGTTACCAGTTTATGGAGCAATCAGATTCAGGAGCCAGTTATTGACTTGGTAAATACATCAGCCCAATAAAACCCATGAAACCTTGTGGAACAGGCTTTACCTACATCTTCTGAGTTGAATGAGTGATCATTTTAGCATTCAAGCAGGTAACTGTGAGACTACTGGTAAGATATGTCTCAGAAAGGGAATGTGCAAGCACAGCTGGAAATGCAAAGGAAATTCCATACTGTGAAGCATGCGAGGTGGGGGGAGAGAACAAGCCCAAAACTGACCTGCACAAGGACAATGCATCTGCTGTCAGTGAGACAAGGAGTGAAGCAAATGATTTATGAAAGATATGAATGGGGCCTGGGAATTTTTTTTGTGTAACACGTTAGATTAACCCCTTGGATGCTAATGACATCTCCACTGCTTTGTGATGCCAAACAATATTTAGCGTCTTCAACAGTATCCACAGAGGCATAACTAGAAGCCACCGGGCCCTGGTGCAAGAATTGCCATGGGCCCCCCTCTGACCACATTGGCCCCAGACCCCCTCAACCACATTGGCCACCTCCACATTGCACCGCAATCTCCAAATTGCCCCTTCATCTCCACAATTCCCCCATATCTCCAAATTGCCCCTTCCACAATGCCCCCTTCAACTCCACAATGTCCCCTTCATCTCCACAGTGCCCCTTCCACAATGCACCGCAATCTCCAAATTGCCCCTTCATCTCCACAATGCCCCCCAAACTCCAAATTGCCCCTTCCACAATGCCCCCCTTCATCTCCACATTTCCCCTTCCACAATGCCCCTTCATCTCCACATTACCTTTTCCACAATGCCCCCTTCATCTCCACAATTCCCCTACCTCCAGTCCCTGGTGGTCTAGCGGTGTGGCTTGACAGATCTGTGCCTCCTTCGGCACAGATCTCTACAAGTGAAGCTCCTGCGCACCGCTCTAGTAATGCAGAGGCTGGGAGATGATGTCATCTCCCAGCGCTTTGTATTACTACAACCGGCGGCCGTAGTGGGAGTTGCTGTGGGCGAGGGGGTCGCAGGGGACGTCCGGGCCCCTGGAGTGACGGGCCCGGTCACAGGTGCGACCCCTATTGTTACGCCACTGAGTATCCAGGGTGTTAAAGGGAAACTAAAATCTCCCAGTAATACCCCCATTTACCTTGATAGCAACAGAAAATTCTGATGGCCCCTATGAATGTTACCCTTGTACCTTGGTTCAAGAGATTATCTCTGAATGAATCCCAGATGCCATGTCCAAGGAGGCAGACATGACAGTTGAATCAGTGAATCAGGCAGAATGCATGAGCTTGATTAACACTTTGAGGAGCAGTGCATTGAGCAGTAATGCAAAGCACATCCCTCTGGTCCTTAAAGGGGTAAAATCCTTATGTGCAGTGAGTAGAAGATGAGGTTCTGTGGGACTTCCAGCAACTGACATGTCCGCCTCCATGGACACCTCATCCAGATGTTTTTGAAGATATTATCTCATGAACAAAGGCAAAGAGTAAAAATTCATAGGGGCTATTATGATATTCTGGCCCTAGTAAAGTGAGTGGGAGGTTATTATTATGAGGTAGTAAGGTTCTTTTAACCCTTTGATTTCCAGAGAGGTATCCTGCTGGTGCAATGTGTTGGATATCTCTCTAGTACTCAAAGAGTACTAGATATAGTAATAGTAATGTTTCACAAAAACGCAGCTCTGATTACTCTTCATAGTATTTGGGCCATGGAGAGTGTTATTTTAATACTGTCAGAGTTGTAGTTCAAGAGTAATTGAATGATAAAGTATCCTCCTCCCGCCCCTTTTACCTAGTGTATGCCATCTTCTCAATGCGACCATAAGGGAAACCCTCCCCCTTGATAGTTTTTTTCAGGTTTTTCCTTACGCTCACTGAAGATTGTCCCACTCTGCGATCCATCCGGACAGTCTCGCTGCTCCAAGATGAGCAATGTTACATAAATAAAAGGGGCGGGGTGGGATACTTTATCATTCAATTACTCTTGAACTACAACCCTGACAGTATTGAAATAACACTCTTCATGGCCCAAATACTATGAAGAGCTGCTTTTTTTGTAAAAAAATACTATCCCTTTCATTATGACTGTACCCCATACCAGGACATGAATTTTGCAATCTTCTACACTGTATCTACATAAAATATTCCAGCAGTAAAATAATCCTAACTTTAAACTGTAGGCTCATTAAGATCTGCAAAAGAAAGTGTGATAAGCTTTCTACTAGAGTAGACTGCCAAAAGTGAACATCACATGATACTTTCCCTTTAAAAGGCCAGGTGTATTTCAGCCTTGCTTAAAGTTAGGATATAACGTGTCATTCAAGGAAAACAAACACAGTTCATCCGTTATGTTAATCTCTCATGCTTTTTTAATACCGCGGATGACTCATTCTCTTTGTTAGCTTGAGATAAATGTATTTTTTTTTTTTTCTTGTGAGACAAATCATTTTTGGAAAACCACTGCACAGAATATATTAACCCATTAAAGACCAGAGGGAGGCAATGCGCATGCAGTGTTCTTAACCCCTTTAGGACCCATGACGGTCCAGGACCGTCATGGCTTGTTTTCACTTAAGGACCCATGACGGTCTTGCACGGTGAGTCCGGAATCGGATTATGAAAAAAAGTGACCACACCATGTGTGCGCGGCCGGTCCTTAAGGTGTTAAAGAGTTTAGTGTAAATACAAAGATTTTTCAATTTGTTGTGCACCCCTCTGTGTTAACCCTTCGAGTGCCAAAGAGGTACGCAACTTATTGCAAAGAAATGCATTGCATACCCCTCTGGAGCTCAAAGGGAAATACAAAATTATTAATCATTTCGTAATTATGCTTTCTCATACAGGAGCAGATGGAGTGGGGACTGCAAGACATCAACAGCTGAATTTTGATAATATGCAAACTATTTTCTTATACTTCAGTATGAACACGACGTGTCTGATTCGATTCACTTCAAGCATGGAAAATAGGGAACATGCTTGTTACAGTAGCAATAAATCTTTCCTCTGAAAAAAATGATGTGATAGGTCTTTTTTTTCTGCTGGCTTAAAGGGATAGTAATACTTAAATATTACTTATCCCCATATTGTAGGCATGTTAAAAAGAATTTAATTGACCCCAGTGTCATCTCTCAAACCTTTATGGTAAGGTTTGAGAGATGACCGCCCGCAAAGTTTCCCACTCCCACCCCTTTCCCTGAAGTCAGTGTTGTACTGACTGCAGGGTTATCCGGTCTTACTTGCATCAGGTAGCTCTAAAGCAGAGCCGAGATCGCGTTAGTAAAAATAATTATTTCACTGAAACGGTCTACTACGTGTGCTTGCAAACCAAGCATACGTAGAAGGCCGTTTCAGAGAAATAATTCTTTTTTACTAACACGATCTCGGCTCAGCTGCAGAGCCGCCTGACTGCCGTACGACAGGCTTCCCCTGCAGTCAGTACAACGCTAACTTCAGGGAAGGGGGAGGGAGGGGGAACTTTGCGGGAGGTTATCTCTCAAACCATAAAGGTTTCAGAGATGACACTGGGGACAATTAAATTCTTTTTAACATGCCTACAATATGGGGGTTAGTAATATTTAAGTATTACTATCCCTTTAAACAAAGGCCCTGTCACTGCTGGCACATTTTTTTTTTAAGTTGCTACATCTCAATTGTTTAATTAAAATGCATCTTTAAAGGGATAGTAATGTTTCAAAATAAAAGCAGCTCCAATCAATCTTCAAAGTATTTGGGCCAAGGAAAGTGTTATTTCAATTCTGTCAGAGTTGTAGTTCAAGACTAATTGAATGATAAAATTTCCCCCTCCCGCTCCTTTCACTTGTGAGAACAATGAAAACCCTGCCCCCTTGACAGGTTTTTCCCTTATGTTAAATGAAGGTTGTCCTTCTCTGCAAGCCATCTGGACGCCACCTTTCTGCTCTGAGGTGCGCAGTGTTACAATAGGTAAAAGGGGCAGGAGGGGAATACTTTATCATTCAATTACTCTTGAACCACAACTCTGTATTGAAATAACACTCTCGATGGCCCAAATACTATGAAGATTAATTGGAACTATTTTTATTTTGAAACATTACTATCCCTTTAAATCTAGGTCACTAGGTGGTGCCATCCCTATCATTTACTATGGAGCCATAGTCAATGACTCAAACTCTCCCATAAAGTGCATTATAATATATAATGTATTCTAGACATTAGTTGGTGCTTTTGCTAACAGTTTGATTTTAAATAAATGTAAGTTTGAGCTGTAATAACTTCTGAATGAGAAATCTCCTAGCAATGGGTGTAGCCTTTCTTTTAGTGAGCAGCAAAAGCCAAGAACATATCATTGATCATAATAAAAGTATACTGCTCCTTTAACTGTTGCTCACTCCTTTGGAACTCAAAGAGTTAAGCGAAGTTGGCATGTTTTTTAATGTACTGAAATGTGTCTTTACCTTGCACAAGCAAAATGCTTTCAGTCTATGTTTTCTATGTAGAACCATTGTACTTCAAATTCTAGGTGATGCTTCATTTAAAAATTATTTCATGTCAAATTGCATTTTGGTGTGCAGTGCTTCCATGGCTTGCCATCGTAGGGTGGTGCTGTTGCTATAGCTGTCTATACAGAGCTATTGGAATCAGTCTTCCAGATAAACAAAGTTGGCATTAAACTGTAACAAAAGCCCCTGCACTTCCGCAAGCTGGAGAACCAGCCTCTGTTCCTGGAGACCAGGCAGATTTGGAGCATTCCCGGGTATGTCTCCACAGCCTAAGTTGCCCCCTTCCCTATCTCCTTATTCTCTCTCTGCCTTTCCCTCAGACTCCCTCATTCCAACACATTGCAAAGCAATGCATGGGAGACACCTCTAGCATCCAAGAGGTTAATATCTCTGTTCCCAAAACAATATATTTTTGGACTGTTAAAGCTTTCTTATGGCTTGATACATTTTAGATTATAGGCAACATTAGAACAAGATTGTGTCTGGGCCCCACCAGGCAGTGATGTGTAAATACCTGCAGAGCTGCTGTTGCCGTGAAGAAGGAGATCCGTTTGCTGTTTCCTATTTCTTTTTCCCACGTTTGGATTCCTGTTAGTGAACCGTTCAAGATATGCTAAGGCAGTAAATACACTATTACTGCTCTCACCGTCACGGTGACCGGCTTACACGTCACAATCGCACACATGGGGAAATGAAAGTGAGAGCCTAGAATTCTCTGTAACCCTTACTGTCCCCCAGTCCAGAGGCATAACTAGAAGTCACCGGGGCCCTGGTGCAAAAATTGCCATGGGCCACCGCCAACCACATTGCCCCCAATGTCTTCCTCTCCACATTGCCCCCAATGTCCTCCTCACCACATTGCCCCCAACTCTCCACATTGCCCCCAACTCTCCATATTATCCTAATAGCCACCTCTCCACATTGCCCCCAACACTCCACATTGCCCCCAATGTCCACCTCTCCACATTGCCCCCAATGTCCTCCTCACCACATTGCCCCCAACTAGGGTGACCACGGGTCCCGGAACTTCCGGGACTGTCCCTTATTTCAGGGCTATGTCCCGCGTCCCGGGTCATCTTCAACCGGGACAATGAAGTGTCCCGGAATGAAGCCAAGCCGCCCTGGATGTCAGCCTGCAAGCGGTGTGTCACATCATGGACGCCGCGAGGGAGCGCTTAGTAGCTCTCCCTCGCGGCGTCCATGATATGACACACCGCTTGCAGGCTGACATCCAGGGCGGCAATGCAGCTTACCCGATCTCCTGGAGGCAAGCGCTCTAGTAATACAGAGCGCTGGGAGATGACATCATCTCCCAGCGCTCTGCATTACTGAGCACAGCGCGCGGGAGCTTCAGCTCTGTGCCGGAGGAGGCACAGAGCACTTTCCACGCCGCTAGACCACCAGGGACTCAAGGTATGAAGGGGCAACTAGGGTGACCACGTCCCGGAATGGCAGAAGGGAAATGTGGTCACCCTACCCCCAACTCTCCATATTGCCCTAATAGCCACCTTTCCACATTGCCCCCAACTCTCCACATTGCCCCCAATGTCCTCCTCTTCACATTGCCCACAATTCTCCACCTTTTCACATTGCTCCCAGTTTCTGTATCCTACCTCCCTGGTGGTCCAGTGGCGTGGCAGTAGAGGTCTGTGCCTCCTTAGGCACAGACTTCTTTTAAGACCTGGAGCTCCTGCGTGGTCCTCTCATCAGTAATACAGAGCGCTGGGAGATGATGTCATCTCCCAGCGCTCTGCATTACAAGAGTGACAAGGAGGGAGAGCTCAGCAGCAAGAGGTATGTGGTGCTGGGTAGGGGGCTTGCAGGGGGCGGCCGGGCCCCTGGAGTAACGGGCCCAGTTGCAGGTGTGACCCCTGTGACCCTATAGTTACACCACTGCACCAGTCACAGAGGATCATATGTGCAAAAAACAAAAAAAAGCTATCCAATTGCACTTTTAGGGGTAATACTTTGCAATGCATTGGAGATCTCTCTATTATTCAGAGTGCCAAAATCCCCATTTAAAGGGATAGTAATGTCTATATTAAAGTTTAGTGCCAAGTCTTCTATATTGTTTTTATAACTTGCAGTGCTATGTTTAATTACTTACAGTTCTGTAGTTCAAAATATATTCAAGCTGAAATGATCCCCCTCCCACCCCTTCTGGCCGTGTCACACTGCCTGTAAGAATGGTCTGGATGGAGAGCGGTGAGAGACAATCTTCAGTAAGCAAAAGGAAAATCCTGCCCTCCTTTGTCAAGGGGGACAGGGTTTTCCTTCTAATTACTGACTGAAGATTGTCCCTCGCTGCATCCGTCTAGTCCTATGACTGAATTGCAACTCTAAGGGGTGGCGGCCAGAAGGGGCAGGAGGAATATAATTTCAGCTTGATTATCTTTTGAATTACAGAACTGTTAGTAATTAAACATAGTGCTGCATGTTATAAAAACAATACAGAAGACTCGGAGCTAAACTTTAAAGGGATAGTAATACTTTATTATTACTATCCCTCATATTGTAGGTATTTGTAAAATAGTTTAATAGCCCCCAAGTTCATCTCTCAAACCTTTATGGTTTGAGAGATAACCGAAGGCAAAGTTCCCCCCTCCATCCCCGTTCCCTTAAGTCAGTGTTGTGCTGACTGCAGGAGAAGTCTGTTGTACGACAGGCTTGCGGCTCTGCAGCTGAGCCGAGATCCCGCTAGTGAAAAATAATTTTTTCACTGAAATCATCTTCTACATGTGCTTGGTTTGTGCTTGGTTTGCAAGCACATGTAGAAGACCGTTTCAGTGAAATAATTCTTTGTCACTAAAGCGATCGCGGCTCTGTTGCAGAGCTACATGATGAAAGACAGACTGGATATCTCTGCAGTCAGCACAACGCTGACTTCAGGGAAGGGGGAGGGAGGGGGAACTTTGCCTTCGGTTATCTCTCAAACCATAAAGGTTTGAGAGATGAACCTGGCGGCTATTAACTCATTTTGCAAATATGTACAATATGGGGGATAGTAATAATAAAGTATCACTATCCCATTACTATCCCTTTAATATAGACATTACTATCCCTTTAACTCAATAGCAATGTGTATTTTGTTCCATAATGTGTCCTTGCTTTCCCCATAATCTTTCCACTTTTGTTCCTGTACAAATGGACCTAAATATTTACCCTCATCCTACAAGGCATAGCACATCCCTCTGACACAAAGGGATAAAAGAATAAGTGACTCTTAAAGGAATACTTCACACAACATAACTAACCATGTGGCCTTGCATTGCAATGCATTCAATACCTTGCTGGGACCCAAAGGGTTAACACAGTGCAATAAAGGAAAAGTAAACTTTGTTATGAAAAAAATTCTATATGTGTTAGATATTGTTTCCTTCTGAGTAAAACAAGGATACTCCCTACTGCTCTGAGACTTATTCAAAAGTTATTACAAGTTAAACTTGTTTTTTTATGTTCTTATTATTAATATATTATTATTATTATTATTATTATTATTATTGTATTATTATACATTATTTTGTGCTCACCAAGTGGGGCTGTTCAGATAATTTACTACGGAATGCCTTAACCCTTTCAGTGCCAGAGGGGCACGCAACGCATTGCAAAGCAATGCGTTGTGTACGCTTCTGTCACTGAAGGAGTTAAAGCAATGAGAATGTTGGGAATTTTTATTTGTCGCTGAGGTGGATTTGGTTTTCACACCAGAAATTGCTCCATTTCTTCTTCATGCATTAGCCTGAGTTGTTATGTCTGTGTAGAGTGATCTGTCCTTATTGGAGGTGCAATGTGACCACAGAGCCGGCTGTAAGACATGGCTGCCTCAGATACAGATAATCACTTATCCAGGCCTGATTTATCTGGACTCATCTGATGAGGTCACTCTTGGCTATCTAAGTCATAAATTTGGCATATTTCAATCGTAACAGAGGATAACTGTAAGAGATGGGGGGTTTCCCATTCATTAATAATTGCTGCCACCCAAGCGGACAGCTGCCCACTTGGCTAAGTGCGTGGCATCCAAGTAATAAGGGAAACTGCTTGTTCCAGCTGGCAGTGCCTTATCTGACAGTCAGTGCTTTGTAACGTGTAGACAGCTGCAGTGGCAGGAATTGGCTGTATCTATACCATTCGGATTTGTGAACTCATTCAAAGGGCATGAGGCAGACTCATGAGATTTCCTGTCCGAATTAACAAATGGAATCTGTTGCGCAGCTAAAACAGAATCACATATTTTGTTTTATGCCCTTAACATAAAAAAATAAAAATCAGTTAACCCTTGGAGTGCTAGAGTGGTAAGCAATGCATTGCTCTGCATATCCTTCTGGTACTCAAAGGGTTAAAACAAGCTACGGGAACTAACTCATTAATATATAGTGTGCCAATACATTTCTTTCTCTTGCAAACAGGTGACAAAATATAAAATCCCTGGGGAAGGATTTAGAATATGTAATTAACAACCGTAACCCCTTGGAGTCTAGAGAAGCATACAGAAGCATTCAGGGTTTGACCTTGACACTCAAGGTGAAGGGTAAAGGGCCAGATTCTTATAGTGGGAGTTTAGTGTTACCTATTACTTGATCTGCACCAATCAGCTGCTTCTTTAGTCTAAAAATGTGTGCTATTTCTATACGAAAGGAGAAGTACTGTTTGTTTTGTGTGTGTGTTCAAGCAGTGCGATCTCTTAATTGTAGCATGTTATAGGTTAATTGAAGACTGAATAGAGAACTTCTTGGTTACAGCAAACAGGAACATTCTCCCTATAATGTGCCTTGTGGGGAGCACTAAGGGTTGATATTTCAAAACCTCATGGTCAGCTCATTTGAAAGGTAAGCTAAATGTCTCCAGTGCATTGCTCTGAAATGCGTTATACACACCTGTAGCATCTACAGAGTTGAGCCCCAAATCCCTATGTTCCTCTTTCCCACCCTGGTGTCCCTCTTTGTATGAGATCAGACTGTATGGTGGGTATATAAGCATACCTGGGAACTTTCATTTTCGGGGACTCCTCTGATGCTGCTGGGGAGTATAATTGCCTCAAATTGTGGCAAAAAGGGGGTGGGGTTTACCCGCAAGCGGGGGCCGTGCTTTCCAGTGCATCACACAAGTGAGCAGGAAGTGGGAGGAACTGGGTGGGGAAGGAAGGAAAGTGGGAGGAGCTGGGTCTGAAGGAGCAGAAGTGGGCAGATTTTTAAAGTAAACTCCCCACATCCAGAGAATCAGCCTCTGCCCAGGAGATCCGGTAATGCACTCTCAAAACCGGAGTCTACGGGGCAAATCCGGAGAGTTCCCAGGTATGTATATAAGTGTATCACATTGCATCACAGCAAAAAACTCACAGTAATGTTTGTTAAACCCTTTCAGTGCCAGAGAGGTATCCAATGCATTGGCTACCTCACTGGCACCGAAAGGGTTAAATTTCAGTATATGTAATTATAAATTAGACTGTGCAAATAAATACTTTGGTGTTGCCTCAATTATTTATTAATTTATACAATAGGTCAAGAAATAACCTAAAAATTATTAGTAATGTCCTGTGCCCCAGCTACTCCACCAGCAACACCACCAAAACCAAAAGTGTCTCTCTGGCCATTTAAAATGATGGGAGGCACATATACATATATGCGAGAATTTTCATGCAGAATGCTATTGACTGGGGGAAGCAATTTTCCTTTGCACTCCTTACTTCCTGGTCAGTAGGTTACGTTCTACAGTGTATGACAAGACAGGAAGTAGGACTGCAAAGAAAAATGAATCCCTCCAGCTTGCAAAACCAAGGAATTTCAGACCACATATCTTAACCCTTTGAGTGCCAGGAGACCTCTCTGGCACTCAAAGGGTTAAAGTGAAGCTGATGCCTTAATACAACTATGCAGATTTTTAAACAGTTTTCAAAATCACTATTTTATATGTTTAATGTTTGCCTATTGCTATTTAAAATGGAACTAACACCTTATAATGACTTCAGAGATTTTGAAAGTGCTTTCAAAAATCACCTCTATTTATGTTAGCCATCCTTTATTTAAAACTATAATTTATGTGATATTTAGATTTATTTATTTGTCAGTTTACACAAATTAGCCAGTACTTCCTGGTAGGAAGTGGCAGTTGGGAAGGAGTTTGGAATGTTAGTATCTGACATAGCTGTCTCTGTATGGCACGACTGCCTAATCTGCATAAACTGACAAATAAATTAAGCTAAATGTTTGATGATTTTGAAAGAGCTTTCATAATTCACTGTTCTTATGTAAAATTATGTTATGTTTAGTGTTGAGCGAGCGTGCTCGGCCGATGCTCGGATCGGCTCGAGCATCGCTCTG
This sequence comes from Rhinophrynus dorsalis, assembly GCA_037306005.1. Lineage (NCBI taxonomy): Eukaryota > Metazoa > Chordata > Amphibia > Anura > Rhinophrynidae > Rhinophrynus > Rhinophrynus dorsalis. The sequence continues at coordinate 471,349,102 of CM074722.1, forward strand.
CTCGGCACATGGCGGTACTCGTACGAGTACCGCCATGTGCTCGCCCGACATGTTCGGGTGAAGAGGATCTGTGCCGGAAGAGGCACAGATCCGAAGACGCTCCGCTGGACCACCAGGGAATGGAGGTACGGGGGCATTGCGGAGATGAAGGGGGCATTGCGGAGATGAAGGGGGACATTGTGGAAGAGGGGCATAGACTCTATGCCCCTCTTCCACAATGTCCCCCTTCATCTCCGCTATGCCCGTCTTCCACAATGTGCCCCTTCATCTCCGCTATGCCCCTCTTCCACAATGTCCCCCTTCATCTCCGCTATGGCATAGGAGATGAAGGGGGACATTGTGGAAGAGGGGCATAGCGGAGATGAAGGGGGACATTGACCAGGCACCCTCCGCTCATCAGAGCAGGGGGTGCCTGGTTTAATGCTCGAGTGCTCCCATTCATTTGAATGGGGCTCGGGTGCTCGGCCGAGCACTCGAGCATCAGGGGGTGCTCGGTCAGAGCACCCGAGCATCGGGGTGCTCGCTCATCCCTAGTTATGTTAAAGTCATTACAAAATGTTAGTTCCACTTTAAATTGCCAGGTCATGCAACATAGACAGTAATGACTGGCATGAAATACTAACATTTCACACTGCTCATCCTCCTACTTGTCACTCCCTGCTGGTCAGATACTAGCATTCCTTACTTCTCTCCCTCTCACCTGCTACTCCCTCCTAATGAGATATTAACATTTCATGCTACACTCCCTCTCACCTGCTACTCCCTGCCAGCGAGATACTTACATTCCACACTACTCTCCCTCCTAACACTTCCTGACGGCCAGTACTAGCTCATGAGTATATAATGACAAACTGTAAATCATAGGAATCCAGTAAAGAAATGATGTTCCCACTTAACTGAGAATGTAAACAGGTGACATGTCAACAGAATGGTAATGACTGAGGAAGCAATTTTCCTACACACTCTTCTTGGTCAGGAGGCTGCAATTGAGGAATGCAAAGGAAAATTACTTTAAACCAACAAATTCAATATTAACATTTCCTAAGTTCTATGAAAGTATGGAAACTTTTACTTTCATATCTATGAATTATAATGTATTACTTTTAGTATTTTGTAGGGTAGAAACATACATTTTGACCAGGGCTGGATCTACATCTCTGACTCCACTAGGCAAGGCACTCTAGGTGCCCTTAGCACTGGTCATGGCCACACCCCTACTCCTCATATGACCCCACCCTTTGTCCCTCCCACTGTTGTCTGGCACAGGAAAAAAGCTTTAACACCTTGGTTGCTAGAGAGATCACCAATGCACTGCAAAGCTGTGCACTGGAGATCTCTCTAGCATCCAGGGAGTTAAATAATAGCCTGTAAGGGGGTATATAAACTGGTGCATGGACATTGAGATTGCACTGGCCACACCCACAATTTAGAATGTGGGTGTGTCCAGTACAGCTGAGGCACTGCCCCTCAAAATGTGGAGCGCTAGACAACTGTCTACTCTGCCTAATGGGAAGTCTAGCCCTGATTTTTATGGGAGATAAAAATGAACTTCCCCACCGAGCCTAATTAAAATTCACACTTACATAATTCTCAAAATAGCTTTATCCCAAGAAGTTTTTAAGTCCCATCTCTGCTGGGAGGCTGTTCCATGCGTCTATCACCTATTCTACTTAAAGGGATAGTAAGACTTAAAATTTACTAATCCCCATATTGTAGGCATTAAAAAAAAAATTAATTGTCCCCAGTGCAATCTCTCAAACCTTTATGGTTTTACAAATAATAACTCACAAATTTCCCCCTCCCTCCCCTTTCCCTGAAGTCAGCATTCTAGCTAACTGCAGGGGAATCCTGTTGTACGACCATCAGGCGGCTCTGCAGCAGAGCAGAGATCGTGTTAATAAAAAAGAAATCCTTCACTGAAATTGCAAACCAAGCACACATAGAAGACCGTTTCAGTGAAGGATTTCTTTTTTATTAACGCGATTTCGGCTCTGCTGCAGAGCCGCCTGATGGTAGTACGATAGGATTCCCCTGCAGTCAGCTAGAATGCTGACTTCAGGGAAAGGAGAGGGAGGGGGGAAACTTTGCAAGCTATTATCTCTAAAACCATAAAGGTTTGAGTCATTGCACTGGGGGCAATTAATTTCTTTTTTTAATGCCTACAATATGGGGATTAGTAAATTTTAAGTATTACTATCCCTTTAAGCAGTACTAACACACATTACTTTTGACTTTGAAACCCTCTAACTTTAGGTCATGACCTCTAGTATTCTGTTTTTCTAAAACATTCTTCCCTTCTGGGCTATATTAAATCCCTTAATACAGTATATTTAAAGGTTTCTATCATATCTCACCCCCTCCCTCCTTTCCTCCAGAATATATATGTTAAGCTTTTTGAGTTTATCCTTGTACCATGTGCCATGAAGACCTTGCACCATTTTAGTGGCTCCTTCTTTATACTGTCTCCAGTTTATTATAGCGGAACTATCACTGAATATAAAGTACCCCCCAAATCATTATGCATATAGCGATACACATATCCATTCCAGTATTACCCTAAATAAGTCCGGCGTTATTGATAAACCCAACTTTTCCCAGATGCACAAGCAGGTATCAGTGCAGACATCTTGACAAACAGATATCTGTGTGCCTGCACTGTCCGGTCTCCTCTAGGAGACATTGCATTGTACCTTAAGGTACAGGAATGGACTGACGGCACAGGTGCACAGATGCCGGTACAGCAGATGCCTGCGCGTCTGGAAACGAGTTGGATTTATCAATGATGCTGGACTTATTCAGGGTAATACTAGTGTAGTTGCCGAAACTTAACTATGAAAATTAATCTGTCAATTAATATACAATAATTAAGTAATAAGTTACAACATTAATATACCAGCCTTTGGCTGGGGCTAAGGAGAGAGAGAGTTGGTGGTCTACACCCTAGGTACAGTCAAGAGGAAGCCCTGAATCTCTATTACCTCTGCTTTTTATTCCCAGTGGAATGTTTTATGGGAGGTAACTTCCCTAGAGTAGACTGGCCTATGATGTCACTGCTAGAAGCATATGGCCTACACACTGCCCCTAGTGGACCTTCCAAAGCATTAACATTATTATGCTTTATTTATGACATAAATCATTAATTACTAATCAGTACAACTAGTATGGCTATACCTATTGCTATGTGCATAATGTTTTGGGGGGTATTTTATATTCATTGATAGTTCTGCTTTAATGTTTTTTTCTGGAGATGTGGTCTCTGTCCTTCCAATTTTTCTAAATCATCATGCATTTGGTTATTCCCCACTAGAGAGTCAACCCTGTACCTGCAAAAAGGCAACCTTACCTCGAATACTATCAGTACAGACCCTAGCATTGCCCCTGTGGCACGCCACTAGTAACCATCCTTCCTCTGAATGAATACCATTGATTATGACACACTGATTCCTGTTCTTCAGCCAATTATTTATCCAAACAGCTACCACTGACTCCAGTCCTAAACTATGCATCTTATGAATCAGCTTCCTATGTTATACACTGTCAAAACTTTAGTAAAATCCAAATAGGCTACATCTACTGCTCCACCCTTGAGTAACATTATCAAAAATTACAGAATATTCCTGTAGCAAAGTCATGCTGCCATGGATTTTGCATGTCATTTAACTTCAGATATACAACACTTCTTCATTCAATAGCATTCTCATTATTTTCTTAAATACTGATATCAGACTAACCGGCCTGTAATTGCCATAGTCCCATTCCCTATTAACCATTTTGTGTAATGACACCACCAATTTTTTCAGTCATCTGAAACCAATCTTGTTTGGCCAAAAAGCTTAAATGAAGGTGCAACAAATATAGACCTGAAATATTTGAACCCTTTGCGTCCCAGATGGGTACACAATGAATTGCAAGGAAATGCGTTGTGTACCGCTCTGGCAGTCAAAGGGTTAATACCCTTGGATGACTTTCAACGGACCAACTGATTTATCCACTTTCAGTTTTGATAGAATCAGTAACACGTTGTCCCTTGTAAACAGACCAGTGTCCACTGGTTTAACATGCAGTTCTTCTACTTAAAGGGATAGTAATACTTAAGTATTACTAATCCCTATAGTAAAGTCCTTTTAAAAATAAATGTATTGCCCCCAGTTTCATTTCTCAGACCTTTATGGTTTGAGAGATGATCGCTCCTAAAGTTGCCCTCTCCCTCCCCCTTCCCTGAAGTCAGCGTTGTAGCTGACTGAAGGGAAATCAGGTCATAGATCATCAGACAGCCCTGCAGCGTACGATGTTCAGGCGGCTCTCCAGCACAGCCGCGATCGCGTTAATTAAAAAAAAAAATCTTTCACTAAAATGGTCTTCTACGTATGCTTGCAAACCAAGCATACGTAGAAGACTGTTTTAGTGAAAGTTTTCTTTTTTATTAACGCAATCGCGGCTGTGCTGGAGAGCCGCCTGAAAGTCGTACAACTTGCTTCCCTGCAGTCAGCTAGAACGCTGACTACGGGGAAGGGGGAGGGAGAGGGCACTTTAGGAGCGATTATCTCTCAAACCATAAAGGTTTGAGAGATGACACTGGGGGAAATACATTTATTTTTAAAAGGACTTTAATATAGGGATTAGTAATACTTAAGTATTCCTATCCCTTTAAAGTGAAGGGGTTCCCTTGCAGTCTTGTACAAAGCCTGAGAAGAAGTAATTATTCAGACAGTTAGGTATTTACTTATCTTCCGCCATATACCTACCAATTTTTTACTTAACTCTTGTTATGTCTTTTATTTTTTCTCTTTTTCACTGATATACCTAAATAAACTTTGCCACCATTTTTTACAGACTTTTTTCCTTCTGCTTGGAATTTAGCACATCTTATAATTGATGTATCCTTCCTCTCTTTAACCTTGTAAACGTATTTATCTTCATCTGAGTCTGCCTGTACTTCTTATATGCACACTCTTTATCCATTACAATACCTATCACTTCTCTAGAGAAACAGATTGGTTTCCTTTTACCTTTGTTTACATACCTGGTGCAGAATTCAGTTGCAGACAAAATGGAATGTTTTAGTTGTTCCCATTGTTCCTGCACACCTCCTGCCAAGGAACTACTTATGTGTTGACCTACAGGAGAAAAATTCTTCCCTTCTGAAATCTAAGACCTTTGTCTCTTTAAGGGTGGTTCCTCAGATATATATTACCAGTATACTAAAATACACTGATTGGTGATCACAGGTTTCCAGGCTCTCTCCCACATCTGACACTATATAAGTATTTGTGAGTGTTAAAGGGATAGTAATACTTCGTTTTAACTTTATTTTATTTTATAGGCATTAAAAAAACATGAAGAATGATATAAGTCTTATCTCTCAAACCTTTATGGTTTATGAGATATCCACAAGCAAAGTTTCCCCCTCCCGCCCCTTTTACCTAGTGTAAGCCATCTCTTCTCAGATGTGAATCTGGTTGTATGACCAGACAGATAACAGAAGGGGACAATCTTCTTTGTATTAAAACAATGAAAGCCCTTCCCCCCTTGACAAGTTTTTCAGCTTTTTCCCTTATCTTAATTGAAGATTGTCCCTCTCTGCAGTCTACCTGGGCACCTCCCTTCTGATCTGGCTGAACGGGGAGGGGATACTTTGTTTGTGAATATATCTTAAACCATAAAGATTTGAGAGATAAGACTTATATCATTCTTCATGTTTTTTTTAATGCCTACAAAATAAAATAAAGTTAAAACGAAGTATTACTATCCCTTTAAGTCTAGTAATGTTTCCTTATGAGCTGGCTCCTTCACCAGCTGTATAAAGGATGCCAATAGCAAGGAATCCAGGATGTCCCTAGTTCACACTGTAAACTATCCTATAATAATTACATCACCTGTCATTGAAATCTTTGATATTTCCTCCACCAATGCTTTATTTAACTCTTCATCTTGAAGGTCTATAAATAATGCATATCCAAAGAAACGTATCACCAGTATTAATAGTTACCAACAAACGCTTTATTGGGATAGTAATTCTTCATTTCTAAGGGTGCTTGCAAACCAAGCAAACTTTGTAGACTGTTCCAGTGAAGGATTTCTTCTTCAATAACGCAATCTCGGCTCTGCTGAAGAGCCCCCGCCGATCCCAGGAACGGATTCCCCTGCAGTCAGCTAGAGCGCTGACGTCAGGGAAAGGGGAGGGGGAAACTTTAAATACAATTATCTCTCAAACCATAAAGGTTTGAGAGATGGCACTGGGGGCATTTAGTTTAAGTTTTTAATGGCTACAATATTAAATAAACATGAAATAAAGTATTACTATCCCTTTTTTGCAGTACCCTATAGTAACACTTTGAGTGCAAGAGAGGTGCACAATGGAGAATCTTCATTAGAGAAAGATTTAGGAGTATTGATAGACTATAGACTTCACAGCAGTGTGCAGAGTCACTCAGCTGCTGCAAGAGCAAATAGGGTACTATCCTGCATATAAGTTGGTATAGATGCACTGGATGCTAATATAATTCTACCTCTATATAAATCCTTGGTCTCATCTAGAAAACAGAATACAGTTCTGGGCACCAGTTCTTAAAAAAGATATTATTCAACTGAAAAAAGTAGAGATGTGCAATAAAACTGCTAAAGGGATTGGTGGATCTGAGTTATAAAGAAATACTAGCCAAATTGGATTTGTTTACATTAGAGAAGAGACGTCCAAGGGGCGATATGATTACCATTTACAAATATATTCAAGATCAATACAAAGAACTCTCCAAATAGATATTTACTCAAAGAGCTTCACTAAGAACAAGAGGTCATCCATTAAGACTAGAGGAAAGGTGCTTTCGACTAAAACAAGGCAGGGCTCTTTTACTGGGAGGGCAGTAAAGTTATGGAATCCTTTGCATACAGATGCTGTGTTGCAGATACTGTAACAGCTTTCAAAAAAGTAATGGATACCAATCTAGCACAGAACAATATTGAGAATTATGACAGTTGGCTTCAAAGCAGATAGAATGTTGAACCAGTGAACTATCTGACTGCCATTTGGAGTCAGGAAGGAATTTTTTACCCACTTGGGGCTTAATTGGGAACGGCTTCAATGGGATTTTTTTTGCCTTCTTTTGGATCAACAGGGGTGATATGGCATGGACTGGACTTGATGGACACATCTTTTTTCAGCCTCATCAACTATGTTACTATGTTACAATGCATTGATATGCAATACTGTGTATAGCTCTCTGGCACTCAAAGGGTTAATGTTTAATTGATGTTATCCCTTATATAAAGAACTACTCCTCATCCCTTCTACCATTGTTTGTCTTGTCTGTAACTATTGTACCCTGGTAGCTATGTCCCAGTCATGTGATTCATTGTACCAAGGCTCATTTACAGCCACCACATCCAGCTGATCCCTAGTCATTGTAAATAGTCACAAAGTGTATGTCTTACCCTATAAGCAATTAAAAACATACCATAGAGGTCATTTTTAGTGTTCTTCTTGACAGTTTCACTGTGATATTCCTTATGTCTGTATTCATCTTATGTATTTTAACATTAACTGCAATATCCCTGTCTTCATAACCAGACAAGTACTATCCATAATCTTTGTCACAATGTGGTGGAGGGCAGCTGGCTATATCCTACATTATTTGTTAACCCCCTTATCTAGTTTAAATGTCTATTAATATAGTTTCACATTTCTGACTTAACCCTTTTGGTTTGCATTGGATACCTATCTGGAACGAAAAGGGTAAATACCTCTGCTTCCCTACTATAGGGATGTAAAAAGTCTCTCATAAAGAGTATTTAACCACACTAATGGTAGTCATGACCAGTCAGTCAGTCCTGATGCTATCTCATTACACCACCTAAGTAACCAGATATGAAATATCTTTTCTTCTTTCTGCCTGTACAGGTAAAACAAAAGAAAAAGACACAGATATGCCACCTCACCAAGCTCATTTCCTAACTGACAAAACTCTGCCTGTAATACCCGACCTATTTTGTGGCTAAATCATTAGTCTCAATATGAACAATAGCATTTATCTAATTTACGTCTTACTGCCAATAGGTATAGTACAAGTACAGGAAAACAAATTAACCTCTTGAATGCTAAAGGCATCTCCAAACTATTGTAGATGTCTTGGCTGGTTGTACACATACACGTGCCGACAGGCAGGCCAATTCTAACTTATTTCAATGTTTTAGTTGGTGGTAATGAGCAGTACTCCTGCACTGCCCTCCTTTTTAAATACTCACTGTTATGCTCAAGAAGTCTGTCCTGATGCTTTCACTTATCCAAGTGGTCTATTCAAAGAAACCTACACCCAATACCTCTAACTGAACCAAAGCTGCCATTGATACAACTTTACATCGTCCTGTCCTTTTCCATCCATCCAAGGGAAGCAGCTTCCCCCCTCTGTCTCTAATGAAAATAGAACGCCATCTGAATGTGCCTTGTGTTTCAGTTATTTTCCTTCTTATTCTAGATTTTAATCCTTTGAGTGCCAGAGAGGTATCCAGTGCATTGCTTTGCAATGCATTGGATACCTCTCTGGCAATCAAAGGGTTAAGCTGTCACTAGCAGGGGCTTTTCCACCATTTGTATCAGTTTGTTAAGTGTGCCATTTGTTTATAATGTGTTTGTAATGTGTTTCCTAATTGTACCATTCTGCAGAATACGCTGGCACTTTATAAATGCAAATATATATATATATGATAGGGTGTATCCTCCTGAGTAAAACAAGGGTACTCCTAGTACTGAGTGGTGTTTCATTCAAAAGTTATTCCTGCTCTAACCTGAATTGTTTTGGGTGCAATATCTCAGTGGCCTGAAATGTTACAGTGGCGCTGTTGCTACACCTTCCAATGGAGGTTTATGGTCAACTGACCAGAGCTGACTATAGGAGGATATAGCAACAGTGCCACTGTAAAGTATCAGGACATTGAGACACTCCAGCTAAAAATATTCAAGATTGAGCTGTAATAACTTTTGAATACAACACCACTCCATAATGGAAGTACCCTTGTTTTAATCAGAAGCATAAACCCTACAATATATAGATTTATTTTACATATTAAAGGGGATCTCTCACATCTTTACAAGTAATGCTCATTAGTTAGAGCATTTAGCGAATACGTTTAAAATGTTATTAATTTTTTTTAAGAAAACGTTATTTGCACAAAAATTAAGTTTTAAAGAGTGCCTAGCACCCTACTTCCGGCTTGCCGCAGCCTGCCACTCTGTCTCTGCTCCCGTCCCACTACCTAGCATCCTCCAATGATGGAGGCTTTCTGTCTCTAAGCTGGAGCGATCTCATTGGCAGAGATCGATATCTAGCAAATGAGACAGCTCCAGCTTAGAGACAGACAGCCTCCATCATCGGAGGATGCTGGGTAGTGGGACGGGAGCAGAGGCAGAGCGGAAAGTCGTAAGTAGGGTGCTGGGCACTCTTTAAACCTTAATTTTTGCGCAAATAATTTTTACTAAAAAAAAATTAATAACATTTTAAACTTATTCGCTAAATGCTCTAACTAATGAGCATTACTTTTACAGATGTGAGAGATCCACTTTAAGTATTACTATCCCTTTAAAATGAGAGCTACAATAAACAGCACTTCATTTCCCTGAATATAACATTCCATAAATCTTTGTGGCAAAGAACACATTTCACATCTCCGCAAGAAGAGTCATAAATGTACTGTGTGCGTGTGTGGGCAGAAAAGTCTCCTTCCCACTGTAGACTACAAAGATGAAAGCACAGTCATCACTGAGTGCTGTTCTTGACCATAAAATGACAGCCATCTTATCTGTGTGTTCAATTTCCCTCAGAGTGCAATGAATACATGTCACACTAAGACACAGTGAACTGGACATATTTGAGGTTGAGATGAATAACTCTTTAAATTCCAAAGACATCTCCATGAATTGAGGATGTGTTGGAGACATTTTTGTCATTCAAGGTGGTTAAAAAAATCTGAATACTTAAAGGGATAGTAATACTTCATTTTATCTTTATTTTATTTTGTAGGCATTAAAAAAAACATGAAGAATGATATAAGTCTTATCTCTCAAACCTTTATGGTGTAAGAGATATTCACAAGCAAAGTATCCCCCCTCCCCGTTCAGCCAGATCAGAAGGGAGGTGCCCAGGTAGACTGCAGAGAGGGACAAACTTCAATTAAGATAAGGGAAAAAGCTGAAAAACTTGTCAAGGGGGGAAGGGCTTTCATTCTTTTCATACAAAGAAGATTGTCCCCTGCTGTTATCTGTCTGGTCTTACAACCATATTCACATCTGAGAAGAGATGGCTTACACTAGGTAAAAGGGGCGGGAGGGGGAAGCGTTGCTTGTGAATATCTCTTAAACCATAAAGGTTTGAGAGATAAGACTTATATCATTCTTCATGTTTTTTTAATGCCTACAAAATAAAATAAAGTTAAAACGAAGTATTACTATCCCTTTAAAGGAGAACTAAAACTTCTTAAAAGTAATCCTCACTTATCGTACTAAGGCCAGAAAACCCCCATGTGAATTTAGCTTTTGCTCCTTGGTTCAAGAGATAACAGCTTCAACCAGTCATAGAGGTCATGAGCATGGAGGTAGGCATTACAGTTGTTGATAGGACCACAGGACATCCAACTCTGCTCACTGAAAATGGTAATTATAACCCTTTGAGTGCCAGAGAGGTATCCAACACATTTGGATACCTTTCTGGCACTCAAAGGGTTAAAGACCTTAGGGGGTCCTTCTCTAAGAGTTGCACCTCTCACCATTCTTTAAAGGGTTAAGCAGTCTGTCTGCTTCAGTTTAAAAAAAATTGCCAGCAACTATCATGGCCGCCTTCGTGGACAACCAGGGCCAATTGTCTTGAAAAAAGATAAAAGAAAAAAATTGATAGGGGCCATTAGAATTTTATGGTCCATAGTACGATAAGCTGGATTATTTAAAGATTGTTAGTTCAAGTAAAATATGCTGAAACCGATACACTTTTTTCAATGGCACAGGCATATGCATCAGTGCGCTGATGAGAATTCATAAATTATTGTAATAAAAAGTTCTGCAAGAAGCACATATTCATCTTTCGGATTAACCATTTGAATACCAGAGGGGTACTCGTACTCCTTTGGCACTCAGAGGGTTAAGAAATATTAATAACTAGATGCAATTTGTAAATAAAACCCCATCTGAAATTGTAAAAGGTACAGGACATTTGTATCAATGGTTGCTGTTCAGTAGATTATTGTGATTCATTCTGCACTTCCTTTACTGAAGCTTCGTACTTGCACTAATGATCCTCCTCCTACTGTCTCCGGATTTTGTCATGATTACTAATTGGACTCCTTGGGGCTGGTTGGGTGGAGGACACCTCTCTGACTTGGTGGGACACAGGGGAGAATTTAAAGTCTACATTGTTGTCCCACTATACAGGTTGTTCAGTCTGGCTCTGCGTATCTATTTACTGAGTCCTGCCTTCTCCAGTTTTATGCAGTTCTGGCTACATCTCTAGTGTCGCTGTCATCCTGAGTCTGCCTCACATCAGTCTTCCTCAATTGCTGTATCACTGTCCATCTACTGACTGAGTCCTGCCTGCTCCAGGCTTCCTCAATTTTGTAGTCTAACTCTAATCTAAGAAAAGTCGAATGTCTAATCTATCTACTGAGTCCTGCCTGCTCCAGTCATCCTCATCTTCCTTCTTCCTTCAAATAGCTACATCCATGCTTCATCTACAGTACCATAAGGCTAAAGCTCCACCTTACCCTGTTCCACCATCTTCATTTAGACCCTGGAAATGGTCCCACTTATTTTTATTTATCTGATTTTGATTTTATTGCATTTTTAGAAGCATGGTGAATTCGGCCGAATAATTCTATCCAATCAGAATTTCGTCCAAGTCGAACAGGTCCGGTCCGATTTTCGGATCAACTGAAAAAAAAAAAATCGTCTGAAATCGAATTCTACCGAATTTTTTTCCCTGTGCACAAGTCTATGAGTGACTGCCTTGGCTGTCTTTAATTTTTCTGAGTGAAATATTTTGTTTGTTTGCTATTTCTTCACTATTTTTTGCAATATATTTAATACATATAATTTGGAGGGTTGTCTTTGCATTCTAGTTCACGTTTGATCTGTCATACATTGATTATTTTACATTGTTTCCATTATTTTGATTACTAACTACGCAGAAATTATTTGCAATTGCATTTGTAATCTATTTTATGAATTAATGACACATTGATAGATTGATAAAGAAAAAAGCAAGGAGGTGCAATAGTGCGCTTATTACACCGGCATGTAAACATTAACAAAGTTTTACACTCACATTTTGCAATTGCTGTGCCGATACATATATATATATTCACAGTTCACCACACTTGCAGAGATCTTACCACCGTCTCTGCTCGATGTCTCCCTGGTTTTCCGGATCCTTCTCGATCGGCTATATCAATGTCCTTGTATATTAACTCCAACAGACCTCTCTCCCATACACCAGATTCTGGCAGTCACAGGAAACAGCAAACTTGCACATAGAAAAGAAAAGAAAACGCTCCAGCCGATCTCTTGATAATAAAGATTTATTTAAAAAAATGATAAAAACAAAGTGTGTATATCCCACACATCAATGCGTTTCATAGCAAAGACCGCTGCTTTATCAAGAAACATAGGTCAAAAACATTGATAGGTTTGCCACAAAATGCGTTGAGCACCTTTACACTACAAGAGTAAGAAAATAACAATTAGCTTTGGAACACATGCAGACCTAGAAATGTGATCACACTACATTTCTTTCTCGTAGACAATAAACCAGGAAACGTCAGTCTTTGGACCCCATGCTGTTGGGAATTACAACTCCCATCATCCACAACCAGCCAATGGGAGGTATAGTCTCCAACAGCTGGAGGCCCCAAGATTGACTCCCTCTACAATACAATATGTCTATTGCCCAGAGACTTAAAGGGATAGCAATGCATCACAAAAATAGCAGCTCCAATTAATCTTCATAGTATTTGAGCCACAGAGAGTGTTATTTCAATACTGTCAAAGTTGTAGTTCAAGAGTAATTGAATGATAAAATATCCCTCTCCCACCCCTTTAACTAGTGTAACACTGCTCTCCCTAGATGTGGAATCTGGTTGTAAGACCAGACAGATAACAGCAGGGGACAATTTTCTTACTGTGAGAACAATGAAAACCCTGCCCCCCTTGACTGGTTTTTCAGCTTTTTCCCTTATCTTAATTGAAGATTGTCCCTCTCTGCAGTCTACCTGGGCACCACCCAGCTGCTCTGAGGTGATCGGTGTCACATCAATAAAAGGGGTGGGAGGGGGATACTTTATCATTCAATTACTCTTGAACTACAACTCTGACAGAATTGAAATAACACTCTTCAAGGCCCAAATATTATGATGATTAATTAGAGCTGTTTTTATTATGAAACATTACTATCCCTTTAACTGCAGATTAATTACATTGTGTAATCTTCTCAAAACATCAGAGGCATTATGGGAATTTTTCTCAGAACCGTGGTAGACTATTTTTGCAAGTGACATAGCCAAGATGACGATAGTTCCAGTCCTTATCTCCTTGGATCTGACAGCTGTCACCAGAGGGTTCTCTCTGATAACTACATAGTTAAAGGGATAGTAACATTTAATATGTAAAAAAGATGTGTTGTCTGGTTTATCCTCTCAAGAAAAACAAGGGTACTTTCACTCCTGAGAAGGGTTTTATTCAAATGTTGCTGCAGCTCAAACTTGAATTTTTTTAGGTTCCGTATATCAATGACCAGAAATGTTACAGTGATGCTGTTGCTACACCATAAACCCCTAGGAGGATAAACCCTAATATATATATATTTTTTTTTTTTTTACATATAATGTGTTAGCATCACTTTAAACCTTTGAAGGTTGAATTACAGAGAGGTGATCATGTAACTGAATGGTGTTTCTAATACATACATACATGCATGTAATCTCTGGGGAGGGCTGTTGGTTTGCATGTTTTCTCCCCACTCCTCCTCCATGTCTCACCTGCCCCCCTCGATGACTCTTCTACCAAGTGTCCAGGTAACACACCCTCCACCCTCACGAAGTGCCCCAAGCATGGGGTGTCAGACAATGTATGTGTGAACCGTGAACAAGGCTGGGGTATTTGACAGTGTTTGTGGGTGTCTGTGGCTACCAGTGAAAGTTGTACAGGATGGGGTGCCAGACAGTTCATATGTGATACTAGAGGGACAGTGAAACAAGGATGGGGTGTTAGACAGTGTATGTGTGGTTCTGTGACTGTCAGTGGAAGAGTGGTACAGAACTGGGGTACCAGACAATATATTAAGTGATTCTGTGGATACTAGAGGACATGGCACAAGGCTGAATTATCAGACCAGATATGTGTTATTCTGTGGTTACCAGTGGACAGTGGTACAATACTGGGGTGTCACTCAGTATGTGTGTGTGGTTCTTTTACTATCAGTGGAGAGCAGAACAAGGCTGGAGTCTCAGATTGCATGTGTGCCTCTCTCACTACCAGAGGGACAGTAGTACAAGGCTGGGTTGTCAGAGAGTGAATGTGTGCATCTGTGGCTACCAGTGGCAAGTGAAACAATGCTGTAGTATCAGACAGTACATATTTAGGTCTGTGGCTGCCAGTGGTGCAGTGCAACAAGGCTGGGTTGACACATAAAGAAGGTGTGTTCTGTGGCCACCAGTGGGACAGTGGAAAAACACTGGAGTGGCAGACAGTGTTACTACCAATGGACAGTAGAACAAGACTGGGGTGTCAAACAGTAGGTCTGTGGCTACCAGTGTACAGTGGAATATCTCTCCCTTTCAGCGGCCTCTTTTTTAGGCCATTAACAGAAATTTCCAAACAGCGAATCATGTGACTACAACTCAATATTTTAAGCTTGCAGACCAGATCCAGAGGTTTAGCTGTTGTTGAACCAAACATGGAATGGGAAAGATGAGTGATCTAAGTGATTTTGACCATGAAATGATTGTTGTTTCCAGATGTGGTGATTCCTGCATCTCAGAAACAGCTAACCTGGGATTATCATGCACCACAGTCTTTAGAGTTCACAGAGACTGGTGTGGTAACAAAAATAACCCTATCATTTGAGAGGCAATTCTGTGGCCTGAAAACATTTTGTTAATGAGACAGGTCAGAGGAGAATGGCTAGACTCATTCAAGGTGACAGAAAAGTCACAAACACTCAAATGATCTTGATTTCCTCTGTGACATGCGGATTGTTGGCTCAATATGGATTAAATCATACAAATCCATAGAGCCATCCTGCTTTGTGTCAACGGTATACAATAATATATTTTTGGGCATATTTATAAATATATTTCTGTACAAAAAGTAAGAGATATATATACTTACATATTGTAATAAAGATAACTATCCCAAAAAACACAGAGCAAGAGACATGAAATTAGACACAATCCATAGAATTCTTCCCAAGGAATAGGTAACTTTTTAATTTAGTTTATCAGAAGAATTAGCAGTCAGGTCTATCTTCTTACTGTTCATATTTGTATTTGATTTCTGTTGTAGTCTACTGCTAGCTGTTTCAGATTACACCATACCTCCCAAGTGCCCCTCTTTAGGAGGGACAGTCCCTCTTTTTGACCCAAATCCCTCTGGCCTTCTTTCCCACCCTGATGTCCCTCTTTTTAGGAAACCAGATTGTGTGATGTGTATATAAGGGTATCACATTGCTCAACAGCAATAAAACTCACATTATTGTTTGTTTAAACATCAGTATATGTGTTTATAAATTAGTCTGTGTAAATAAAATACTTTGGTCTTGTTAGAAGTCATTTATTAGGTTCCACAAGGAGGTGTCAATAGGTCATGAAATAGCCTAAAAATTCTCGCTAATTCTCTGCCCACCAGCCACACCTCCAGCCACTCCCCCTAAAACACAAGTGTCCCTCTTTGGCAATTTGAAATGTTGGGAGGTATGTTACACTCTGTTTCATTTTACACTCTGATAAAGACAAATGACCTTTACAAGCCATTCAGCGCTGAGGAATAATTTGGCACTATATATATATATATATATATATATATATATATATATATATATATATATATAGTATAATAATAATTGTTTGTGGTGAGGTGGCGTGATCTACAGACAGAATTCAAAATGAATCACTGAGCAAATTAAACTGCAGATATAATTAACCCTTTGAGTGCCAGGGAGGTATGCATTGCTTACCTCTCTGGAACTCAAGGGGTTAATAAATATATACCTGACTGGTTTATGGAGGACACCTACCTAGCAAGGTATGAGTCACTTTTCTCCTAGGGCATAATTCCCTTTTATGGAGCAAAATAGCCCTGGTCCTTAAGGGGTTAAGGGGCAGCCTGGGAACCTTATGCTTTTCTAAAATTGCCTGTAAGCCATGATTATGATATTCTCTATGTAATTATATATAGCTATTTATGGATTAATAGTCATCTATGTAGATTGCAAGCTCATTGGGTCATGTATTTCATTTCCATGATTTGTGTCAGTTTAAAGAATGACTTTGTTTCTAGAATGTGTAGGAAATTGGCAGGAGCTTGCTGTGCTTGTAATTGCATGTTTCCAGCTCAGACAAGTACAGTTAAATCTCAGGTATAATACGCACCTGTGTATAATATGCAGGTGTACATTATACCAAAGATTTTAGGGGAAAACAAGAGTGCCTATGTATAATATGCACCCTTGTTTTCCCCTGCCACCGCTTCCCTCCCGGCTTACCCATATCCTCCTCCTCTGTTGTCCGTCAGCTTGCCTCAGCCTGATAGGGTCCCAGCGGATGGCATGCTTGCACCTTCCTCCCGCTTCCAGCATGGCCCTGTCAGGACCTCTTCTTTGTAGCCAATGGGTAATGTCTTGCGAGAACCGTAAGAAGGACTACAGAGGAGGAGGATATGGGTAAGCTGACAGGGAGCGAGGGAAGTGGTGGCAATAGGAATTTTTGATAATACATTTTTTTGTCTCGTATATAATACGCACCCCCCACTTCCCATAAGGTGAAGAGGGGCAAAATTGTGCATATTATACACAAGATTTTACTGTATGTAGCTACAAACCTTCTTTGAAATGAGATGGATGGATATTTGGTTGATATTTAACCCTTTGAATGCAGGAGAGTTATCCAAGGCATTGCAAAACAATGAGTTGGATACTTCTCTGGCACGCAAATGTTTAAAGCGTTATAATGCAGTGACCAAGACGCTTACATTATTTGTGTGATCTACATCAATTCTGTTTGATCCAATGAACTTTAACCCTTGAGAGTTAGCAGGTTGAGCAACACATTGCAGAGCATTAACCCCTTAAGGACCACTGACGTACCCAAAACGTCACGCTGGTCCAGCACTTACGGACCAGTGACAGTCCTGGTATGTCACGTACTTTTACTCAACGCACTCCTGCAGGAGCGGGGTGACTAATACTGGGGACTGAAGTTGATCGCTCCAAGACAGGAGCGATCCCTTTTCAGTCCCTTGTTCAGCGTGCTGGCACACGTGATCAGTCACGTCGGGTGGCACGTTGAACTTCTCTGTCTGGTCCTTAGAGGACCACACACCCTGGGACCGCTGGTCCTTAAGGGGTTAATTGACTTGTACATGTGTTTATTATTTACTGGAAGAGGATCATAAGGGAGCTCCCTTTTGACGCATGAGTTCACTGTAGCTTTGTTCCTGGAGCTCGTTCTGGTCCCGGCCCTGGTTGGCTGCAGCCATCCTGAAGCTGTTGTCTCTTCCTGGAATCTCCGTGGTGGTCCTGCTGCTCTGGAGGGTCTTCTCTTCATCTTGATGAGGTACCTAAAAGAAAATTTTGTAATATTAGTCTCTCTGTTTGCAGTCCACCTATATATAGCCCTAGTCCCTCTGCTCCCCTCCTCCTACCACCCCCCAGGCATTCCCCCTCTCCCCCAGGCAATTCCCCTGTAACGGGAACCAGGGGGCTCATGTAGCCCTTGGCAGTCCTGCTGGGCTTCTCCCTCTGTGATGTGGCTGTAACAGAAACCCTGGACACTGTGCTGTCCTGGGCTGTCGTGCTTCTCTCTCCTGAAGTCGGATACAAGATGGGTAGCTCGTTCGGTAGATGGATGAAGAAGGCTGGATCACTGGAACATGGCTTTCCTGATGTCAGCTGCAAGATCGGTAGATGGTCTGGTAGATGGAATGAAGCAGGCTGGATCACTGAAACATAGCTCTCCTGAATGATAGTCAAAGGGGATCCTTTAAGCCATTCAGGAATAAAACACAGGACACAGTTCTAGTCCAAAACGACTACTAACTTTATTGTGGAACAGGGGACATTTTATACAGAAACTCAGTACAATGAAACAATGGGAGTGTACACAGACTATACAAAGAGACAACGGTGAGGTGGCAACATAATACAATGGGCACAATAGGGGATAAACATAAGACAAATGGACTGTACACAGTGAAAGCATCTTTACCTAATTCAGTCTAGCCTCTCCATTTCCTAGTCAACAGGAATTGGAGTGACAAGCAACAACCAATCAATCAGGACCTGGGCAATTGTTCTCCCTAGGAGATGGAATTACCTGGGTCTAACAAATAACACAATTAACTTGATTATGTCACTTCAGCTCCTCAACCAATAGGAACCGGAGCTACAGACTAAATGGATAGGTGGCGACCAATCAGAAGACTGCCTACCTTCCCAATGCATTTCTTACACAACTCTTTAACATGGGAGAGTAGGCAACCAATCAGGAAGCCACCTACTCTGTACAGTACAGTACAGTAGGAGGCCAATCAGAAGGCTGCCTACTTTCTAAAGGGAAGACAGCACTTCCTTGGGTCCTGCAAACAGCTTTCTTTATGTGTAAATTCAGTCTTTTTGATAGTTCAAGTTCCTGGCTCTTATAAGAGCCGGTTGTAACGGCCCAGGGTCCATTACAGTGGCTACAAAGGGGTAGCTGGTCCGGTCTAAGTTGTCAGGATCTGAAGAATGGGAGTCAAAAGGGACTCTTTAGACCATTCCTAGAAGACATACCACACAAGACGTTGTAGTCCAGGAAAACTTTCTTTTATTGGAAGTGGCCAGGGTTTATATAGCCACATTGCCAGGGGAAGGCTGATGTGACATGCAATCAGAACAGGAACAGATTAATACAACTAACACATAGCAGAATGGAAGCAGGTTTTACAGACAACCACGCACCAGACTAATCTCATCACACAGACAACAATGGTGAATACGCAGTGGTAAAGAGATTAGGGAAGTAACATCTAATCAAACCTGTACCAGACAGTGGGACACAGACAATGGGAGACCATAAGGTCATAACACACAAAAATACAACAATTTAACGTGTGCAGGCCCATGTAAGAATGTAGTCCAAACAATTTCTTAAAACAGCAGTCCAGCATCTGTTAAATGTGTTACAGAAGCACTTGTAACAGACCATAGATCCATTACACCTCCCCATTCCCCATCTCGGGGAAAGGGAAGGGGAGGAGGTGAGCAGCCCAAGCGAGAGGAAAGAAGGTAGGGCTGCAGGCCATCTTAATGGCATCTCAGGGGCATGCTGCCCCTTCAGGCCTCCATTAGCTTTCAAACAATTGTAGGAATTATAGGTAATTTGGAGGGATAGGAAACATTAATAGGCTTACATAGAGCCATGGTAGTAAACATATGGTATTTGGAGAGATAGGAAAGAGTTCTAAGCTTACATAGAATCATAGTAGTAAAAATATGTTATCTGGGGGAATAAAAAAGAGTTCTAGGTTTATATAGAAACAACAGGAAGGGTGGTTTAGTTAGAGAGATAGGAGAGAGTTAAAGGGATCAGATATATATAGAACCTAACAGGAAGGGTAATCATTTAGAGGAGCAGTTATATGGAACGACAGAACATTGCTTGACATGGTTTGTATATAGAAACAGGAAAGAGTTCTAGGTTTATATATAAACAACAGGAAGGGTACTTTAGTTAGAGATATAGGAGAGAGTTAAAGGGATCAGATATATAGAACCTAACAGGGAGTAATCATTTAGAGGAGCAGTTATATGGAACGACAGAACATTGCTTGACATGGTTTGTATATAGAAACAGGAAAGAGTTCTAGGTTTGTTTGGAACCATGACATAAAGGGCAAGTTATTAGGAAGAATAGAAAACATGGACCTGGAACAATTTTGGGGAAACCAGCTAACCTTTCTATTGTTTTAAATGGGATGTTTACCCCCTTGAATGCTAGAGTGGATTTTATGACTATCCTATGGTTCAGTTGAGAATTGCTCTACTCTGCCTTTATACATAAACCCCCATTCTAAAAAAAGCATTATGTTTATAACTTCAAAGCTTCATGTCCTGCCAAAATTGTCTCTTTTTAATGCGTGTGGACTGAATACATCACTAGCAAGCAGAGATGTACAGAAGTATCCATAAAATGACATTATGTTTTATAACCTAATGTTTTGGAGGATCTCAGATTCCTCCTGGTATTTTGTTAATACAAACCATCTTTGGAATCTCTGAAATGGATGAGACCCTCCATCCAGCCATTGAGCTCTGTCAGGCTCTCATTAAGTTGTATTGTATTATTCCGCACTCTGCAACACTGATACTCCTGCCAAGAACGAAACAAGCCCATTATTTCTAACAATGGCTTTTCAGTTACTTTGATGCTAAATATACAGAAGATGTTTGATAGCCATCCAAGCAACTGAAGGTGAAAACACTAATTTCCGGCTTTTCTAACTCCTCTCAGCTATACATATTTATAGTACATAGGAGAGCAAGAGAGATAATATCTTCCTGTCCCATGTGGTTAAACTTCCTTCAGTTGTGCTGGATCTCTGCAGAAGAAGTGCGGATTATACAAACTCACCCTTCTCTACAACATGTAGCCACGTTCCATCACTTTAACCCCTTAAATGCTAGCGAGATCGCCAACACATTTCTTTGCAATGCATTTGAAATGTATTTTGCATTTGAGGGGTTGAAGGACAACTAACACCTTCTGATACTAACTTCCCGTGTACCTTACTATGGCTACTGCGAGATAACATTGTCATCCAGTCCTGGATGTCATGTACATGGAGGCAGACATGACAGTTGAAAGCAGGGACCACAGGACCTCACACTCAGCTCACTGCAGGAGGAGTTTGAGGAGTTTTCCTGCTTCAGTAAAAACATAAACAATATTAATCAGAAGTTCCAATGGATGGAGTTTGAGGTCCATGATGAGTCCTGCCAGCAAGTGTAATGGGCATAGCATTAGGCCTAATCCAAGGTGCAAGGGGAAGATTAATATGGGTCATAAGGATTTTCTTGATATAGTAAGATAAGTAGTAGGGTCATTAATAGGAGGAGTTTGTGTCCCTTTAATGCAATGGAACATCTCCTAGCATCCAGCGTGTTAAATATACAAATAAATATTGAAACATAGATTCTAAAGGCATCAAGTGTGGACATTTTCCAGTTCACTATGGAAATGTAGTCCATTATTGGGTGACCAACCAAATGGCGTATTAAACATGTCACTGGGTTGAAATGGCTCCAATAAAAATATTGCAAGCTGCACACAGTGCTCATCAGAAAGTCAACACATCAGAAAGTCGCCTCTGCTGCTCCATCTCTCCTCTCTCTCCTGTATTGTACACAGTGCACTTTCCTCCGCATTGATGTGTTTTAACAACGCTTATAAAAATTAACCCCACTAGTGCTGGAGAAGCTCATAAAAATTAATCGCACTATTGCCGAAGAGGCACCCAGCGCATCACAGTGTATAATTTTTTTCTTACTTTTAAATTCAACATACATTCTGCAAGGACATGCAAATTCAGCTTTAAAACGTACATACCGCTGTGCTGTGTCCGCACAGCATTGGTAATACAGATCAATGAGGAGGAAAGTGCACTGTGTGCAATACGGGAGAGAGGGGAAAGGTGGAGCAGCAGGTAGCAGAGGTGACATTCTGAGGTGTCGACGTTCTGATGCACACGGCTGCTTGCAATATTGTTATTGCGGCCATTTCAACCCGGCAACGTGTTTAATGTGCCTTTTGGTTGGTCGCCCAATAGTGGGCGAAATTTCAAAAGGAGACCGCACATTTTCATATCTAATATTATACACAGTCTTACCTAATTATCTCAGAATATATTTATGTCAATCTCAGGCATTTTCTAATTCTCAAACAGTATTTGTCTTAACCACCTCTGCTGGGAGGTTGTTCCAGGAGTCTTTTGAAAAATGCTTCATACCTGGCCATTATTAAATGACTTACTATATTTATTTCGCATGAAGACCCTGCAACATTTTGGTGGCTTTTCTTGTAGTCCCCAGAACGGTACACGGTACTCCAGGTAAGGCCTTACCAGTGATCTATAGTGTGGTGTAATACCTATCTATGTGTGCTGCTAATGCCCCTTTGTATACAAACAAGAACCTGGTTTGCTTTTCCTACTGCTTTACTACATTGCTTGCCTACCTTCAAGTCATCTGAAATAATAACACCCAAGTCCCTTTCCAGTAACAAATACTCATAACTAGCTAAGTTCCATCACTTAGCATAATCACAACTAGCATTTAGTACTCTGCAATTCATTAGAGATCTCTAGAATTCAAAGAGTTAAAACCCTCATTTCAATTAATGGCAATTTTGCAATAATTATATGTCCCCATGTAGTAAGGAAGCCACATTTAGATCACTGGGAATTGTGGAATTTTTATTTTTCTCCTAGTTTGTAATTATTTTTGCCCATAATTGCAAGCAACCTCTTTTCTTTTGAACATATGACCATAAAGCAGAGATTGGCAAAATGAGGCCCTCTAACTGTTGCCCGACTACAACTCTATCTGGCAGGGATTGATGGAAGTAATAGTTCAGCAACAGCTGGACGGCTTCAATCCTAAATAATGGGCAAATCACTATTATGAGATAAAGATGGGATACTAAGGGAAACGTATGTAGGATTCTGCTCTAAAATAAGCTTTGGAATATAATTTCATGTGCTTTTCCTGCTTAAAATAGATGTACTAATCTACATATCTGGGAGCTTTGCAGGCAGTAGACCCAGGAGTAACAAGTATGGGTGAAGGTGGGAGTGTTCAAATGACGCAATTGGCTTCACAATGTGGGCGTTGCTTCATGGAAGTGGGTGGGATTAGGGGGATTAGGATGAGGGAAGGGTGGGGTTTGTCCCAAAAATAGGTAGAACAAGGAAGGGAGTTCGCAGAATGGGTGAAAAAGTGGGTGGCATGGGCGTCCGGAGGGGGGGCAAGGGGGGCACTTGCCCCCCCCTACAATTACCCCCCTCCATATAAATAAAGGGGCTAGATGGGCTGGCCTGGGGGTCATATTATGGCTTTGCCCCCCCTGGAAAAATTTCTACGGACACCACTGATGGGTGGGGTTTCAACAGATCTCACATACCCGGTGAATCGCCCCCTCTCCCCAGAGACCCAGTAATTATATCAATCCCTGAGGAAGGTCGTGAGAGAGTTCCTTTGCACACTAATCTTTATACTCTAAAATTCCACCCATTGATGACACTTGTGTCAAGTGAAGGGCAGTGTGGGAATTTCAGAACATTCTCGTCCTTCATGCCTTATTCAATTCCATGTCTAAAAATTGGCATAACATTCCTCCATGTAACAATCCTCCATATTTTTATGCATGATATAGAGGAAGGATATGTGACTTCCTGCCATTAAAGTATTAATAATAGCGGCCTTTGCACACTGGTGCCCACTGAATAGATCATACACTCTTAAACATACCCCAGAGTGCACATAATTACATAGTATTTTGCAAGTCCATCAAGTTCAAGCTTTGCCACACTACAACCTATAAAATGAATATTACAAAATCCTTCCCAACTGCAAGATGAGTATTAGTTTATTTACCAGAACTTCCTATTTAATCTTCTAATACATAACATAACCCTGCATGCTCCCTTTTGCTAGAAACTGACCCAATTTATTCGCTTAACCCCTTAAGGACTACGTGACGTACTATGACCATCACGGTCCTTAAATATGTAAATACTTAAGGACGATGACAATCATAGTACGTCACGTACTTTTTACTTACAGCACTCCACCGGGAGTGCTCTAAGTAAAAATGGAGCAATCTCTTTTAGGCCCCAAAGAGGCGTGCCAATGCACGCAACAGGTCACGTGTACCGGCACATCAGCAAAGATCAAAGCGGTCCTTACGGGACAGAAACGTTCCAGGACTGCTGGTCCTTAATCGGTTAAATGTATCCATTGTGTCCATTAGCACATACCAGTGCAAAGAATTCCACAATTTAACAGACCTTTCAGTACAGAGCACCTTCCTTTGTTGAAGCAGAAACACCCTTTACTCTAAAAGTGGTGGCCCCTAGTTATTTGATCAGGCCTTGGAATGAAAAGCTTACTAGCGAAATCCTTGTATTGAATAGGGATGGGCGAAAATGTTCTCCTCAAACTGAAATCGGCAACTAATGGCACTTTCCGCCTGACAAAAAATTTCCTGCGAAAAGTGCTGTTTTTTCGCTTTTTTTCACCTTTTCCACCCATTGAAATCAATGGGAAGAAAAATATTTCTACACCACACAAAAGTTTTCTCCAGCCATATAAAAGGGTGTAAGACTCTCACAGCAGCCATTTTGTGTTTGTGAGAGGAGAGAGCAGCATGTTTTTTAGCTAGAGGAGATAGGCAAATAAAGGGGAACTGAAGCTTAGTTTAGGAAGTAATTTAGGTAAGACATTTGTTCTCTGTATTAGGGGAAACTGGGGACACTCTAGGGGATAAGAAGGGTGGAAGGAGGTTGTCTCTCAAATACTCCAGCACATGCCAAATCACCCCTGTTGATGCAGAGGAAGGCAAAAAAAAAAAAAAAAAACACTGAAGCCATTTCCAATTAAGCCCCAAGTGGGTAAAAAAAATTAATTCCTGATTCTAAATGGCAGTCAGATATTTCCCTGGATCAACATCCTATCCAAATATTGTTCTGTGCTATCTAGGTATCCATTACTTTTTTGAACGTAGTTACAGTATTTGAAAGCACAGCATCCAGAGGCAAAGAATTCCATAACTTTGCCACCCTTACTGTAAAACACCACTGCCTTTGTTTTAGTCAAAAGTGCCTTTCCTCTAGTCTTAATGGATACCTCTTGTTCTTAGCTGAGCTCTTTGCATATTTAATTAATGGGATAGTTCTTTGTATTGACCTTCAATATATTTGTAAATGGTAATCATATTACCCCTTAGACGTGTCTTCTCTAACATAAACAAACCCAGTTTGGATAGTCTCTCTTTATAACTCAGATGCTCCAATCCCTTTATCAGTTTTGTTGCACATCTCTTTGCCTTTTTCTGGTTTAATAATGTCTTTTTAAGAACTGGTGCCCAAAACTGTACTCCATATTCTAGATGAGGCCTTACCAAGGATTTTTATAGAGGTAGAATTATATTAGCATCCCCTGCATCTATGCCACTTTTTATGCAGGCTAGTACCCTATTTGCTCTTGCAGCAGCTGAGTGACTCTGCACACTGCTGTGAAGTCTATTATCTATTAGTACTCCTAAATTTTTCTCTAATGAGGATTTCCCAAGTTGTTTCCCATTTAGTGTATATGTAGCATGTTTGTTTCCACAGCCCAAATACATAACCTTCCATTTATCTACATTAAAGTATTGTGTGAGCAATTTTTCTTTTCATTTAAGACCACAATTTAGGAATACAGTTTGGGATTTTATAGTATTAAACATACAATTCAGACTTAAAAGCCACATCAGGGTTTTAAATTATCAGATGAACAATTTACACTTAAAAGTCTAGAATTTGGGATTATGAGTCCCATCGGGATTTTAAATTATTTTATGTGCAATTTTTCTTTACATGTTAAAGTCTGCAGTTTGGGAATACAATTTGGGATTTTATTGTAATGTACATACAATTTAGACTTAAAGGTCTATGGTTTGGGATTACGATTCACATCAGTATTTTAAATTATTGAATGTGCAATTTAGACTCCAAGACTACAGTTTGGTTTAACGTAATGAGTCTACAAGGTTGTTTGAGTCTACGCGGTCCGTTTAAACTTCTACAATACCACTACCACCACCTAGTGGCACAATGGTGCACTGTGCTACTGAACAGTTCATCCTGCAAAAAGCAGGGTATCATATTTCGAGTACAGAACCAAAATCATAATTGACAAATAGAATCTAGAGCAGAAACTGTGACATTTTGATGGCACAACTCTAAGTCCTTCTGTTAAACTAATTAAGACCCACTTATCCAAGGGTAAGTTCCCCTTTAATTGAAATATTGAAAGCTGGAGGTAAACCCTTATTTGAAGCCCTAGCTAAACCATTTTCAAGATATCTACTACTTGTCAAAGTGCCTGAAACATGGAAAAATGCAGAAGTCATCCTACAAAGGTGATAAGGTGGTTCGAAAACACTGCACACCAATAAGCCTATTGCCAGTGGTCTGGAAGGTCTTCACAAATGTACTGTCAAGAAGAAAGGACACAATGCTTAACAAGAAGACTTCAGGAGTGGTTTCAGTACAATGACAATATCCAGACAGTTTTTTCTGTCTTTCATTATGCATAGTCTTCATTGACCATGAAAAGGTCTGAGTCAAAGAAAAAGCAAGCAATAATCGATACCCTGATTAACCCATGAAAAAGGTGAAACTTACATCAATATTCTTCAATCAATATATGAAAATACGACTGCATCAATACAGGTCAACAATGATTAAGTCCAGAACAGCACAGAAAAAGTCACAATCTCCCCAAATCTATTTTCTGCTTGTTTAGAAGAAAATTTCCGCAAAGTAAATTGGAGCAAAAAAGGACTTAAGATCATTGGAAAACTACTTGCATCACTTAAAGGGATAGTAATACTTCGTTTTAACTTTATTTTATTTTGTAGGCATTAAAAAAACATGAAGAATGATATAAGTCTTATCTCTGAAACCTTTATGGTTTAAGAGATATTCACAAACAAAGTATCCCTTCCCTGTTCAACCAGATCAGAAGGGAGATGCCCAGGTAGACTGCAGAGAGGGACAATCTTCAATTAAGATAATGGAAAAAGCTGAAAAACTTGTCAAGGGGGGAAGGGCTTTCATTGTTTTCATACAAAGAAAATTGTCCCCTTCTGTTATCTGTCCTGTCATACAACCAGACTCACATCTGAGAAGAGATGGCTTACACTAGGTAAAAGGGGCGGGGAGGGGAAACTTTGCTTGTGAATATCTCATAAACCATAAAGGTTTCAGAGATAAGACTTATATCATTCTTCATGTTTTTTTAATGCCTACAAAATAAAATAAAATTAAAACGAAGTATTACTATCCCTTTAAGTTTTTAAGATTATATCATACTCTTTGCCAGTAGTCCTCAAGAACTGCAAGAACGCATTAAAGAGCTACAACAGGAAAGCAAAACATTTTGGTCTGAAGATGAATATCAACAAAATGCAAGACATGTTTAACAAATTTACCATACCATGGAAAATCACAGTAGATGGACAAGAACTAGAAGAATTTGACAAGTATGTTTACCTTGAACAGGAAATGTCAACAGATGGAAACACCATGATGGAAACTGAGGTACAGATAAAACTGGGATGACAAGCATTTGTTAAACAGTAGTACTGTCCTTCAGACAAGTTTACCACTTTGCCTCAGGTGATAGGTTTTTGACCAATGTCTGCTCCCAGTCCTTACGTATGGCTGTGAAACATGGACACTGAATGCCAAAGCCATACAAAAACTTAAAGGGATAGTAATGTTTCATAATAAAAGCAGCTCTAATTAATCATCATAGTATTTGGATTTTGGAAAGTGTTATTTCAATTCTGTCAGAGTTGTAGTTCAAGAGTAATTCAATGACAAAGTGTTCCCCTCCCACTCCTTTTACTGATGTAACACTGCTCAGCCAGATCAGAAGGGAGGTGCCCAGGTAGACTGCAGAGAGGGACAATCTTCAATTAAGATAAGGGAAAAAACTGAAAAACTTGTCAAGGGGGACAGGGCCTTCATTGTTCTCATAGGAAGAAGATTGTCCCCTTCTGCTATCTGTCTGGTCTTACAACCAGATTCCACATCTGAGGGGAAGTGGCTTACACTAGGTAAAATGGGCGGGAGGGGAAACTTTATCTTTCAATTACTCTTGAACTACAACTCTGATATATTGAAATAACACTCTCTATGGCTCAAATACTATGACGATTAATTGGAGCTGCTGTTTTTGAGAAACATTACTATCCCTTTACGGTTGTGGAGAATATGGAGCAGAAAACTCTAAACATAACAAAAAGAGACCGAAAAACTTGTGCATGGATTCATCAGCTAACAAAGGTCTATTACATAATGTAACGGATCCTACCCGTTACTGAGCCCTTGTCTGGACCTCAAACTATTTATTCAAAGACTATGGACATTTATTACTGTTTGGACTCTGTGCTGTGCCTTGGCGTACAAACTGGCCAGCTATTCCCTAAGAGAAAGACTTAAATTCATAGACTTTGGATCACATAGTATGTTTAATGTATGGCGAACGTTTTAGTTATTGTATGTAGTATGTTGAGGGTTTACTCCAAGGGAATAGGCAGTGAGGGGTTAATTATTTCATTATGTATTGCAGACTCCCAAGCCTTTTGCTTAATTATTCAACCCCTGGCCATTGTTAAGGAAATTAATATTCTGGCCACTCAAGTCCTTGGAGTGAGAACTGTCCTGAGACCCCCCTGCTGTGTGTGTTAATCCATTCACACCCCTCAGTCTGTGAGTCACCTATTGTATAGCCTGAAACTCTGTTGCCAGCCCTTTGTATTATGTTGTGAGTTGATTACCTCTGCGAATGCTCTCATTGTGTCAGCCCTTGCCTTTTGTCTGATGTGTTTGATTTAATCAAGTTCCCTATTGTATCAGTTTCCCCATGTGATCCAATGCACTGTACTGTATATAAATATCTGTAGTTTGTGTCAATAAAGTGAGTTCTGTTTTGGAGTGAACAAGGAGTCCTGGAGTCTTGTATTGCTTATGGTCTAAAGTATCCACTCTGATACCCATCTGCGCCAAGTATCCTGAATCGCCGACCGCCTGCTGCCAGTTTCCTGCGACCTAACTTCGTGGACTGTCAGGTGGCGACGTGGACTCTTCCCTGCTTCCCTGCTTCCAGCGATCCTGTGGCTGTTTCCAGTGACTGTTCATACTCCAACCGGTGCACCTGACGGCGCTTATCTGGCGTTGAGAAGGAGAGACCCAGGAACGACGGCGGAAGGCGACGCGGTCCCTTCTCAGCATCCGTTACATTGGTGGCATAGCGGTGGGATTTCTCCTTCTTTTATCGGGTGTACCAGCTAAGAGATGGCGGCGAAAGCACGGCTGCCGGAGGCCATAGGAGTGTATGACATGCGGTACCACTACATAGGATGTCAATGGGAGACCTTCCTAGGTGATTTAGCCGAGGAGTTTTACCGGGAGGTCACCACCTGCATCACAGAGGAGCTCCAAGTCCAGGACGGATACTGGGAAATGATCAAGTGCCTTCACAAGGAGTATACAGGAGTTATGGTCAACTTTTTCCCGTTCAACTTGCGCCTGAAACTCCAACAACTGGTATGGATGGCCTTTCAGGAGGATGCTACTTTCGGCCAGAGGAATTACAGCCGCTACTGGGAGATTTGGGAGAAAAGAAAGGCCATGTTTGGAAGTTACTTTCCTCCAGACCAGGAGGGGAACCTAGACCGTTTAGTCAAGCAGGAATGGAACTTGGAGCTAATGTACATGGGCTGGATAGAGGAAGCCCAGGAGATACAAAGAGAGGAAAAAGACTGGGGGGGTTACTCATCTGAGGAGGACTTCAGTGGAGCTGAGGACTTAGATGGAGCTGCCCCTGTTCACTCCACACTGGTGAGTGGGAATGCGTTCCTCACCAGTGCCCCTGTTGCCCTGCCTGATACCCCTTTGCCCCTGGACCGTTTGTTGCCTGAGCTGAGGGGTGGGAATTCATTCCCCCTCAGTGAAGAGAATGCCTCTGCATCAGGGGATGGGACGGACATCTCCCCTGATAGGCATATTGCCCCTTCCCCTGTTTTCCCAGCTGCGGTGGATGAGATGCAGGTCCCCACCAGTAGCGATTGTATGTCCCAACTGATGGGTGGGAGAGAGCCCATCAGTCCCTATGACCCCCCTGCTGTGGTGAGTGTGGAAGAGCTCACCAGCAGCCCCAAGATGATGCCCCCTGTGGGGTTGGAAAACGCCCTGGAAGTGGAGCGGTATGTGCTCTCCAGGGCCACAGAGGATGCCGCCTTGAGGGATGGGACTGCGGTCTCCCTCAAGGCAGAGAAGGCCCTGGAAAGTGATGGCCTACAAGAGGAGGTCCCCAGCGGACCGGAAGAGAGCAGCGCTGCTGGCCCTCCTGTGAATTTGTTGTGTGAACTGATGGGTGGAGAAGAGTGCCCCATCAGCCCCCCTGTAAACCCTGACCTGGTGAGTGGGAGCGAGCTCACCAGGGTCTGGGAAACCCCTGCTGTGGTGAAGGAGATGCAGGTCCCCACCAGCAGCCCCAGTCCGTCCCCTGTTGCTACTGCCCTGGAGAAGGGGAAGAGTGTCTTCTCCAGGTATGTGACTAAGATTGCGAGGAGGATTGAGACTGCCCTCCTCCAGAAGACAAGAGATGGCCCTGATGTGAGGGGCCAAGAAGAAGAGGGGTACAGAAGGCTGCCACTCTGCAGTGCTGCTACTGCCCCTGGAAACCCTGGATGTTGCCCCAAGTTCCTCATGCTGGAGAGTAGGAGCGAGCTCTCCAGTCCCCCTGTAACCCCTGGCTTGGTGCGTGGGAGCGAGCGCACCAGATCATGTGAAACCTTGGCTGGGATTAGTGGATCAACAGTCCTCATCCCCAGCCCAACGATTGTGTTCCCTTTCCCTGTGACCCCTGGCTTGGTGGATGGGAGCAAATTCACCGGGTCCTGTGAACCCCCTGCTGTGGTGTGTAGGAGTGAGCACACCACCCCTTGTTTTGCCCTGACACTGGTGAGTGGGAGCAAGCTCACCAGAAGCCGCAAGAAGGCGCTCCCCAACAATTCCCCTTTGGGCCCTGATCTGGTGAGTGGGACCACCGTCCTCATCAGGGATGTTGCTGGGGCCCCTGAATTTCCTGAGCTCTGCCTGGGGGGTGGGAATGTGTCCCAGAACGTTGCCCCAGCCCAGGAGAGTGGGACAAACATCCTCTCCTGTTCCTCTGGGGCAGTGGCCCAACTAAAAGGGGGAGATATACCTCTCTCCCCACACTCTGATGCACAGAAGCCAGAGACACAATTGCCCCAGGAAGATCCCCCTTATAGACTGGCTTTGGACCCTGAGCCCCTGGCCCCAGACCCAGGAACATTGAACCCCAGCTCTGCATGGAGCATGGCCCAGGAGAGGCCACCCAATTTGATGATTGCCAGGACAACCAGGCACCAATTTCCCTGGCCCAGGATTAAGAACCGAGACTGTACCCCTGGTCCAGGACAAGAGACCTGCTTTCTATTTCCAGGCGTGGACAAGGGGCTTGCATTTTCTCCTGGCACAGGACACCAGGCTGAGTCATTGTTTCCCTGGCCCAGGACAAGGGGCTCCTCCTTTAAGACTGGCCTAGGACTAAGGCCTCCAGACTAATGAACTGTCCAGACAAGTGGCTCACAACCTCAATGCTCTCCTACAGCTCCAAGTCAGCGTTTACTACTGTCCCCGCTGGCTTGGTACAAAAAGGGGGAGAAATGTAACGGATCCTACCCGTTACTGAGCCCTTGTCTGGACCTCAAACTATTTATTCAAAGACTATGGACATTTATTACTGTTTGGACTCTGTGCTGTGCCTTGGCGTACAAACTGGCCAGCTATTCCCTAAGAGAAAGACTTAAATTCATAGACTTTGGATCACATAGTATGTTTAATGTATGGCGAACGTTTTAGTTATTGTATGTAGTATGTTGAGGGTTTACTCCAAGGGAATAGGCAGTGAGGGGTTAATTATTTCATTATGTATTGCAGACTCCCAAGCCTTTTGCTTAATTATTCAACCCCTGGCCATTGTTAAGGAAATTAATATTCTGGCCACTCAAGTCCTTGGAGTGAGAACTGTCCTGAGACCCCCCTGCTGTGTGTGTTAATCCATTCACACCCCTCAGTCTGTGAGTCACCTATTGTATAGCCTGAAACTCTGTTGCCAGCCCTTTGTATTATGTTGTGAGTTGATTACCTCTGTGAATGCTCTCATTGTGTCAGCCCTTGCCTTTTGTCTGATGTGTTTGATTTAATCAAGTTCCCTATTGTATCAGTTTCCCCATGTGATCCAATGCACTGTACTGTATATAAATATCTGTAGTTTGTGTCAATAAAGTGAGTTCTGTTTTGGAGTGAACAAGGAGTCCTGGAGTCTTGTATTGCTTATGGTCTAAAGTATCCACTCTGATACCCATCTGCGCCAAGTATCCTGAATCGCCGACCGCCTGCTGCCAGTTTCCTGCGACCTAACTTCGTGGACTGTCAGGTGGCGACGTGGACTCTTCCCTGCTTCCCTGCTTCCAGCGATCCTGTGGCTGTTTCCAATGACTGTTCATACTCCAACCGGTGCACCTGACGGCACTTATCTGGCGTTGAGAAGGAGAGACCCAGGAACGACGGCGGAAGGCGACGCGGTCCCTTCTCAGCATCCGTTACACATAACTGAAAGAGTAAAGTGCCTGAAATGGAAATGGGCAGGCCGCATAGCTAGAAGATCTGGTGATAGATGGGCCAAACGAATTTTGGAATGGATTCTTCTTGATACTAAAAGCCATACTTGGGAACTCTCCGGATTTGCCCCGGAGACTCCGGTTTTGACACTGCTTTACCGGGTCTCCGGGGCAGAGGCTGAGTTCTCCGGATGTGGGGAGTTTCTATTGAAACTCTACCCACTTCCACTTTTTCCCTCAGTGTAGCTCCTTCCCCCCAGCCTTCTTTTAAGCCCTCCCCCGGCATTCGTGTCAAGACCCGCCCCTTTTTTATGCGATACGCGTCATTCTTCACACCACCCATGGCAGCAGAGGACTCACCTCCGGGGAGACAACAATAAAAAGTTCCCAGGTATGCTAAAAGCCTAAGAAGAAACAAAGGTCTATGACATAACTGAAAGAGTAAAGCGCCTGAAATGGAAATGGATAGGCCACATAGCAAGAACATCTGACGGTAGATGGACTAAACAAATTTTGGAATGGATTCCACTTAATACTAAGTTCCCAAGAAGAAGAAGACCAAAGACAAGATGGGTAGATGACATTACCAAATTTGTGGCAACAAAAGGCTCAGGACCAAGGCTGAAGATAAGGATGATAATGATGATATGTGTGTATAATATATATATATATATATATATACATATATATATATATATATAATTCCAGTCAAGGTTTTGGTAAGCACACCCAAAGAAAAAAAACACATTTAAAATTGCTGGAGTGCAACCAATTTTGACCAAAATAGCTAAAAGCAAATATACAACGTATTGGTGCACATCCACATTTTCATCACCATTAACCTCAAACGAATGTATAATGTTAAACACCGATTTCACCTCTTACATTCAAATGATTAAATAACAACTGTGGACGCAAACATTAATATCTCAAAATAACCATGTTTCAGTCTGCTACAGGACTAGTCCCTCCCTGAGACTGAAATACTGGCAAGTAAAAGACAACAAAAAAAAGAGAGAGAAGAGCGCACACCGCTAAAACTGTTTTGAAATGTCACCGTTATGGATCACCTTTGATAATATTTGATCATTCTACTCACATGTTCCTGAGGCACACACCAGCCTCTCTGTATGATAGGATCCAATGGATCACCCCCAGTACAGGTATCTTAAGGCTCACTCTCCGTCCTTGTCCTTCTTTCCTCTGGGTACAATCCACTTCTCACCTTGTTGGAATTTACTCAAAATCTCTCCAACACCAAACAAGGTGAACGGGTATATTTAAAGTGTTAGTAATGTCCACAAAAAAGTTTTTGCATTTAGAAGAGCTTAAAAAACCGTATCTCTCAAACCGCTATGGTTTAAGAGATACAGGCGTTTACAGTTTGATCTCTCCTACTGACAGCTGTAAAGCTGTCAGCAGGAGATCCGTGTCGGCCGACACGAAGGCGCATAGGCAGAGCCACAATCTCGTTATTTACCATGAATCCTTTCATTGGAATGGTCTAAAACGTGTGCTTGAAAACCAGGCACACATTTTAGACCATTCCAATGAAGGGATTCGTGGTAAATAACGAGATTGCGGCTCTGCTCAAGCGCCTCCGTGTCGGCTGACACGGATCTCCTGCTGACAGCTTTACAGCTGTCAGTAGGAGAGATCAAACTTTAAACGCCTGTATCTCTTAAACCATAGCGTTTTGAGAGATACGTTTCTTTGCATTTAGCTCAGCTTTTTAAGCTCTTCTAAATGCAAAAAACGTTTTTGTGGACATTACTAACACTTTAATATATAGATATTACCCAATTTTGTTGGAAATGAGAACTCCTTGGGGATAAAGCCTCACTATATGAAATAGTTGGGACCAAACCAAAAATATTAAAAAGTATTAAGACCTCTATTCTACCCTACGCGTTGCGTAACTAAAAGCCACTTCCTCAGGGATTAATCGATTAACCCCTTAGGAAGGCCCCTGGCTACTCCTATGAAAATCTCTGCATGAAGATGGCCCCCCCAGCCAAAAAACACAGGGGAGAGATTTGGCCCCCCAGACGACTTACGTGCCACTACAAGGTGAGGGATGGGTGCAATATAAGTGCAATATGAGTGCAATATGGGCAATATGGATGCAATAAGGATGCAACATGGGTGCAATATGAGTGCAATATGGGTGCAATAAGGACACAATATGGGTACAATATGAGTGCCATAAGGACACAATATGGGTGCAATATGAGTGCAATTAGGACACAATATGGGTGCAATATGAGTGCAATTTGGGTTCAATATGGGTGCAATATGGGTACAATAAGGACGCAATATTGGTGCAATATGGGTGCAATATAGGTGCAATATGAGTGCAATATGAGTGCAATATGGGTGCAATATGAGTTCAATATGAGTGCAATATGGGCACTATATGGGTGCAATACCTATATTGTGTCCATATTGCACCCATATTGCGTCCTTATTGCACCCAATGTGCGACTCTTTAACGGTGAATGTGCCATTCGGATTGATGCAACATGTACAATTTGCGACTCTTTAAGCCGCGACATGGTGAATACGCCGTTTGGAATGACGTGGCCAAACAAATGCAACTCTTTAAGACATGACATTTTAGGTGTGCCAGTTCAAAGGTAAACTCTCTGTCCCCTTCTCCATCATGTGTGTGTGTGTCTCTCTCTCTCTCCCCCTTCTCCATCATGCCTCTCTCTCTCTCTCTCTCCCCTTCTCCATCATGCCTCTCTCTCTCTCCCCCCCTTCTCCATCATGCCTCTCTCTCTCTCTCCCCTTCTCCATCATGCCTCTCTCTCTCTCCCCCCCTTCTCCATCATGCCTCTCTCTCTCCCCTTCTCCATCATGCCTCTCTCTCTCTCTCCCCCCCTTCTCAATCGTGCCTCTCTCTCTCTCTCTCCCCTTCTCCATCATGCCTCTCTCTCTCTCTCTCCCCTTCTCCATCATGTCTCTCTCTCCCCCTTCTCCATCATGTGTCTCCCTCCCTCCTTCTCCATCATGTGTCTTACTCCCCCCTTCTCCATCATGTGTCTCTCTCTCCTTCTCCATCATGTGTCTCTCTCCCCCTTCTCCATCATGTGTGTCTCTCCCCCCTTCTCAATCGTGTGTCTCTTTCTCCCCCTTCTCCATCATGTGCCTCTCTCCCCTTCTCCATCAAGTGTGTCTCTCTCCCCCCTTCTCCATCATGTGTCTCTCTCCCCCTTCTCCATCATGTGTCTCTCCCCCCTTCTCCATCATATGTCTCCCTCCCTCCTTCTCCATCATGTGTCTCACTCCCCCCTTCTCCATCACGTGTCTCTCTCCCCCCTTCTCCATCATGTCTCTCTCTCCCCCCTTCTCAATCATGTGTCTCTCCCTCCTTCCCCATCATGTGTGTCTCTCTCCCCCTTCTCCATCATGTCTCTCTCTCTCCCCCTTCTACATCATGTGTCTCTCTCTCCCCTCTTCTCCATCATGTGTCTCTCTCCCCTCTTCTTCATCATGTCTCTCTCTTTCTCCCCCCTTCTCCATCATGTGTCTCTCTCTCTTTCTCTCTCTCTCTCTCCCCTTATTCAGCATGTGTGTGACATACCCAAACCCTGAAGCACTCAATGGACTTAATTCCCACGGGCAACTCCGTGCCCCTTTTGCTAGTATATATATATATAGCTTGGAGATGCTCCCAGCGTCGAGACAGCACACAAAAGATAGGTATGAAGAATAATTATTTTATTGTATCCATATCTTGGATATATGGATACAATAAACAAATTGTTCTTCATACCTAACATCAGTTGTGTGTTGTATCAAAGCTAGGAGCATATCCAGGCTGAGTATACTTGAATATTTCATGTTTATGCACCAATTTATATTTGTATTGGTAAAATAGCCTTGTGAGTGCCACTGTCTTATGCTGACTATTTAGAATAGTTTCACGTATTGTTATGTAAATTGGGTCACACTTATTCAGTAACCTTTCTCACAATAGTAAAGGAGAGCTTAGTATCACTTCTTACTGTAGCATTAACACATCAAATGGGTTTAGCCATCAAATAGTAGGAGTGAAAGATATTTCACACTTAACACAGCAAGTTATACATTCTTGTACAGGAATCACTGTGACACATAAAGAGTGTATTTTGCAGTAAAATTGGAGAGTAAACAATGTTGAATGTGAACAATATTTGTCGTAATTAAATGGTGAAAGAAAGTCATGGGAGCACTGTAGTCGAATTTTCAAGGGGAAAGGTTAAAATGTCAAATGTATATTTGTTGAATTAATGTGGTGAAAGAAAGCACTGCAAGTCGACTTTTAAAAAGGGGGGGTTAATATGTCGAAGTGGGGCACTCTATGTTGGATTTTGATAATGAAGGGAACACATCTAACACTGAACTTGATCTTTCTGTCGTCAAATGTACGCCTATTTCTTGGACTTTGACATTTTGCACGTTTTTTGTAGGCAGTAGTCAAATAAAAGCAGACAGCGCCAGTTTTGTTAGTTCTCTGTAATGTGCTGTCTACGCCAGTTTTGTTTTACTGTGGTTCTGCAACAGAATACCGACATAACACATGTTTGCAAAATTCACATTGCTTGTTTTTCTTGTAACGCCGGTTTTAGCGCGGATAATAGAATCGAGCTCGTAGTCTGTGTGAACTGGTAGAGAGAAGTTGTGTGTTCATCCATGAACCAGGAAGTGTGAGCCTGATTGCTAGCTCCCAAGTGTGTATTTGCTCTGTGTATGGGAGCCTGTGTACAGCTGCTTTGGATACATTAAATAAATGATGTTTTCCAATGCAAACACAGAGTGTGCCAGAACCCATTTCATAGGAATTTGATGGATAAATAAAAAAAAAAAGCTTCCTTTGTATTGGGAGTTGAAAGGTGCATCTTTTTGTACTATTTTATTAGGAACTACCACCGCTAAAAAGCTTGCCCCCCAATAATTCCCCATCTGACGACTAGTTGCTCAGTAGCGCTAGTCGCCAGAATTATTACCGCGTTAACGAGAATTATCCATTGTTCCCGGACTGACAGGCAGGACGGAGTGCAGACATCTTTCCATAGGGACGTCTGCGCATCTGCAGTGTCAGTCCCAGCCGGCTCTAGGAGGTGTTGCTAGGAGCCGTTCGGCTCCAAAAGGGACTGACAGCTCAGGCGAGCAGACATCACAATGGAAAGATGTCTGCGCTCCTTCCTGCCTGTCAGTCTGGGAACAATGGATTATTCTTGTTAACGAGGTAATAATTCTGGCAACTAGCGCTACTGAGCAGCTAGTCGCCAGATGGGGAATTATTGGGGAGGGGGCAAGTTTGTTAGAGGTGGTAGTTCCGTTTTAAGCCTATGAGGGCCAAAAGACTGTTTAACACATTAATTTGAAATGCATTGCATATCCCTCTGGACCTCAAAGGGTTAAAGTAGAACATATGTTTAGAGGAGCAGTGAACTTTTTTCAGAAATAAAAAAATTATATGTTACAGGAGTTCTGTTTGAGTAAAACAAAGTTACTCCCTCTGCAGGGAGATTTATAATTTAAATGTCATTACAGATAAAACTTGTTATTTTTTTGGATCAAACTTTTCTCAACAGTGCCAAATGGTGTCCAAAAAGGTATTTTTTTTTATAAAGCAGTATATTTAAAAGCTAGGGTCACAGACTCTGGCTTTCCACAGTAAGAGATAGGAACAGCTCCACCTGGTGACCAGAGTAGAAAACTGAAGTTTAAAGCGATGATAAAGCTCAATATTGGAAAAGAAAATTAGATAGATAGATAGACAGACAGAGATAGATAGATAGATAGATAGATAGATAGATAGAGGTAAGCATACAGACTCTGGCAATGTCTCAGAACTTGGGGTACAAAAGAAGGAATTTGTATTCTGTCTTGACTTTCAAAACAAAGAATGTGTATGGCTGGACTGTTGATTTATTCATGGTACAAAGGAGGAAGAGGAACACTATAAGAAGACTGGAGAGCTTCCGCCCCATTTATGGCACAGTGGCAGCTGGATTGGGCCTGTTGCCCACAGACCTACCAAACAAAGATGAAATTTCAGTTTACCGTGACTCCCTAAAAGGTGAATGCCAGTGTGGGGACAGGTGCAAATTCTATCACCTACAGCTTGAATTTGAGTAGCAGTATGAATACCTGTGTGATATATGGGAAGTGGTAATGGATATGGGCATGAGTCAAGGAGGTTTTCCATAATCTTCAGCACGTGCCTATGAGTCTTATGGTACTTATGATGGACTTTCAGAACCAGATATCTATTCCTCCTACTGCCAGTATGGTGAGCTCTTTGATAACCCCGTTATGAAAAAGAGACATATGAGATATGATGGGTTTTATAGTTACGTACCCCTACGACACTTAAGGGGTAAAGGTCATCCACATGTCTTGGAGAAGTAATCCTGGGTGCAAAGGGAAGGCAGACATCTCTTCTATTTGTGCAGGTGGGTTCACTTTTAAAAGGTTGCACGCAAAAGACACATTAACTATGTCACCATGATAAAAATGGCAACATGAGAATCTCACATTGCATTACAGCGCAAGATTCTCATGTCGTGTACTGAACAGTCGCATGCCTTTAAGCAGTCATCCCTTCCAGAATAATTATAGAGCTGGGAGCGGATCTTCTGTCATTCTCTTCACCTCCCAGCCACTCCCCTGGTGGCATTTAATAATCATAGCACCATCTCAGCCAAAGTGGACATTGTACTGTGTGTTCTGCATTGCAAGGAAGAAGGAAAGGCTCATTCCAGTCTTGCTGAGTGCTGCCCCGGCTCTCTCTCTCCCCCCTTCTCTGTGTGTAGAACACGCAATACAATGTCCACTTTGGCTGAGATGGTACTATGATTATTAAATGTGCTTTTCAGATGGCCCGGGACAGCCTCTTCTTGCCACCCGGTGAGTGGCTGGGAGGTGAAGAGAATGACAGAAGATCCGGTCCCGGCTGCCAGCTCTATAATTATTCTGGAGCATATGACTGCTTAAAGGTATGAGACCATTCAGTACGTGACATGAATATCCTGCGCTGTCATGCTGTGTGAGATTCTCATGTCGCCATTTTTATAATGGCAAAATAGTTAATGTGTCAGGTGCGTGCACGCTCTTTTGCGTGCAACTTTTTAAAAGGATACTGTGCAGGTGGGGGTGGAAGACCCCTAAGATAGCTGGGAAGGGAATTGGGAGATGGAAGGTGATTTTCTGAACAGGGGACATCCTGCAGAGCTGTGTGGTACAGCTTACATCTCAGCAAGAGGGGATGGTGATATCACTTGGTAAGTTTTACAAGCTAATCTAATAAAGTATTCAAATTAAAAAAAAAAAAAAAATTAGCATGTTAACAGTCTAATGTGTTACATCCAATGGGATAAGATGTCTCACCGGTGGGGACTCCTGTGGTGCCGCTGTGGTTTATAAACTAAGTGATTCATGTAAAAAAAGTGGTGGGTCTTACTTGTGAGTGGGGGAGGGGCTTAATGGGTTTGTCATAAAAGTGGATAAGAAGTGGGAGGAACTGGGTGGAGAAGGAGGAGAAGTAGGTGGAAAAAGGGAGGAACAGAGTGGGAAGGAGGAGAAGTGGGCAGAGTTTAATAAGAGAATCAATGCCTGTCCTCAAACACCAAGTTATTAAGTGTAAAACATTGTCATGGCACTCAAAGGGTTAATGGAGCAATGGTGGTGTTCATGATAATGAAATATGAGCACATCCTCTCTGCTCTCCCACATCTACAGCATTACTCCAGCTCTACATGTTAATGATTGAACTGTCTGCCTCTCCCCTTTCATAGCTAATCTATATATGGTGAAGTATGTTGTATTCTCCATGGTGAGTTGATCACCACATATCACCAGACACACTTATTCATAGCGTCACCCCTTAGGGCATCTCCCCCCTGATGTTTACGTATTAGTAAGAGGTGAATGATCTGTATATTAGGAAAATGCGAGAGGTATATCCCCAGAAGTCTGTATATTAAGAGGAAGTTATTGCTACGTGTCTGTGTATTGGGAGGAGGTGATGGGTGTGTGTTCATGGTATCTGTGTATTAGCAATAGCACCCTATTTGGGGTTCAGTGCTGCAGAAATGGGCCAGCTCTCAAAAGTGGAAGGATGTGTCCATGTTTGATTAACCCCTTAAGGTCCAACAATCCCGGGGTGTCTGTTCCTTTAAGGACCAGATAGACGAGTTCGACGTGCCGTCCCACGTGACTGATCACGTGGGGCGGCACGTCGAAAGAAGGACTGAAAGAGATCGCTCTGGTCTTGGAGCGATCAACTTCAGTCCACGGTGAGTAATAGTACGTGACGTACCAGGACCGTCACTGGTCCTTAAGTGCCGGACCATAGCGACGGTCCGGGTACGTCACAGGACGCGAAGGGGTTAACCTTGATGCGCACCTGCCAAAGGTTTGGCATTCATGTGATCATATGCACAAAAAAGTGGGGCGATTCAGGGGCAAAACAACTGCACCACAGTGAGA
This sequence comes from Rhinophrynus dorsalis, assembly GCA_037306005.1. Classification (NCBI taxonomy): domain Eukaryota; kingdom Metazoa; phylum Chordata; class Amphibia; order Anura; family Rhinophrynidae; genus Rhinophrynus; species Rhinophrynus dorsalis. The sequence continues at coordinate 471,390,286 of CM074722.1, forward strand.
AATATAAATTCCTATCAGTTTAAAATGTACCCTTAATTAACCCCTTAAGTACTAGTGAGGTTTCACACTGTGGAATTCATTAATTAATTAAAGGGGGCAGGGTTTTCCTTACGCTCACAGTAAGAAGATTGTCCCTTGCTGTGATCTGTCCGGTCATGAGACCAGATTCCACATCTGAGGAGAGCAGTGTTACATCAGTAAAATGGGCGGGAGGGGGATACTTTATCATTCAATTACTCTTGAACTACAAGTCTGACAGTATTGAAATTACCCGCTCCATAGCCCAAATACTATGAAGATTAATTGGAGCTGCTTTTATTATGAAACATTACAACCCCTTCACTCTTCGAGCAGCCGAGGAGTGTGCAATGCAATGCACTGCACTGGCGCTTGAAAGGTTAAAGGAACACTAACTCCTCCCAACAGTGAAACTTGTCTGGGTAGAAAATGTAATCTTTAATTAGTGCTGGATTCCATGCTTATGGAGGCAGACATGATTCTCTGTTGCAGGACTCCTAGATACCAACTCCTCCTATTAAAGGATTCCTCAGCAGATTTCAGAGGGAGGAGCTGAATCCAGGAGCCCAGCAACAGGAAAAAAAGTCTGCCTCCATGGACATGATATCTAAGGATATTAAAGGGTTAGTAATGTAAAAAAAAGTTTTTTTGCATTTAGAAGAGCTTAAAAAGTTGAGCTAAATGCAAAAAAAAGTATCTCTCAAACCACTATGGTTTGAGAGATACAGGCATTTAAAATTCAATGTCTCCTGCTGACATCTGTAAAGCTGTCAGCAGGAGATCCATGTCGGTTGACATGGAGGCTCTGCAGCAGAGCCGCAGTTGCGTTATTAACAACTAATCCCTTCACTGGAATGGTCTTAAACGTATGTCTGGTTTGCAAGCACACATTTTAGACCATTCCAATGAAGGAATTCCTTATCAATAATGCGATTGAGGCTCTGCTGCAGAGCCTCCGTGTCAACTGACGTGGATCTCCTGTCAGCAGGAGACATCGAACTTTAAATGCCTGTATCTCTCGAACCATGCCGGTTTGAGAGATACGTTTTTTTGCATTTAGCTCAACTTTGTAAAAAACTTTTTTTTTACATTACTAACCCTTTAAGGATTAATTTAGTAGGACCTATCCACACAGTATTATTTGATACAGGTCATTAGGATTTCCTGCTGCAATGTATGTAAGGGATTATAATTAGGATATGTTAGTGTTGCTGTTGAGTGTCAGAGAGGTACCCAGCGCATTCCAACGGTGTTGGATACCTCTCTGGCACTCAAAGGGTTAAGAGTTAAGGTTCAAGGTAGTTTATCCTTTACTTCCGTTCACACAGGCAGTATAGGGGTATTTGTGTTACGCTCTGGGTAGATCACAATACACCTTAGCCTTGCTGGGCGTGTTTGTGAATTTTTCATGCTGCACTACACCCACACAAAGGATTTCCATCCAGTGCAACGTAGCAAACAGTAAAGGTCACTGTGATACTGAATGTTGGAGAGAAATAGGTCATCTGTCACTCCAAGTGTCACACAGGTATTAAACTGCTTGTGTATGAATGGTTGTGTTACTGGTTTTAACAGGGTCAGCAATAATGTAACCCAGAGAAATA